>CM046663.1:40656844-41026844 GCA_025594165.1 Tamias sibiricus
GAGATTAACACCAATGGAACTGGAAATTTATGATCTTAACTTATTTTTACTGACCTTAAAGAGATAGTAGATGGAAGTTTAGCTTTAGAAAATTAGTTTGCCCTGGAATAGAGGGTTTATTGAAATGGGCAGAGTGGAAAAAGCAAGATGGTATGTAGAGACACAGTTATTAAGGTAAGTAAATATGAATATAGTAAATATGAATAGTTCTAAGATCACTCTAACCAACACATTCAAATAAAAAATATAAAAAATTAATGAGATATAGAACTAACATGACTAGGAGAGTTATGTTAGAATAATGTTATTAATTAAAGTAAAACAGGACAAGATTCTCGATGCCTGAAGTCTATGTAAGCTCTTGGTTTACCTTAAATATAACAGATGCTTACTCTTTACCTTCATATTCAAGTCTTTAATTATAACTCTTTTGTTACTTAAAACTATGCTATTAGTATAAATACAAATTTACCTGTTTATCCTGTTTGATTTTTTTTTTGTTGATTGTATGTATTCTTAAATTCATAAATTAACCACATCCTAATTGGATTAAGTAATATCATTTTCTACTTTTCTTAAGTTGAAATATTTCTTCCCGGGTTTTGTTTCCAGAAACATTATCCTCAATAACATGATTCTACTTTCCTCTCCTAATGTTCTCATCTTATTATATACACTTACTTTAACCTTAAAACAAAAGTACTTAATAAGAAAACTTTAATTACCACTCAAATTAGTGATTATATTTAATTCTGTTACCCTTATTAAGTGTATTGCAGTCACTTGAGGGTGTAAAAGTAAGTTTTTAGCTCAGTGTTCTCCTGAACTCTTGCTCTGTGAGTACTTTTCTCATCTTTGTAAGGAGTAAAACTGAGATAATTTGGATTTGTCAGTCTTTTATTTCTGTTCCAGTTTTGCCCCACCTACTTTAATAGTTTGTCTCTCAACATCATGCCTAATAAAGCCATTGTTCCTTATATCCTAGAATCACTATGATTTATTCATTTCCCTTTTCACAAGAAACTGTAATTCTTTCATTATACCCTGTTTTTTTTTTTCCCACTGTACCTGCACTTATATTTTGACCTAAAACTATACTAATCAATTTTGTAAGTCACCACCAATGAGTTAACAGACATACCCATGTGTCATATGTCCTTCTAAGTTATGTTCAAATACAGTAGAGCCAATCATCATGTTTACAAGATTGTTCCTCTATCAAATTGTTTAAATGTTACTGAAAAAAAGAATGCACCTCCCTTCCCACCTGTTCCTGGGATGAATTTTCCATGTTCTAAAGACAAAATTTTGAGATTTAAGTCTCCCCAGAATTCCCAAATTATTCCATATACTAAACTGGAACCAGAGAATTCTCTGTGTCTATTGCTGTGCTGTTTCTCTCTGGACTTGGGTTAAATCACTGTAAACGGTCTTGAGAAGAAGTATACCTAAATGCCTTTAACAAAGTAGCTGATTTTCACTGTGAGTGATAAAAAAAGTCTGGGGACAGCAAGGAAATCATAAATTGAAACATCTCACATAGAAATAGTCATTTGCTCATATCTCTCATTTTTATAGGGTCAATTAAATTGTGTATTAATCATGTTACTCCAAAGTAAATTGATTATCTCTCTAATTTAACAAAAAAATCAAGTACTGAAACAGCATTTTTTTTTTTTTTTCGGTTTTAGATCAAATGATTGGAGGCCAGAATCATAAGAACTCTAAAGCTACACCGTCTAATGTGAGAGGCACTAGTCTCATGGGGCTATTTAAATATAAGATTTAAATTAATTCAAATAAAATGAAATTTAAAAATCAATTCTTCAATTGCAATCAATGGATTTTAAGTGTTCAACAGAAAAAACGCATTACCATCATCACAGAAACTTCCATTTGACAGGGCTGCTAAAGTATAAAGAAGTACACTCTAAATTTAAATTTATGTTGCAAAACAATTTTCTACCTTTAAATAGTAGAATCTTGGATATACATTTGCTCCAAAACTTGGAAGACAGCATGAAATGCTTTGAGTTGTGAAGGACAAAGATAATGATTAAATTAATTAAGATAAACCCAGCTAATTTTATACCAATAAATTATCACTTCTATATAGCATTTATTTTAACAATGATAAATTTCTGCTCCCAGAGCACCTCTGCATAAGTTATTATCTAGTTATTATCTCCAAAATTGTAAGTTGTGAATTTTCTACTTTTTAAAAACATGGGAGAAAAATAACAAATGGAATGCCAAAATCAAATTGGCATATTCATGAACAAATATTTTTCATTACTATTAGAATAAGTATACTTTCTTCTGCCACAATTTTCTGCAGGAATAGAAAGAAAGAAAGAAACTGAAATTTTTGTTTTTAGATTTATTTTTCATTAATGCAAGCCCACATTTAAATTTCAAAACAAAATTATCTTAAATCATTGCTATCTTTTAGAGAATGTAAATCATGGCATTTACTTTTCAAACCTGTAGGAAAGAATATATAAAACACCAAAAATAGAATATAGCAATGTATCTCTGAGAAAAATGTTAACATAAACCTTAAAAAAGTGAATGTTGGGGCTGAATTACTGAAATATTCTATCATTTTCCACAATTAAACAAGAAAATCATGTTTTTGGAATATTGCTATACTAAATGTGCACACATGTTTAATAAAGTATAGTAAGTTTATTTGTTTGTTTGATTTTTGATGCTGGGAATCAAATCCAGGGCTCTGTGCAAGCTAGGCAAGTACTTTACCACGGAACTGTATGATCATTATATTAATTTTAAATTATTAAATGGTGTATTGGAACTGACCCATCTCCTCCATACCAGATTTTCATGAAAACAATCAGTATTCATTAAGATAAATAAATTTGCATTATTTCTTTAAACATAATTTTATTTTCTTTTGGTAATGATTTTTTTTTTTTTTTTTTTTTTCAGAAATTGTGGCTTGGCTGATTTCCCCTTCCTTTTTCTCCATCCCTTCTCCCTCTCTCACTCCCAGGCTTACTTCCTACTTTCACTCCTTTCTTCATTTTACCTTTCTTACACTTTTAAATACCTAAAATATTAAATTATAATTGCCCAGAATCAAAGTAAAAATTGTATATAATATAAAAACAATATCTATAATATCTATACAAATATTATCTAGACAAATATTATTTTACTGGTATTTTCAAAATATATTATTATTCTCTAATACACACATATTATAAATTTGTTTTTTCTAAAGTAATATATGATTATTATTTAATGTAATTTGGCATTCTTTCTAATAATCATAATAATTCTATATACAAACAATGATAAATATAAGTGATAGATCTAATTGAAAATCAACGTGGATGAAGATGATTTTCATTAAACCTTATTTAAACTTGTTGTTGCATACCAATATGTGAAAACAAATTGTAAGAGAGATCACAGTGCAAATGTATGTGAAAGAACATAACATATTGTCATTTGCTATATGTTACTATATAATACCCTTCCTAATAATAGCACCCTCCACATAAATAGTTAGTCCTTCAACAAGTCTTTCTTGCATTTGTGAACATAATTATTTGCAATTTTAAAAGTATCCATATATGCTTATTCCTAGTAATGTTCCAATTTACTTCTGTTAAATCTATATTTAAATGAATAGCCTCTTTATCAAATTAAAAATCTATTACATAATGTTTAATCTTTTTAACTCTAAAAACTTAGATTAGCTATTTGTAACTCACAAAAAAAAAAGATGATCACAAATGAAAGTATAAAGCCCTTCTTTGTGTTGGATATGATGCAATAAAATGCATATTCATTTGTATATAAATAACATCAGTGGTTTCTATTTTTCTGGACCATTTACACCCTAATTATCTACTGAAGTGTCATCTATTATCTATAGATAGAAGATTACTTAGATTTATTTTTGATGCACAATCTAACTTGTCAAGATATACAAGAAATCATTTTGAAAATTTGTTATATATAATATATATATTCAGTTGAACTGTTGAATGAATAATCTTTAGTTTTATAAAATATTGTCAATATCAAATTATAAATGTAAATTACTATGTTCTTCAATGCAGCCACAATAGCTATGTGTAGTCATGTATTAACAAAAATATCACACATATAAAATATTGAATCCTTGCTGTTATTTAGGAAGTGGAATAAAGTAATATCTCCCTGATAAGAAAATTGCTACTTAACTCACCTAATAAATTCTTCAATTTTTATATATTTTCTTATTTATATTCACTCAATTCAGTTATGACATATCATATTCAATTATTGAAGATGCATAACCCATAAAATAGCCAATATGATATAATTTTAAAATTTATGAAATTATGATCTCTGTAGTTTACAAAATAATTATGAGAGCAACCTATTTTGCATTATATAATTTAATTGGCAGAAATCATCATTACATTACAATACTAGGTAAATACTGAAATAAACATATCAAAAATCCTAGAATGCAGTAATTTTAATAATTTCTAAGCTGGGCATGGTGGCACACGCCTATAATCCCAGCATTTGGGAGGCTGAGGCAGGAGGATCATGAGTTCAAAGCCAGCCTCAGCAATGGTTAGGCACTTAGCAACTCAGTGAGACCCTGTCTCTAATAAAATACAAAAAAGGCCTGCAGATGTGGCCCAGTGGTCTAGTGACCCTGAGTTCAATAGTTCAATCCCCGGTACTAAAAAAAAAAAAAAAAAAAAAAAATTCTAATACAAGTAAAATTCAGATAAAAACAAGCCTAACTTTTCCCTAAATGTAAAATTTTAATAGGCCAAAAAAACCCCACAAATATTAATTAAGGGCATGCTGAAAATTATTATAAAAACTTTATATAGTAACTTTCAGTCTTATTACTTTTATAATAATAAAAAATGATATACAGCATCCAAAGATTTAGCAATTTGTCTAAAGTGACACTGCAAGTAAGGTCAAAGAATAGAATTCAAACATTCTAACCCATGAGACCACTAGTGCAATATTTTGCCTTTGAAGATAGATTTTAGTATTTGTCCATTTTATTACAAACAACATAAATGCATTCACTGGTTTCCTTTGACAAAAGCCAGTTTGAATAGATGGATCACTAATATGGGGTAAATGTAACCAAGGACGTAAAAAGAGTTCAAGTTGAAAGATAAGGGATTCAGAATTTCCAAATATAAACTAAATATATTTTCCCATTTTCCTAAGGGGAGTCAAATTTTGGAAATCTCAAAATTTAACCTCATTATATTAGGAATGAATAAGGATGTCATTATTGGTCCCAATCATTTTCTTTTTTCCAAGTTGTGACCTATCTGATCACTGTTTGCAAGCGTCGATGGTGCTGTGAATCATGTACGTTTTTTGGTCTTTTGGGGGAACTTATTTCTGGTGTGGTGATCATAGAAGCAAGTGCCAAGGTGAATTCTCTAGTAGTCTGCATCCCAAAACCTCTATAATAAAATGACTCCACCTGAAAATTCCATACTAATTTGTGAGACTTCAGTGAATGAGAAATAAAACAATAATCTAATAACCCATTGAGGTTTTGGGTTTGTATATTACTGCAGTATAACTCAGCTTATCCTGAATGACAAACTCTCAAAACACCATTGGGTAGTGAGGAAAAAAACATCTCTCTAAATGCAAAAAGTTGGTGATAAGACTGTGAGGAAGATTTCCTTAATAATAATCCTAAGGGCCTGGCATAGTGGTGCGTGTCTGTAATCCCAAAAATCTCTTTTCTGGGGAGGCTGAGACAAAAGGATCACTAGTTCAAAGCCAGCTCAGCAACAGTGAGGTGCTTATCAACTCAGTGAGACCCTGTCTCTAAATAAAATACAAAATAGGGCTGGGGATGTGGCCCAGTGGTCGAGTGCCCCTGAGTTCAATCCCCAGTACCCAAAATAATAAAATATATATATATATATATATATATATATATATATATATATAATATATATATAAAACAAAAACAACAAAATCCTATCTCTATTTAACTTCATATTTCTAAGTCTGAAAATTTTCATGGATGTAACTAATGATGCATTTCTTAATCAGATGACATAAATAGTCTATCTCAAATAAATCTAGGAAGGCAAACGGATGTTGTTTTTCATCAGTACAGTAATGATTTCCATATGCAGATTGCTTCTCCTTAATCTTGAGTAATCCTGAAGTGACCATTTCCCAGTGTTAGTTAAAATAGACTGTTTTTCCCCCATTAGCTTTATTGAGGTGACTAGCACCAGGATCATTGTACAGAATGATTCTATAATCCTTAAATATTTCCTGGTTCCTGTGTAAGTCAATTAATTCCCCTTGATACTTTTAAGAATTTCCATGAGTACTCATTTCATTGTTAAAGCAGAGGGGAGAAGGGACTGATTCTTCCAGGGGAAATAAAAGGAGGAACATAGAAGAATGGCCTTTCTATGTATTTATTACCAGGCACCGCTATGAATTTACAGTACTGTACCCCATTGCTATTTTTCTTCAATATGGAAAAAGTTATCACAACAAAAGTTTAGTTGTCAGATCTCATTTGGGGTTGATTGCTGGGTTGGTTTTTATAACATCAAAATTCAGCGTGCTGCATCTTATTAGGAGGTTTGATGACAAAAATTATTTTAATTTATAATCTCTTTCCACTTATTTCCAATAGGATTATATTAAACACAGAAACTTAATTTCCAGGATAATTTTAAATATCTGCCTGATCTCTCTCTCTCTGTGTCTCTGCCTATGTGTACATGTGTTACATATTTTTATGTTCATTTATATTTTGTGATTTAGTTTATTTCCAGTTATAGAAACATAGAATCTAATGTTCCACTTTTCAAGATATTTTCACTAATGAAAGAATACATTTGTGGAATCACTTCAAAAATACTTCACTGTTTTCTGGGAATATAGCTCAGTTGGTGGAGTGCTCCCCTACATGCATGAGACCCTGAGTTAGATCCTCAACACCAAAAACAAACAAACAAAAAAGACCATATTTTCTCTTTAAACTATGAAAAAATGCATTCAGAATTTTTTTACATAGACATATTTTAACTGATACATAAATATATGTTTTACATATCTGTGGTATCGTGTACATAACAGGTGTACATTATATAATGTTCATTTGGAAGCAAATAGGAATTCACATTACATTATTATAGGTATATACATGGATACATAAAGAAACATACTTACATGTATGTATGTTTGTATGTATATGCATGTTGGCTAGTACACATATTTGTATTTATTTATTCTGTCTGTTGAGCAGTGTAGCTGCCTGCTGCTGCCGCTTGCAGCTACGACGCCGCAGGAGAAAATTCGGAGGCAGGATGGAAATGAAAAAGTTCTTTTATTCTTCTCTCTTCTAACTTCTCTCTCCGACTCCAACAACCTCTGGAACTCCAACCGCAACTACAAACTCCAACCACCATCACACTCTAACTCTAACCACTCTAACTCCAACTGCACTAACTCCAACCACACAGCCACTAACCCTCACCTGGTTAAATACATTTTGCTTTAACAAGGACAAGTGCTTACAGCTCGAGCTTACAGGTGCATCACACAGTGTTCATGGGCATAAAAAGACTCTTAGATGAATGTATGAATATCAGGTGAAACTTGAACATCTTTTATGGCTCTCAGCTAACTGCAATCTTAATATCTCCTTAATTAGGGCTCCTACATTTTTCCCCTTTTGTTTTAAAAGAGGGGATGCTCTAGGACGTCCATGTGCAACCAACATTCTTACCTGTCATCGGATAATCAAGGCTGTGCCCTTGACTCCTGTCTTAGGTTGATATGTCGGCCACATGAGACTGTCCCGGGGATGGGTGATGACCTCATCCGGATCGACTGTGCCTGTCTTAGGTGGTCCCCCTCTGGGGATCTTACCCATCATTGGCTAACCAGCCGTCCAATCGAGCCCTTCAGGATCGACTGTGTATGATGACTAACAGCCATCCAATCGTGAGGAGATGCTGCGGCTTTAAGGAGACAAGCCTACTGCTGACGAGCCAAGTTCCATAGCGTATCAATTCCTTTAAACAAATCAGATGCCCTAAGTTCCATCAAGTAACGCACTGAGTTCTCTAGACAAATACCTGCAAGGCATTGTCCCATAAGGTCCCAAACAATGAAAGATCAAAACGTCCACTTGTATTAACACGTTGATCTAGGAGGCCCCATGCATGCAGAGCAGAGGCCACACTTCTGATGAGGTTGTTTGATGCTTGAGCAGCAGGGATGCTTGTAGCGACCATGATCCCTGCAGCTGTAGCAGCAGCCATGTTTTTTATGTCTAGACAATGCAACCAGCAAATCTTCAGGGCCGGCTACCTAAAAACTCAAGCATCAATTATTAAAGGAAAGGCAGTGGTATTGTAGTACTGAGTCAAGAGGCAAGTTGTCAAACTAAAAAAATAGAATTATTAGATTAGAAAATTAAAGTTGATCTCTGCTCACACACATTACTGCTTGAGCTTCCACAAACATAAGCTAGCAAAATATCACATTCAGAACAAATCAAAGAAAGACTGAGGGTATTTACTGCATTAAAGATAGATTGAAGCAAAGCTAAAAGCACTTTGGAAAAATAATTTGTTAGCTGGAACCCTCGAGTCTCTGCATACACAGCAACCTTGTTGAAATAATTCAAATTAATCAGCTATTAAACAAATAAAATTAATTACAAATAAACAATCCCATGTCAAAACACCAAAATATCAGGTTACACAGCACTAGTCATATTCATAGCTGAAGAGAAGTCCCAGAGACACCTATAAATCAAAATTGAAGGTACTTTCACTTTTTAAATTGTTTACCCAAATTGAATACTCTAAACTTAAAAGAATTAAAGTTATTTGGATCCATATATATATATATGTTTTTATAATATTAATTATCATAAGCGCTTTGTTATTTGTGATGTCACACTGGTCAGACGCACAAACATACAAACATATATTTGTGACGTCACATTTACATGAAATCTAGACAAGTGCAGACATAAAGACATATATAAAAAGAAAAAAATACAATTGTCTACACTAAAGTATAGTTCTAGTAACACAGCTCCCACTCTCATGTGGCTACATCAGTTGCTTGTGGTCGCAATGAAGTATTAAAGAGGATATAAGCTGCTGAAGATTTCACAGAAGAAACAGAGATATCAGAAACTTCATGATCATCAAATTTAAACCATCGCTGTCTTACTACATTTTTACAATAGGCAGTGTAGTGGCCTCCATCCAGCCCACTGTAATGATTTGAAACAGAAAACAAATTATATTTCTTTAAATTGTTCTTTGGACCAATAACATACTGTGACAAGTCAAGATTTTCCAAAGGAAAGTCCACAGATGTCTGTAATTTTTGCTTCCACCTGCCATCATAGGAAAAATGTTTCAAATGTACTATAAGAACAGGTGGTAATTTCCAGATTTCTATCTTTTTTAGAGAATCCCATTGAGCTCTGCAATAACTGCAATAAAATCTGTTGTTATCTGTGAGTTTTTCTTCTTTGGAAAATAATCTAAGACAATCCTGTAATGTACATTTACTTGTGGATGCTAGTGGTAGAGATAAATACATGAAGGCCTCAAATGTCCTAGATTTTTTGTGACAGGTGAGGCACTGTACTGTGGATTTGAATTGACCCTGAAAAAGTGACACAATATTAGACTCATTAAGCTGCTTATATTTCTGCAAAGCATGTTCTGCAGCTTTAAAGTCATAGAGATGATCATTATTTTCTTCTTTATGTTTCTCTTTTGATTATCAGCTTTATTTAGGTCCTCATGGATGAGGAACAGAAGCAATTCTTGTGAATCTTGTTGGCTATATCCTGCAAACTGGTTATTGATCTTTCCAATAGTGATTTTTGTCACTGCCTGAAGCGATTGCCACTTGGAGCAATGACGCCGCGGTAAATAAGTTCAAAGGCAGACTGGAAACGAACAGGCTATTTATTCTGCTAGCTTCTCTCTCCTGCTCCAGCAACAACTCCAACACCATCCACACTCCTCCAACCACCACAAAATGGCCCCGACCCACTCCGCAATGTCCCGGGCAAGTCTCGCAAGATCATGCAAATGGCGCCGACCCGATCTGCATTGTCCCGGGCCAAGTCTCGTGAGACCATGGAAGGTGGTAATGCTTGAACCTCTTTATGGCTCACAGCTAACCGCAATCTTAGCTATCTCCTTAATTAGGGCTCCTACAGATTTTAAGGTCTTTTGGACTGATATATCTATACTGTCCTGTCCACAGGACTTTCATGATTATACCAAACTCTTCTGCCACTTCACCTCTATGCACTAACAAATTTGACCTGTTAATATCATCTTGATAACAGTTTTGGTTGAAATAATCAGCCAAATGTGGGGCATTACCTAGACACTGCAATATTGAATTCATATAACAAGTATTTCCCAAATTACGAAGTCCAGTAAAGCGGGCCCAGATCCTCCAAAAACAGGATTGAGGTTCCGGATCTGAGAAGCAGAAAGCCTTGGATCTTAGCTTTAGGATAGCATACTGGCTTACCAGAAAGCCATGGTATCTTTAAAATTGTTTTCTCAGTGGCCCCTAGAAAAAAATATCCTTTGCCTTTTTTATGATGACTTAGATTTTTATTTTTAACACCTGCAGGCTTGGTTGCTAGGTGTAGCCCCATTTGATGTAGAATATCTCTTCCCCATAGGGTAACCGGCAAACTGGTCAAAACATAAGGTTGGAATGTACCTTTATGCCCTTCATTATCTTCCCAATTTAAGACTACAGCACTTTGTGCTGGGGTGTTAGTATATCCCAAGCCTCTTAAACTGGTTGAGGCCTTCTGCAGAGGCCAGTGCTTGGACCATTGTTGTAGATTTATGATGGAAGAGTCAGCCCCTGTATCAATCAGCCCCTCCATCTCTACCTTGAATTTTTATTTTGCACATAGTCCTTCATGAACAATCCTGAACCCAGCAAGCCATAGGAACCAAATCCTCTATTTTTCCTATTCTGCGGCATACTCTTGAATGAGTTGTGGAAACTGGGAAGGAGAAGCAGCTGAGCAATTCTATCTCCTTGGTTAACAGAGATAATGCCTCTAGGTGAACTAAGCATTATTTTTAATCTCTCCTTGGTAATCGGAGTCTATAACTCCTGGTGTTACTTGAAAGCCTAATAAGCTTTTAGAACTTCGCCCGAGGATATTTCCTACAGTCCCTGAGGGAAGAGGTCCCCTGAATCCCGTGGGAATCAGTTGAACCCCCATTTCAGGTGTCAGCACTATTTGGGCGTGAAACAGAGGTCTAGTCCTGCAATTCCTCTTGTCCTTCTGACAAGGGAGTCAATGGGTAGGAGGGATTGTGACGAGTAATCATTTGTATGGATGTTTGAGGATATTCCTCCTCTAATGCCTTGTACATTTGTGGGCCCCGGGCATTGGGCCCCGTACCCCGTTTTTTGAATTCCTGGACAAAACATTTCCATAGATGTCAAATTTAGAACAGCATTTATTGGCCCAATGATTACCCTTTTTATACCTGGGGCAGCGGCCTGGGGCACGGTATGAGATTGATGTTATTTCTCTTTGGGGATATTGCCTAGAATATCCTGGCTGATTATAATTCCTAGGTTGAGCCCTTGTGAAATTTTGAGGGGAAGCATTTTTCATTGCTGCTGCAATCACATTGCCTGTGACAAAGGCATCATTAATGTCTTTGCATAATCTGATATAAATTGATAAGTCTTTTTTACTTTTCCACGGCCTTATTGCATCTTGGTAATATTTATTAGCATTTTCATATGCCAATTTGATGACTAGGGGCATTGCTTGTTCTAAATCCCTGAATACTCTGCCTGCCGTTCTTAAGAGTCTGTCAGCAAAATCAGCATACAGTTCATTAGGCCCCTGTATTACTTTTGATAGGCTGCCCTGCAAATCACCTGTTCCTGATAAGGTCTTCCAGGCTTTAACAGCGGCAGCGTATATCTGTGCATACACACTGGGGTCATATTGTAGTTGGATTTGTAGTTCAGCAAACTGTCCTTCACCTGTTAGCATATCTATATTATGTTCTGGGAAACCTGCTGTAGCATTTCTCTTTGCTGCTTCTAAACAAAGTTCCTGGAATTGTGACTTCCAGATTAGGTATTGTCCCCCGGTCAATACTGCTTTGCATAACTCCTTCCAGTCTGAGGGCATTAAGGTTAAAGTGTTAAGGGACTCCAGCGTACTCAACGTGAACAGAGCTTGAGGCCCATAGGTCATTATCGCCTCTTTAAATTTTTTTATTGTTTTAAAGTCTAGGGATTGATAGTACCTCTGTCCATTCTCCTTTTCAAATACTGGCAAGTCCCAATGTTCCTGTGGTTTTTGACGTTTGAGGGCACGTAAGCGCTCAGAAAGGCCATTAATCTCTTCCTCAAGGGCACACATATGCTCAGAAATACCCCTCAGGTTTCTGTAATGGATTCCACCCATGAGGGAGCAGAGGGTACAAGTGGTCCCTCTACTTGATGGTCCTTTCTCCTTTTTAATTTCTTTTTGTTCTTTTTATTGGAGACTGTGCTCCCAGAATCACTTTTTGATTCCTCTTCACTACTGCTCTCATTGTTCCTAACTGGCTCAGTGGAGGAGGCTGTGCTTTCATGGTTATTTCGCTCCTTCTTACTACTATCACTTTTACTGGTATCCTGAGTTTCAGCTTCTAAGGAGAGTATGTACTCTTCAGCTAATTTCAATAAGTGTCTGATAGCTTTTGCAGCTCTTATTTTTGAGTTCACACCACTACTCTCCTTGCTGGTCTTAACTGACTCAGTAGAGGCTATGCTTTCTTGATCACTTTCCTCCTCACTATCCACCGAGTCAGCGATGCCAAAAAACTCATCCATGGTTTTTATTATCCAGTGCTTAGTTATTTTGGGGCCAATTTTTATAAATTTCTTATTTCTTACCTGCCGACCGAAATCCCCGTGCGGGCCACCACTTGTAGCTGCCTGCTGCTGCTGCTTGCAGCTACGACGCCGCAGGAGAAAATTCGGAGGCAGGATGGAAATGAAAAAGTTCTTTTATTCTTCTCTCTTCTAACTTCTCTCTCCGGCTCCAACAACCTCTGGAACTCCAACCGCAACTACAAACTCCAACCACCATCACACTCTAACCACTCTAACTCCAACTGCACTAACTCCAACCACACAGCCACTAACCCTCACCTGGTTAAATACATTTTGCTTTAACAAGGACAAGTGCTTACAGCTCGAGCTTACAGGTGCATCACACAGTGTTCATGGGGCATAAAAAGACTCTTAGATGAATGTATGAATATCAGGTGAAACTTGAACATCTTTTATGGCTCTCAGCTAACTGCAATCTTAGCTATCTCCTTAATTAGGGCTCCTACGGCCATAAGGTCCCAAACAATGAAAGATCAAAACGTCCACTTGTATTAACACGTTGATCTAGGAGGCCCCATGCATGCAGAGCAGAGGCCACACTTCTGATGAGGTTGTTTGATGCTTGAGCAGCAGGGATGCTTGTAGCGACCATGATCCCTGCAGCTGTAGCAGCAGCCATGTTTTTTATGTCTAGACAATGCAACCAGCAAATCTTCAGGGCCGGCTACCTAAAACTCAAGCATCAATTATTAAAGGAAAGGCAGTGGTATTGTAGTACTGAGTCAAGAGGCAAGTTGTCAAACTAAAAAAATAGAATTATTAGATTAGAAAATTAAAGTTGATCTCTGCTCACACACATTACTGCTTGAGCTTCCACAAACATAAGCTAGCAAAATATCACATTCAGAACAAATCAAAGAAAGACTGAGGGTATTTACTGCATTAAAGATAGATTGAAGCAAAGCTAAAAGCACTTTGGAAAAATAATTTGTTAGCTGGAACCCTCGAGTCTCTGCATACACAGCAACCTTGTTGAAATAATTCAAATTAATCAGCTATTAAACAAATAAAATTAATTACAAAATAAACAATCCCATGTCAAAACACCAAAATATCAGGTTACACAGCACTAGTCATATTCATAGCTGAAGAGAAGTCCCAGAGACACCTATAAATCAAAATTGAAGGTACTTTCACTTTTTAAATTGTTTACCCAAATTGAATACTCTAAACTTAAAAGAATTAAAGTTATTTGGATCCATATATATATATATGTTTTTATAATATTAATTATCATAAGCGCTTTGTTATTTGTGATGTCACACTGGTCAGACGCACAAACATACAAACATATATTTGTGACGTCACATTTACATGAAATCTAGACAAGTGCAGACATAAAGACATATATAAAAAAGAAAAAAATACAATTGTCTACACTAAAGTATAGTTCTAGTAACACAGCTCCCACTCTCATGTGGCTACATCAGTTGCTTGTGGTCGCAATGAAGTATTAAAGAGGATATAAGCTGCTGAAGATTTCACAGAAGAAACAGAGATATCAGAAACTTCATGATCATCAAATTTAAACCATCGCTGTCTTACTACATTTTTACAATAGGCAGTGTAGTGGCCTCCATCCAGCCCACTGTAATGATTTGAAACAGAAAACAAATTATATTTCTTTAAATTGTTCTTTGGACCAATAACATACTGTGACAAGTCAAGATTTTCCAAAGGAAAGTCCACAGATGTCTGTAATTTTTGCTTCCACCTGCCATCATAGGAAAAATGTTTCAAATGTACTATAAGAACAGGTGGTAATTTCCAGATTTCTATCTTTTTTAGAGAATCCCATTGAGCTCTGCAATAACTGCAATAAAATCTGTTGTTATCTGTGAGTTTTTCTTCTTTGGAAAATAATCTAAGACAATCCTGTAATGTACATTTACTTGTGGATGCTAGTGGTAGAGATAAATACATGAAGGCCTCAAATGTCCTAGATTTTTTGTGACAGGTGAGGCACTGTACTGTGGATTTGAATTGACCCTGAAAAAGTGACACAATATTAGACTCATTAAGCTGCTTATATTTCTGCAAAGCATGTTCTGCAGCTTTAAAGTCATAGAGATGATCATTATTTTCTTCTTTATGTTTCTCTTTTGATTATCAGCTTTATTTAGGTCCTCATGGATGAGGAACAGAAGCAATTCTTGTGAATCTTGTTGGCTATATCCTGCAAACTGGTTATTGATCTTTCCAATAGTGATTTTTGTCACTGCCTGAAGCGATTGCCGCTTGGAGCAATGACGCCGCGGTAATAAGTTCAAAGGCAGACTGGAAACGAACAGGCTATTTATTCTGCTAGCTTCTCTCTCCTGCTCCAGCAACAACTCCAACACCATCCACACTCCTCCAACCACCACAAAATGGCCCCGACCCACTCCGCAATGTCCCGGGCCAAGTCTCGCAAAGATCATGCAAATGGCGCCGACCCGATCTGCATTGTCCCGGGCCAAGTCTCGTGAGACCATGGAAGGTGGTAATGCTTGAACCTCTTTATGGCTCACAGCTAACCGCAATCTTAGCTATCTCCTTAATTAGGGCTCCTACAGATTTTAAGGTCTTTTGGACTGATATATCTATACTGTCCTGTCCACAGGACTTTCATGATTATACCAAACTCTTCTGCCACTTCACCTCTATGCACTAACAAATTTGACCTGTTAATATCATCTTGATAACAGTTTTGGTTGAAATAATCAGCCAAATGTGGGGCATTACCTAGACACTGCAATATTGAATTCATATAACAAGTATTTCCCAAATTACGAAGTCCAGTAAAGCGGGCCCAGATCCTCCAAAAACAGGATTGAGGTTCCGGATCTGAGAAGCAGAAAGCCTTGGGATCTTAGCTTTAGGATAGCATACTGGCTTACCAGAAAGCCATGGTATCTTTAAAATTGTTTTCTCAGTGGCCCCTAGAAAAAAATATCCTTTGCCTTTTTTATGATGACTTAGATTTTTATTTTTAACACCTGCAGGCTTGGTTGCTAGGTGTAGCCCCATTTGATGTAGAATATCTCTTCCCCATAGGGTAACCGGCAAAACTGGTCAAAACATAAGGTTGGAATGTACCTTTATGCCCTTCATTATCTTCCCAATTTAAGACTACAGCACTTTGTGCTGGGGTGTTAGTATATCCCAAGCCTCTTAAACTGGTTGAGGCCTTCTGCAGAGGCCAGTGCTTGGACCATTGTTGTAGATTTATGATGGAAGAGTCAGCCCCTGTATCAATCAGCCCCTCCATCTCTACCTTGAATTTTTATTTTGCACATAGTCCTTCATGAACAATCCTGAACCCAGCAAGCCATAGGAACCAAATCCTCTATTTTTCCTATTCTGCGGCATACTCTTGAATGAGTTGTGGAAACTGGGAAGGAGAAGCAGCTGAGCAATTCTATCTCCTTGGTTAACAGAGATAATGCCTCTAGGTGAACTAAGCATTATTTTTAATCTCTCCTTGGTAATCGGAGTCTATAACTCCTGGTGTTACTTGAAAGCCTAATAAGCTTTTAGAACTTCGCCCGAGGATATTTCCTACAGTCCCTGAGGGAAGAGGTCCCCTGAATCCCGTGGGAATCAGTTGAACCCCCATTTCAGGTGTCAGCACTATTTGGGCGGTGAAACAGAGGTCTAGTCCTGCAATTCCTCTTGTCCTTCTGACAAGGGAGTCAATGGGTAGGAGGGATTGTGACGAGTAATCATTTGTATGGATGTTTGAGGATATTCCTCCTCTAATGCCTTGTACATTTGTGGGCCCCGGGGCATTGGGCCCCGTACCCCCCGTTTTTTGAATTCCTGGACAAAACATTTCCATAGATGTCAAATTTAGAACAGCATTTATTGGCCCAATGATTACCCTTTTTATACCTGGGGCAGCGGCCTGGGGCACGGTATGAGATTGATGTTATTTCTCTTTGGGGATATTGCCTAGAATATCCTGGCTGATTATAATTCCTAGGTTGAGCCCTTGTGAAATTTTGAGGGGAAGCATTTTTCATTGCTGCTGCAATCACATTGCCTGTGACAAAGGCATCATTAATGTCTTTGCATAATCTGATATAAATTGATAAGTCTTTTTTACTTTTCCACGGCCTTATTGCATCTTGGTAATATTTATTAGCATTTTCATATGCCAATTTGATGACTAGGGGCATTGCTTGTTCTAAATCCCTGAATACTCTGCCTGCCGTTCTTAAGAGTCTGTCAGCAAAATCAGCATACAGTTCATTAGGCCCCTGTATTACTTTTGATAGGCTGCCCTGCAAATCACCTGTTCCTGATAAGGTCTTCCAGGCTTTAACAGCGGCAGCGTATATCTGTGCATACACACTGGGGTCATATTGTAGTTGGATTTGTAGTTCAGCAAACTGTCCTTCACCTGTTAGCATATCTATATTATGTTCTGGGAAACCTGCTGTAGCATTTCTCTTTGCTGCTTCTAAACAAAGTTCCTGGAATTGTGACTTCCAGATTAGGTATTGTCCCCCGGTCAATACTGCTTTGCATAACTCCTTCCAGTCTGAGGGCGTTAAGGTTAAAGTGTTAAGGGACTCCAGCGTACTCAACGTGAACAGAGCTTGAGGCCCATAGGTCATTATCGCCTCTTTAAATTTTTTATTGTTTTAAAGTCTAGGGATTGATAGTACCTCTGTCCATTCTCCTTTTCAAATACTGGCAAGTCCCAATGTTCCTGTGGTTTTTGACGTTTGAGGGCACGTAAGCGCTCAGAAAGGCCATTAATCTCTTCCTCAAGGGCACACATATGCTCAGAAATACCCCTCAGGTTTCTGTAATGGATTCCACCCATGAGGGAGCAGAGGGTACAAGTGGTCCCTCTACTTGATGGTCCTTTCTCCTTTTTAATTTCTTTTTGTTCTTTTTATTGGAGACTGTGCTCCCAGAATCACTTTTTGATTCCTCTTCACTACTGCTCTCATTGTTCCTAACTGGCTCAGTGGAGGAGGCTGTGCTTTCATGGTTATTTCGCTCCTTCTTACTACTATCACTTTTACTGGTATCCTGAGTTTCAGCTTCTAAGGAGAGTATGTACTCTTCAGCTAATTTCAATAAGTGTCTGATAGCTTTTGCAGCTCTTATTTTTGAGTTCACACCACTACTCTCCTTGCTGGTCTTAACTGACTCAGTAGAGGCTATGCTTTCTTGATCACTTTCCTCCTCACTATCCACCGAGTCAGCGATGCCAAAAAACTCATCCATGGTTTTTATTATCCAGTGCTTAGTTATTTTGGGGCCAATTTTTATAAATTTCTTATTTCTTACCTGCCGACCGAAATCCCCGTGCGGGCCACCACTTGTAGCTGCCTGCTGCTGCTGCTTGCAGCTACGACGCCGCAGGAGAAAATTCGGAGGCAGGATGGAAATGAAAAAGTTCTTTTATTCTTCTCTCTTCTAACTTCTCTCTCCGGCTCCAACAACCTCTGGAACTCCAACCGCAACTACAAACTCCAACCACCATCACACTCTAACCACTCTAACTCCAACTGCACTAACTCCAACCACACAGCCACTAACCCTCACCTGGTTAAATACATTTTGCTTTAATAAGGACAAGTGCTTACAGCTCGAGCTTACAGGTGCATCACACAGTGTTCACGGGCATAAAAAGACTCTTAGATGAATGTATGAATATCAGGTGAAACTTGAACATCTTTTATGGCTCTCAGCTAACTGCAATCTTAGCTATCTCCTTAATTAGGGCTCCTACGGAGCAGTCCTAAAATAATCATCACCCCATAGAAACAAATGCAAAATGCACCTTGCATCCAGAACTTGGTTTCTAATGTAATTTTCCAATGAAAGAAACTAATAACCTTGGGAGACATGGCTGATTATAAGACTGGGGAAGAAAATATGCAAGATAATCCAGGAAAATCTTGCATTTTCATACTGCCAGAAAGTAAGGGAGTGCTCAAAGGGAAAAAATTATAAAATCTAAAATCCTACATTGATGCCAAAAGAACATGGAAGGTAACTGACACTCCCAATAGCTAAAGCTGGAATAATTTGAATAGTACCTTAACTCAAAATAGATATCTAATGAAATAAATGTATTTAGAATTCACTTTCTTCTTTCTGACGGTTACAAGAATAAGAAGATGCTCCTGGCTCATCCTATATATTTCCTTCCCCAGTCTCAGAGTAAGCCATTTCTTTCCACTGGGCTCTTAAGAGATACTCCACATTCACACAGGGGGACCACAACTCTTTACTCCATAAGTGTGAGCTCTACATAGTGAACTCCTACAAAAGAATACAGCATGACAAGAGAGGAGTGTTACTTTACAGTGGAAAAACCTCACAGATGATCAATGCCAAATTCAATAGTCATAATCATACTAATAGAATGTACTCTTGATGCAATGTGGTAAAAATGACACTTTACCTTTATGATCTTCTTTTCTCAAACCAATAATGCCTATATAATTATGAGACAAACATATGAAAAAATTTAATAGTACCCTGCAAGATATTGGCTATGTGTAATTGAAACTATTCTTAGTCTTCTACTTTGGTTATTTCTCACCTCCCCTTGACCAATAACCTGAGGGCTAGACTATTATGTATAAAAATACTTACATGAGAAAATAAAACTCACATTCCAAAAAATCATTAACAATTAATTTTATAAATAGAAATTTCTATTTAGAAAAAAATGATTTTCTAAATAGAAGGGAGACTAGTAGAATAGCGGAAGGGGACCAGGGAGAAAAGAAGGGAAGGAAAGTGGAGGTACTCAGGAATGTATTTGGTCAAATTATTCTGCTATAGTGTAGACATGTACAATATAGAACAGTGGATTCTACTACTGTGTGTAATTATAATGCACCAATTTTAAAAAGCAAAAAAATTAACTTTCTAAAAATCCATTTGTGAAAGAGTATTTGACTTTCCATTCATTGAATATTACTTGGCAACAACAAGTTTTCTCACAGATTTTATAAATTGAAATTTAATGTATTAAAAAATTTCAATGTACTTTGAAGAAACATTGTATTTTTAAGCCCTTAAATATGGAGATACCTTGGAAAACTTGGATTGGATCCACCTTATGACGCAGCTATCCCACTCTTTGGTCTTTACCCAGAGGTCTTAAAAACAATATACTACAGGGACACAGCCACATCAATGTTTATAGCAGCACAATTCACAATAGCTAAACTGTGGAACCAACCCAGATGCCCTTCAGTAGATGAATGGATAAAGAAAATGTGGTATATACACACAATGGAGTATTACTCAGCAATAAGACAGAATAAAATCATGGCATTTACAGGTAAATGGATGGAGTTAGAGAATATAATGTTAAGTGAAGTTAGCCAATCCCAAAATGTCAAATGCCAAATGCTTTCTCTGATATAAGGAGGTTGATTCACAGTAGGATTGGGATGGGGAGCATAGGAGGATTAGAGGAACACTAGAATGGCCAATGGGGAGGGAGGGGAAGGGAAGGGGCAAAAGGGTCAAGAAAAAAAAAAAGATGGTAGAATGAGATGGATATCATTACCCTAAGTGCATGTATGAAGTCACAAATGGTGTGAATATACTTTGTATACAACCAGAAATATGTAAAAATGTGCTCTACAAGTATAATATGAAATGCAATACATTCTGCTGTCATTTCTAACAACTTAGAATAAAAATAAAATTGAAAAAAAATTTTTCTGCAATAAATGCTGTCATAGTTTCATTGTGTGGATATTAATTGATTTAGGAAGACTGCAGGAACCTCTTTTTTGATGTGCAATGATCATCATTAAATTAAATATAATGAAATTTAACAAATGTTTCTTTTGTCTGCACAGTTTAAAAAATATGGAAACAATCTAGTATAAATTGTTCAATCTTGAATAATATTGTTCAAGGAAATTTCTTTATAGTATAAATATGTTAATTACCTGTGTAATTCTACTGAAATAATTCACATCATTATACAAAAAAGAGTCAGATTCTATAGCAAATAAACTATTCTCAATTGCCATGTGAAAATTAGATAAAATTCCAGGGCTCTAGTATGGGTGTGTCTAAGCGATCTCTAAGAGGAAGCATGCCCCTCAGAGAACTCTCTATGTAATATAACTGATCTGAGACCACTTCATTGCCTTGGCAAATGTCCTGCACAAAAAGAATTCTGTGATACTGCAGAATTTATTGGCTCAGACAGTTCTAGGTCCAAATGTAACTCCCTTGAGGTAGAGATAGATACCAGTGCCCAAAGTAGCTTTGTGGTGCCAACTGCCTGGAGGAGGAAGAATTACTGCACAAATGTTATCTCCAATCAAGCCAATTTCCCCACCGCTTCTTGCTTCCCTTGAAGACCCTTCCTCACAATGAATTCTCTTGGTGTGTTTCACTATAAATAAAGCATGTGAGGGCTTTTCCCTGTGTTAGGATCAGACCCATCAGATCTCTTCCATCTGTAAAGCCTCTGCTTCAAAAAACATTTTCCTGTGATTTTTGCTATATTTTTGTAATATTGCTTTTCAGACTTTTATTTCCAGCTGGCCCACACCTCCAAGGTTTACTTATTCCCTCCCCATGAAGTCCACTGGTGACTCTCCAGGATCTCATATCTTATAAAAGGATGAGATAATATATATCACTTTAAACAAACACTTTATTCAAAAGTTCAGGTTATTTCCTGGAAAATTTTTAAAAATATTTCATTTGGTTTTCTCCATCGATTTTTATCTTCCACCTGAATTTTTAACAGTCTTAAATTCACTATTGTTTTTGCAATATCACTACTGCATTGATTGAAAAGATATATATCAGAGTGTATATATCAAACTAAAGTAAATAATTCTAGTGTCTGTCTGGAGGTTTTGTTGTGTCAGCCTCTGAAGTTGTTTTTTCCATTTTTAAGTTATCTTAGTAAATAAAATTCTTCAGTTTACAAATATCTACAATGATACTCTTATTTTATTCTTTTTAATTTTTGTATATTATTTCATTGGTCCCATTAATTTTTATGTTAGAAGCAACAAATTCACAAATTAAATATTCAAGAAGAATGACTTCACAGCCCTGTGTAAGTCCTCTGTCCTGTCTCACAAGCTCAGTACTTTCTCTGTCTCTGCTTGATTTCTTTTCTTCCAGCATATACTCTATAGAAGCAGGCATAGAAATAATACAATATAAAAATACAAAGTTTTAAAACAATATTTATTTTAATTCCTTTTAAATAAACTAAAATGGCATAATATATGATTAAAATAAGCTGAAATACCTAAAAGAAATCTGAAGAGTTTTAAATTTTCTTGACATTAAGAAAAAAGAATAAATATATGGGCAATTTATGAATTACATATGTAGGTAATTCAATGTTATATAAAAAACTGTGATTCTAGTTTAATATATAATTACGGATTATTATATATAATTGGATGAGAAGTTCACTTATAATTCCTGTCAGGAAAAAACAAAAGCCAAAGAACTATAAATGAGACCAAAAGCTGGCTGTATTTATAAGTAGCTGAGATTATCTAGGAAAACTTGGAATTTTCTGATTTTGTAATGGTATGTACCTTTGTGTGACTCTGGTTCACTATGCTATTTTACAGTTCTGTAGGATTAGAAATTAATTTATGGGAACCATTAGTAATGTGAAGGTTTATCTGTAGCAATGCAAATAATTTTTTTTTTGATCAGAGAAAACAAACCTTTGAACAGCAGATTCTCATTGGAATTGGATTTACTCCATGAAGTTTACCTAAATGCAACAACAGAAAATGAGTTTAATAAATCTCTGGCTTTTAATATATGTGTAAGAGTCATATTTTTGCATTTTTTAACCATTACAAATTTTCTACCTGAAAGAGGTTGGCTCTAAATAATACTAAATATGAACTGATCTTAAACAGAAGAAGAGATGAAATAGAATCTGTGATCTCATTTATATGACTATTTGGTGCCTGAAGCTAAAGGGCCTTTTATAGCGGTGTTTTTTATCTTTTATGTGTTGTGGGAAACGTCTTCCTTAAAACAGAGAAGCTCAAGCATTGCTCTAGCTAAAGCTGAGTGAGGGTTCCTCTCTGCCACTTCTCAGTGAAGAAACCAAGGGGCTACTAATGTTGTTTGAAGGAAGAGTCACTATAGACACTGCTTTAGACCAGAGCAGTTTAAATTTGCAATTGAGGAGCTACCTAAACTTGAGAGTGAACTGTTGAATGAGAGGGGGTTGGAATTTAGGCTCTGGTAAGAATTTTCTTCAAATTGACTATCATACCACTGTATCTTCCTTCTCATAATCTATATAAATCATTTTGTTAAATAAACAATACATTACCTATTCATCAGATGGTAAAATAAATATGGCTACTATTTCACATTTCTCTCTCATGCATTAAACAAATTAGGATACAACTTCACATTTATTTCAAAATGGTCAATAATATTCAAATTATAAAGCCCTTTTATCTTCAAGAAGTTTTTGAACTGCCGGGCTTGGTGGCTCACACCTGTAATCCCAGCACTTGGGAGGCTGAGACAGGAGGATCACAAGTTCAAAGCCAGCCTCAGCAATGGCACTTAGCAACTCAGTGCCTAATAACATATTAAAAAAAAAGGGCTGGGGATGTGGCCCAGTGGTCGAGTGCTCCTGAGTTTAATTCCCCAGTACAAAAAGAAAAAAAAAGAAATGTTTGAGAATTGTTAAAAAATATTAAACTTCCTTGACAGTAATATAATGAATTTACAGCTGTGCTTTTACTCAGAAAGTGTTGAGGAAAAATGCAATTTGTCACTTCAATTGAGACATTTGTTTCACTGTGATGTGTAAATATTTCTGAATAGACATTGAAAGATCTTACAAATAAAGACATCTTGTGTTTTTGGTGACATATTTAGAGCATTGAATATGATCAAGGATCCTACAAAACTAACTCAAATAAAATACACATAAAACTTATAAAGAATACTAAATTAGGAGGCATCATCTAAAATTAGGAAGCTGGTAATAAAAATATGCTGACAGAAAATATAACGTATCTAAAATTCAATTAGATAAATGTCTGTATAAAGATTACATTGAGAAATTGAGGGGGAAATATGCTAATAAAGATACTGACATTTAAAATAAGGAGACATTTTCCTTATTATCTGTAGGATTTCATCTAAATAGGTGAAGTAATGGAAACTTAGAATAGATTGAGAGTCATAGGCAGAATATAAGTAACCTTTAGTATAATGGGCTTACACACATCTCTTTCCTGGAATTTTTTTTTTTTTTTTTTAAGTATCAGTGACATTTTTTCTTTGTCTATAAATTTTCATTTGATCCTGCCTCTCACTCTGATATATGCTATTAATACTTACAAAAGAACTTATCTAAGCAGTTTTTTTTGGCAATTTCAGTGTAACTCTATCACAGCTTCAGAAATGTAAAAAAACTCACACACCCATTTATAAGCAGACAGCATTTTTCACTATTTTTTTACTAAGCTTAAAAAAAGTGTTGCATTTTGTTCTCCATGCAACAAAGCCAATATTATAATAGCATATGAAATGTTCTTACTATTTATATAATTTCTTCCTAGTCAGGGGCAATATCCCATCCTCAGAGTTTCTGATTGCTTTATACAATATAGGGGAAAAAAGAAAAAAACAAATTGAAAATACATTATTTGAAGAGAACAGAATATCATATACCTTGTAAGATCACAGAAATTCACTAAAGCCACATTTCAAGTAGCACAAGGGAAAATGCTACCATTCTAAATCAGTCATCTCCTTTAATGGTTTGTTTCATGTTAAGAGTTCAGAGGCTTCAACTTAATATATATTTGGTGATGAATTCTCCATGTAGCCTCTCCCAACAACCCTTTAAAATGTTTATAATGAATAAACATTAGACTTCCAATGATTTTGCAATAAGGATAAAATTCAATTCAAATGGGGTGAATGGTGTCATTTAAATCTGTCTCCATTCTATGTTTGATCTTCATCTCATGAAACTCTCTTTTTTATCGGCTAGTTTATAAGCTCTTTCCTAACCCAATGCTTTTCTTCTGCCTAAGAGAATGCTTTCTTATTTCTTTATATATTTTTTTTCATTTTGAATTTTAGAATAATAGTTTACTTCTCAAGAGGCATTCTATAATCACCGGTTTCATTAAGTACATGGTTCTGCATTGTTTCTTTATCCAAAGACATGTATCTTGCTTTGGAATGGTATTCTATGCTTACGTGTCTTTTTCTCCAAGTTCACTTTTGTGGCAAATATTACCATGAGATGTTTTAGACTACAAGCAATGTACAAACACAGCATTCATTTGATAAAAAATCAAATTTACTACTGACAATTTAACATGAGGAAATTTTCTTAACGATCCTGATTTGGGCCTTTACTTACAACTCAGAAAAAATCTCATGCCAATAGCCTGCCACTTCTCATAGAATCATTTGATTGATAATGATAGTGAGATAAACAGAGTGGCACCTGTAACTATGAAGTAGCAGGTACTTTCCAATCCATGGTCAATCCTCCATTCTTTCTTGTATCTCTGAAATTGTTGACTTCACTCATCTGTGGTCTCTTGGCCTAAATAACTATTTGTGTTTCCTATCTTTGCTTTATCCATTCATTGTTTGTGTCATCATAATTTTCTTGAAGGTAGGAAATGTGTCTTTTTCTAATACAGAGATAGTATTCTGCAAGAATTTAAGAATAACTCATGTTTAAAGTGTGCTATGCAGATAAAAACTAATCAAAGTTACCTTACAGAAGCCATCTCAACTGATCACTGATCCCTTCCCCAGCTGTATCCTTCCTCCTTATAGTCTATAAATTGTTTTGTTAAACAAACAGCACATTACCTATTCATTCCTCTAATTTACAACCGGATTATTTATTTATTTGAGCAAATGGTGTTGCCTTCATTCTGTTCCCATCCTTATCACCAGCAGTATTTCTCTTCTTCTATTCTGAACCTAAGAATCTCAAAAACAAATAAATGGACAAGAGAAATGTCCATATTTTCAGGAAGAATACAGCACACAGAATATTTATCTTTTCATATTTTCTATCTTATTAGATTGTTAGAAAACTAGGTTTCACATTTTTAAAAAAGAGACAGACTGAACTCAGCATTAAGCAAGGGCTATGAAACAAGAAAAAATTGATTACAAAGTTCCCACCTAAATTACCCTACATATTAGTACTGACTGTCAAATTGCCCTCACAGAAAGTGGTAAACAAGATCAACCTGCATTTGCTTCTTGGTAAACTTGACTAGGGCTGTAGATATTTATCATAATTAAAGGATTATGAGATATAAAATTAAAATAATATAGGTAATCTATGCAGAAATATTATTTAGCCCTACTATGTACCAGGCACTGTCATGAATTTAGGAAGCAAGATGAACAAAGAATACATGTTCTCTGTTCTTATGTCTTAAAATGCAGATGTTTTATTAAAAATTACTCCATAACAAGAGACAGGTAAAACCTCATTTCAGTAATAACATGAATGTAGATATAATTATGAAAATGACTGAAGTATATGATCGAGAAAAAATGAGATTATTGTATGTTATGCTTTTGATATGGTGCTAGAAGAAACAGATATCTCTGATAATAATAGTGAAGTCTAATAAGGAACAGTAAAGACAAGCTGGGTGTGGTGCTGTATGCCTGTAATCTCAGCTACTTATAGGTTGAGGCAAGAGAGTCTCAACTTCATGGTCAGTCTCAGCAATTTACAAAGACCCTATCTCACAAAAAAAAAAAAAAAAAAAAAAAAAAAAATTAAAAGAGTTGAGAAGGTAACTGAGAGTAAAGCACAATAGTTCAACCCCCAATACTGATAAAAAAGGTAAAAAAAAAGAAAAAGAAAAAGAAAAATGAAAAGGCAAAATATTATGAGGATAGAAAAAACCAAAATCATAATAAAATATTTATAAAAATGGCAATGGCAATGTAACTAATGGAAAGGTAATTTAACGACAATAAGTAGTAGTAGTTTTGGGAACGAATATAGTATCAATCTGGAAAATAAAGTATAACTGAAGAAACAAAAAGTTTAAGTACCTCACAAGTATTATTGAAGGCAAAGATGATCATGATGATGAATCCAGCATGTCACCTAGTAGAAACTGGAAAGGAATAAAAGAGCAGAATAGGTAAAAAATGCTTTGAGACATGATGCATGTAGTCATTCTTGTCCAAGAAGAAGTAACTGGAGATACAATAACTGAAATGAAAACCAATCAAGGGACAGTGACTAGTAAGAGGATGGAGTTGGAGAAAATAATGCTAAGTGAAGTTAGCCAATCCCAAAAAACCAAATGTTGAATGATCTCTGATATGAAGATACTAACTTATAAAGGCAAGAGAGAAGGGATGAGAAGAATGAAAGAGCTTTAAATAGAACAAAGAGGGGGGAGGGAATGGAGGGGACAAGGGGATAGGAATAATGGCAGACTGAGTTATCCATGATTACCCTAAATACATGTATGAAGACACAATTGTTGTAAAAATACTTTATATTAAACCAGCAACTTGAAAAAATAAAATATCCCCCAAAATTAATATTTGAATCACATTTAGGTCAATATTCTTGCTAAGTAGTTGGGAAACACAGTTCTAAAGCTCAGGAGAGAAATAAAAATTGTAGGTTAAAATTTTGGTACTTTTTTTTTTTTCTTCACAAAATAAAATTGGATAAGTAGAAGGAGCTAATGCTGAGTATTCAGGTGGAGGCTCAGACCCTGGGAAACAGATTTGGGATCCCAGCAATTGGAAGAATATACAAGGCAGCTGTTGGAATGATATTCTTTATTCAGAAACCCCAGTCTCCAATTCATTTAGCCCCAGCTAGTTCCATTTAGCACCACCTCCCACCCCAGCCATTTGCATAGACCTTTTTAACTGGTAGGCCAGACAAAGAAGGCACATTGCCAACAGGTTACGTAAGTGGGCACATGCTCACACATACATGTTTTATGACCTTGAGTACATACATGGAATCAAGGTATTCATGCCCATAGCTACATACTAAAAACAGCCTGCTGGAAGCCTATGCAAGGGAGCCTAACTATAGCCATTTTGCACCTGTCCTATATCAGGCCCAAAACTTCAAAATGAGAACTTCTGTCTCTAAAATGTTGTTTTCCTTAACTGATAAACTACAGTTGAAATACTTTGCATAATATCTAGCTCCATATACAGAATGCAGCTTAATCATATATTTGAACATGTTATAGACTTAATCATATATTTGAACATGTTGCATCCTTTAAATGAAAAACTCAACTGAATTGTAAAAATAAACTCAGTATTTCTCACATTGTATTTTGGACTTCAGAAGATTGCTGTGGTGGTTATCTCACTGAGGTAGAGATTGGACTAATAGTATAAGTATAAAAAGTTTAAAATGTAAATTTAGAAATAATGCACATTTAAAAACATTTCTTTGGGCATCTATGTTAAAATAATCTGATAGTACAGCACTACCAGAAAACTTTACTGGTTTCTTGGAAATATAGACAAAGGGGCATGAAGACAGGAGCAAGAGAAAACAAGAGTTGCAGACTCATGCACTGTAGAGCATGTGGCTACAATGCCACGGTCCCGGTTTTAACATGTAACATTTCACTGCACTTTAAAAAAACAGTGCCATTTAGAAATTTTAATGTCAGTGGAAATAATACTAACATTGTCTCATTTTATCATCCAGTTGATTCTCCAAGAACAATAACACAGAGTATTTTTTGGTATTAACTCTACCCATATTATATAAATAATCAAACCAGTAGATAAATGGGTGATATGGGTGGTATGTTTGTGGGTGACAAGGGGAGTATAGATGCTATTGAAAAAAAAAAAAAAGAACTTGATGTGCTTATGAAGAACAATTGTGTAAAATGTAATAATTATGTCTCCCATAATAACATTTGCAAAATAAAGTTTGAACTAATTTCCAGTAAATTTCAAACAAAATTAAACATTAAGAGTTGAATGTAGTTTTGCAATCTTGCTCAAGATTCAAACAGACAGTAAAAAACTAATAGATGAACATGAACATTTCAGCTATGTGAAGACCATGCTCATTTCAATTTGTAAAACATTTCCTATGTACTATAAAAGAGAAAGAAACTCTAGAATATATGGTTCCTTGACATACTGCTCCACTTTTTATTTCATTTTAATTCTTTTGCAAATGAAAAAAAAATATCAAGTTAAAAGCCAAAGGGTTGAAAGTCCTATAGAAAAAAAAAATTGTATTTCTCAGTTCCAATCCATTCTAGTCCTTATTCTCACTTCTCAGAGGCAGATTCTTTCCTTTATTTGAGACTTTTTCTCCTAATGTATTTTTCCATTTTTCTGAATTGTATTCATATTTCTTAGTTTTTTTTTTAGTTTTGCATAGTATGTGCTGACTTGTGTGCTAAGCCATAATCAAATACACAGTATTCAATTGCTTGGTCTCGTTTGTTTATTCAGTTTGAAATAACATTATGATGATCAAATTTTCCATAATAAGTTCAAATATCACTTCTCATTTTCTTCTTAGTATCTACTTAATTATTCACAAATTACTATTCATCATTCTTCTGTGAGAATATTATTATTAAATCATCACAATTATGTAGTGATATTTAATTTTGAGGTTGTTTACCCAGCATATTTAAAAATAATAAAAATTAAATAAATCTAATATCAAAACACAAGTAAGTGGTAAAAATATTAAGGCATATTATATTAGAATATAATAACTTGTTAATATTTACCTTTTAGGAAATATATCTTAATAGCAAAAAACATTTAAACAAAAATCTACAAAATTAATTTTCAAAGTTTAGGAGAGCCTTGTGTAATATGATTGTGGACTTGTCCCTCAATAATTCTTTTGGGTTTTCTTCTATCAAGAATAATAGAATTAATTGAAGGTTATCACATTGCATGGATTTTACATATTTTGATTCTGTCTTTGCACCGATTTGATGCCTTAGGTGAGATTTTTTTAACCTAGTACCTTGAAGCCAAGTGCCCTTGCTGACATTCTCCTGTGTCTATCAGAGCCTGAAAACATTTCATTAGATACATTTTCACTGAATGTGCAGTTTGACATCCTGTATAGGAGAACTCTTTTCCTAAGACTAATCTCCTGCTTCTAAGTATTTTATAAAGTGCTAAACTCTTAGTTCTTAGCCATTTGTGAATCTGAAAATTTCCCCCACATTGTTAGAGTATTTGTATCTATCTCTGTATCTGTGTTCTTTGGGAGATGGGGTTGCGCTCAGCCTTGTTTTTAAAGTTGTTATATTTTGTCTGATTCAGATACAGCTCTTTTAATACATAAGACTTGCATAGAGGTTTAGCATTATGCAAAGCCCTCATTATGCCTAAAATGAGTGTTAAGGGTTTTTTTTGTTGTTGTTGTTGTTGTTGTTGTTTGTTTGATTGATTTGTTTTTTTTCTCTGCATTGTTTTGTTGTTTAATGTAGATATTTTTCAAGAGATATTTTCAGAGTACTGAGAAGAAGTATAGCTGGGTCATATGGTGTGATTCCATGCCTAGTCTTTTGAGGAACCTCTATACTCATTTCCGTAGTAGGTGCACTAATTTAAAATCCCATCAACATTGTAAAAGTGTTCCCATTTTTCCACATCCTCTCCAGCATTTATTGTTGTATTCTTGATGGTTGCCTTTTGACTAGAGTGAGATGAAATTTCAGTACAGTTTTGATTTGCACTTCTTTAATTGCTAAAGATGTTGAACATTATAGCAAATATTTGTTGACCATTTGTATTTCTTCTTTCGAAAAGCATTCGTTTCGTTAATTTGCCTATTTATTAATTGTATTTTTTTCTTGGTGTTACATTTTGTGAGATCTTCATATATTCTGAATATTAACGCTCTGCCATAAGAATAGCTAGTAAGATTTTCTCTCATTCTGTAGGCTTTCTTTTTGCTGTGTAGAAGCTTTTTAATTTGATGTCATCTCATTTATTAACTCTTGGCCTTATTTCCTAAGCTCTAGAGGTAGTGCCCTATATGTTTGAGTGTCCATCCTAAGTTACTTCTAGGAGTTTCATGTCAAATTAACTATATCCAATACCTAACTATAATGCACCAATAAAAAATATGGAAAAATAGCCAAACTATGAAACCAGTCAAGGTGTCCATTGATGGATGAATGGATAAAGAAAATGTGAGTTTTATTCAGTCAAAATGAGCTCCAATTTTAGATATTAAATAATGGTTTACATGGACCACTAAGCTGTCGAAAAGGTTCTATCTCTGCCACAAAAAGTGAAAACAGAGTTGCACAGTTTCCAGTCTAATTATAAGATGATTTTGAATTTCCTTTTGCACAGGTGGGAAATAAGGATATAGCTTTATTTTTTTAAATATATGGATAACAAGTTTTCCCAGCACCATTTGTTAAAAAAAAAAAAAAAAAAAAAAAAGTGTATTTTCTTCACTCTGTGTTTTGGCACCTTTGTCAAAGATCTGATGACTGTAGATGTGGGGGTTTGTCTCTCTGTTTTCAATTCCATTGGGCTATGTGTTTGTTTTTATGCCATACAGTTTTGATACCATAGGTTTGTAGAATATATCCTAAAGAAATAAACTCAGCATATTGTAGTAATACATGTATATCATATTTATAGCAGCACAATTATTTCCATTGCAAAATTGTGATGGAGGCCATGAAAACCATTATAATATACAGATAGTTGCCACTTCATTCCATTCATTTGTACTCAAAATATTTCCCCTTCCATATTCCTTTACAAATGATTTTATAAATAATAATAAAAAACAGAAGTTATTTAAAACCTAGGGGATAAATAATATCTCATATGGATAGAACAGAGACATCCAATGATGTAGAAGGTATGTGTGGGGTGATCGTGGGGAAGAAGAATACCCTAACGTTGAGTTCAATTTCTTTTAAAGTACTTGGAATTGGATGAGATGCTGGAGATGTAGCATCTATCTTGAACCATAAAGAAAAAGGCTATGCCTAAAATGATAAGGCAGAGTGATGAGAGTAGGCTTTGCCCCTAAAGGCCTAGGAGCTACCTTATAAATCACAAACTGCCCAACATTCAGACATTTTAAATAAAAAAAAAACTAAATATGTCTCTCTCTTCTTAATGTCAACTATTTAGGGTTTCTTTTAAATGCACCTGTTCGTAATCTAATTAGGGGTTTCAGGGAAGGTGTAAAGGTCCTGAGTAAATTAAAGTTAATTAACTGTTAATTATTTAGATTAACAGTTAATTAACACAATCCCCCGGGCCAAGTCTCCCGAGATCATGCAAATGGCGCTGACCCGATCTGCAATGTCCCGGGCCAAGTCTCACGAGACCATGGCAGGTGGTAATGCTTGAACATCTTTATGGCTCACAGCTAACCGCAATCTTAGCTATCTTCTTAATTAGGGCTCCTACACACACACAAAATTCTAGTGGGTCAATTTTCATGTCTATGTTCTTGATGCATATATATGCTTTTCATAATTATTTTTACAGATAGTATTTTGCTCTATATTGATAGTTTCTAATTTATATAAATTTAATATAGCATCATTACATTGTTGTTCTAGTTTTGTTGGGGAATATATTCAGCTTCTAATATTTTTTAAAAAATCTTTCCTTGTTTCATATGAATATATTTATATATATATGTATGTGTATATATATATATGTATATATATATATATATATATATAAATATTCTTTGATTTACTGGTTTTTATGCTTACCTTGATAAGAATCTTTGGTATTATTTTTCCTTTCTCTGTTCATCCTTTCTTTCCTAGTGATCTTTGAAAACATATCTGAAAATCTCTTAAAATGGGATTCTTAAATTGTGTAAGATGAATCTTGCCATAGAGTAAATTAGGATAGAGCAGATTTTGTCACTGGGCCTTGGACCAGATCCTGAAAGGACAGCTTCCTCTTTCCACCTCTATAGATTTGCACCTTTATAGCCAGGGTATCTCCTTAGAATTATCAGTAAATGTTGTGTTTGTTCTCCTTTTGGAGACGATATAGCCCCATCCCAGTTCTTAGTTTTATGTAGTAAGTCTCTCTCATACATTTCCCATGCATGTGAATCTTTTAGTGTCCATTACTCTGTACAAGTGAAAAAAACTGCCTCATTTTTTATCCTGTAGGCTCCCAACTGTAGTTTCTGCCTACTGGTATACATTTTTCCCCATTATAATTATACAATTTTCTATTCTTACATGTTAAGGCAAGTGGTTAAAACTTAAAAGTATGACTTTAACTGTAATCTTCACCTGAAGTTTCAAGTGTTTTTCTTCACTTATATTATTAAGAAACTAAATTTTAAAAAATTTTCTTTTAAGTGTCATCTCCTCCTAAAATATTACACATAGACATTTATACAGAAAACAGTGATACTTTTTAAGACATATCATCTAACCTTTGTCTATGTTGCTTTAAAGTTATATGTTTACATTCAAAAGAGTAGATGTTATTGATCATGAAAAGCTAGTATATGAATGTCCATACAAGACACATTCATAAAACCTAAACCTTAAAACAATCCCTCTAAAATATCATTAATTTATGACAGTTTTTCTGAAATAATATTATGTTATTATCAGTCCCATTCTTTCTTAGTGAAAAAAGTCAAATAACACTCTTTTGTAATGAAATAAACCAATATAAGATTTTGTATTTATTCTTGGGGAGCACTAAATTTTAGGAACATTAGAGAAGTAAATCTAAGTTCCCTGTTAATTTGGATAAACACACAAACCCACAAAATTGAAAAAATAATTATCTTAATCATTTGTGTAACCATAATTTTTCTACTTTTTTAAACACAATTGCATGTATAATATCCTCTTGGTTTTATGGACCTTAATAGATAAAAATATGCATATTATTAGTTCATTTATATTTATAAAAGTTACAAACTTGATAATAATTTTGACTTCATACAATCATTACATTTCAAAAAAGTAAATTTCATATATTTGAAGACATTTGCTGTACATTATACAAATAGGAATTATATCCTGACTTTGCTGTCTTTCCATTTTTTTTTCCTTTGGACAAGCTTAAAAACTAAGAAAATAGCTTCCCTCTTTCAACTATATATTATTTCTACATGAATTATTAAACAAGAATTAGATATGGTTCTATAATGATGATTTTACCTTTGTGTCTTACATAATTATCTTTCCTACTTGCTGTTTGTATAGAACATCACATGTAAGATGCAATATTACTGTTTGCAGTTAACTTTTTACAAAAGGTTTGATATATAATGGTGTCTGTATTAATTCAGAGTTTGTATAATTAAGTATTGGAAAATAGAAATAATTTTCTCATTAACTTCATATGATTTCTATATTTAGTTACTTGCTGGAATCAACTACATATATAGGGTATTGCTATTTTTAAAAAATGAGTAAAAACTTGCTTTCATTTTTCAATAAAAAATAAGATAATGAAATTTAAGGGGAAAGAAGCTTTCAATAACTTAAAGATTCCTAGTATTCCAAAGAATTTGGAGAAATATTATCTCTAATTTTCCATATTTCTTGAAATACATTTTCCAACACTCCATTCTTCTTCTGCCCGCAGCACTGTAATTTTCTGTTTGGTGCTTTCAATCTCTTTAGAAATAAAATTATGTAACTACTATGAATGAGATATATGCAATTTCACAAAAACATTTTAGTACTATGTAACTGATTTAATCCAGTTCCTTTCATTTAGTTGTTATCATCCTAGCAATGGTTATCTTTATGAAAACATATATTGATCTATTATTGTAAAGGAAGAAGCAGGAGTAGATTTCACATTAAAACCAAGAACTTGAGTAGTAATTCTCATAAACGTCCCATTTAGGGATATAAGAAGAAAATTGTGTACTCTGTGTTCCACAACTTATTTTTATGAAGGGCAAGACAATAATTATTTCAACCACTCTTGTTGATAATTCAATTTTTTATTAATCCAATTTGTATTCAGTTTTTTTGATAGCTGGCTTGGCCCAATCTTGAAATTTATGTCTGTTTAGGTTACTTTCTTTATTTACAGAGATAATTTATAGTATAAATGGATTTGCAATAGAAATAATTCTTACTTAAAATGAAACAAAATTAAAATAACCTTTTTAGAACTCTTTCAAGTTTTGGGCATTTATAAACAATTGGAAGGATAATAAATATGTTATTGAAATTTCATTAACTTTAATTCACTCAGGACATTTATATAGTCATACTTTGAAAAAGGTAGTAGTTTCCTACTTATAGATAAGTTCATTAATTAAGATTAGATTCACTCAAAAGGTTTGTGTTTGTGATTAACTTGGCTATATTTAGCAGTTGTTTAAAGGTATTTGAACTTTAATGTACTGATATGAAGCACAGTCTGAAACTGATCTGCTATTAACTATCAATAAATTTCTTGATATGTTAGATTTTATTACTTGGGGAAAGTAAGTCTTTTTAAAATTTTTAAATTTAATTTGTTACACATGCTTTTAGAGTTCAATTCCTTTCATATTACATATAAAGAGCACAGTTTTCCAAGACATTGGTTTTACACAAAGTATTTTCATACTATTTGAGTTTTTATACATACACTTAGTTTTTTTTTTTTTTCATTTTTTCAAGTTGCTGGTTTAATATAAAGTATTTTTACAACAATTATGTCTTCATACATGTATTTAGGAAAGTACCTGTTTTAAAGTCTTAAGTGATTACTTTGTAACTGGTTAAACAAAAAAACTGTTATTTAGGTTAAAACAATTTTGTTGACACCCAAAATATGTGACTAGGTATATGTATACATCTGAGAACTTTCTGCCTAAGCGTTGCCTAAGTGTTATATAAAAGTTTATAAAATGAAAGTTTATGTAAGTTTACTTGGAAGATAACCAATAAGTGCTCTCTTTTAGATATTGTAACTGACATAGAAGGGCCACACTGTCATTTGAAGACCTATCTTTTATCTGTTTGCTTTAACCAAGTCACTTTCTGATGATTAACACTGTTTGCTAAATGTATAAGAGATTTAGGCTATCCTTTGATTTCTGTTAACCCATGCAGACCTGTGATTATTGTTACTGTGAGCTCTGTATCCTAAATTATACTTTAAAAGTTAAAAAAAATAATTTATTTTTCAAATTATATTTCATGCTTGTATGATTATGTCAGAATGACCTAATATGATGTGTAACTACAATGCTCTAGTAAAATAAATTTTAAAAATTAAAAAAAAAAAAAAAGATTAGATTCACGTGCACTTAAAAGAAACCCCAAACAGATGACATTAACAAGAGAAAAGCAGAGTCAGTTCTTCTATTAAAAATGTCTGGATATTGGACAGTATGTGACTTTTAAGGCAGCTCGTAGGCCATTAGGGGCAAAGGCTGCTCTCCTCTGTCCACCTTATCACTTCAGGCACAGCCCTTTCCTTTATGGCTCAAGATAGCTGCTATATCTCCAGTATTACATCCAATTCCAAGTAGTGGAGAGTTGGAAAAAAGAACATGTACTTTCCTTTAACAAATAGCTCTCAGAATTTCTATGTTTTCTTTCCATTCATATGTGATGCCATTCAGATTTTAGGGATACTGTGAATGATAAAGGACATTGGAGGGAGGCTATTTTTATTTTTTATGGCAGAGATAGGACAGAACTTTTTAACAGCTTAGTAGTCTATGTAAACTGTTATTTAATATCTAAAATTGAAGCTCGTTACAACTAATGTTAAGAATTCAATTTATTTTAAATAAAGCAAACTGTTAGTGCTGAAATTCGGTAATCATACCTTTCATTTTCAATTCTTTTTGTTAAGTGTAGAGAAAAGAACGACTATTTTTAGTTCCATCTGTTATGACTATATTTTAATATGCATCATGGTGGGTGTTCTTGTTTAGATTTGAGATGCCCCACCCCCACCCCAAAGCTCCTCTACTAATGCAGGAATGTCCTGTGAGGAAATGATTGGATTGTGAAAACCTTTACCACATCAGTCCATCCTAGTTTGAATGATCTAACGGGGTGGTAACTCTAGGCAGGTAGGGTGTGGCTTGAGGAGGTGGGTCACTGGAGAAGTGCCCTAGAAGGGTTCATCTTCCCCAAGACCCCTCTTTCACTTTCTCCCTTTGCCTTCAGGCCACCAGTACTCCTCCACCATGCCTTTCTATGATAATGTTCTGCCTCATCTTGTGCCCAGAGCAATGGATTTGGATGACCTTGGATAATCTGGGAAACCTCAAATCAAAATAAACTTTCCCTCCTCCAAGTTGTTCTCAGGTATGTTGGTCATAGTGACACAAATTTAACTAACACAGTGGAAGGTAGATAGGATGGTGGGAAGGCTATTATTCTATGTTGGGATCTAGTTACAGTGCTCTTGCTCTCATCTTCTACTTCCACAGTGCCTGTCATCTTTCTAATACTATCCAGCCCCCAAAATTATTCTGCAGTTGTTAATCCCATGCCACTTTACACAATGAAGTATTTAGTTCTCTGTCTCTTCTCTGCTATTTTAAGGCCTATCCTAATATTAGGGGAGAGACTACTCTGTCCAGAATTCATAGAAAACAAGAAATGGAAGAGAGAAAATTGTTCTGAAGAAAAAGGGGGACACAGTACAAGCTGAACTGCTTTCTTAATGAATTATTGAAGAAAAAAGAAAATACTCATTAATATCTTAATTTTTCCCAAAATTTTCTTGCTCACATATGAAAAAATAAGTAGTTTTCCTAAGGAAAGTACTATGTGCCATTTCCAAAATTAATGATATAAATTTACTGTGTTTGAACCAACTCCTAGGTGATGTGTATAGTTTCCTTTGAGCCTTCCTGAGACTGATATCAGTTTTAAGTAAAAGAATATGACATAGGCTACAGAGAGAAGTTACCACCACTGTAAATGTGTTTTTCTTAATCCTATAGCATTTTCTCTGATTCCAATGCAAAACACATATAATTTTATTGCTCCAAAAATAAAATTATAACTACAAAAATAGAATAGCAAAGTGATACTGAAGAAGAAGGGCAATGCAAGAGTCATCACAACACCTGATCTGAAATTATACTATAGAGCTATAGTAATAAAAATAGCTTGGTACTGGCATGAAAATAAACATGAAGTCCAATGGAACAGAATAGAAGACATGGAGAAACCTCCACACACTTACAGCCATGTGATACTTAACAATGTTGCCAAAAATATATTTTGGAGAAAAGATACATTTTTTTAAAAAATGGTGCTAGGAAAACTGGATAATTATATGTAGATAAAGTAAATTATGTCCCTATCTCTTACCCTGAACAAAACTAAAATTGAAATGACTCAAAGACTTAGAAATTAGACCAGAAATCTTGCAACTGCTAGAAGAAAACTGATGTTCAATACTCCATCAAATTGGTGCTGACCCTGACTTCCTAATCAAGAATCCCAAAGTGCAAGAAATAAAACAAAAATCAATAAGTGGGATGCCATAAAATTTAAAAAGGTATTTCACAGTAAAGGAAATGATTAAGAGTGTAAAGACAGAGCCTACAGAATGAAAGAAAATCTGTGCAAGGTACTCCTCCAATAAGACATTAATATCCAAAATATATAAAGAACTTAAAAACTTAACATGTGAAAACAAATAATCCAATTAATAAGTGGGGAAAATAACTCAACAGAAATTTCTCAAAAGAAGAAACACAAATGGCCAAAAAATATATGAAAATATGTCCAACATATCTAGCAATCAGGGAAATGTAAATCAAAATTACACTATGATTTTATCTTACTCCACTTAGAATGGCAGTTATCAATAATATAAACAATAATAAATACTGGTAAGAATGTGGGGGAAAGGCACACTTGTACATTATTAGTGGGACTGCAGACTATTATAACCATTCTGGAAAGCGGTATGAAAATTCCTCAAAAAACTAGGATTTAACCACCATATGACCCAGCTATCCAACACCTTGGTATTTTCCCCAAAAAAACTAAAATCAACATACTATAAGCAATACAGCTACCTTGATGTTTATAGCAGCACAATTCATAATAGCTAAATTATGGAATCAGTCCAGGTGCCTGTCAATATATGAATGGATTAAGAAACTGTAGTATACATACAGAGTGGAGTTCTACTCATCCATAAAGAAGAATAAAATTATGGCATTTGCTGGTAAATGGATGGAAATGGAGAACATCAAGCTTTGTGAAATAAGCCAGACTCAGAAACTCAAAGGTCAAATGTATTCTGTCATATGTGGGGGATAGAGTAAAATATAGGAAAGGAGTAGGGAACCATAGAATATCATAAAGATTAAAGTTAGAGCAGCAGTTAGAAAAAGGAGATAGAAAGGCAGAGCAGAGGGATGGCAAAGGGGAAGCAATGCAGAATGAATTCTTTCAAAATCATATTATGTGCCTACACAAATATGCCATAAGAAATTTATTAAATATGCATAAATAGATAAGCAAAAGGAAGTCTAGCCAAGTAGAAGAAGAAGAACTGAGCAGGGGAGGGAGTATGGAAGGGAAAATGTGGGAGGAAAAGGGGGGATTGTGAACTGAAATCAAATTCCATCCATGAATGATTTTGTCTGGATAAACTCTACTACTATGCATGACTATAAATCTCTAATAAAAGTATTTAAAAATTAAAAAAATACTTGATGACTGCAAAAATTTTTGCTTATTCCTTCTGAAATTCAATACTTGTTTTTTTTTCCTACTATTAACTTGTAATATGTGGGAAAATGTTTATTTTGTTTAAAATGGTATTATATACTCATTATATAAAGTGATGTTATCTTAATGAAATAGCATCAGTTCAAATTTGATACAAATAATATGTGTCCTCAGAGTAGATTTTGAAAGTAGTCACAGAAGTAAAGCTTGTGATATAGTCTTCAAGTGCTTATGTTTTTACTTTATAATTGAAATTAGTTTTAAAAAATTATATTAGCCATGCCAGAGCCCAGGCTCAGGCCTAGGACCACCCCTAATGACACTTGCTGGAGTCCAGGCCCAGGTTAGGTGCAGGGCTGCCCTCCTGACTGGCAGACCCATGTGGGAAAACAGGCCCTGACCTAGGAATGACCCAGTTGACCCAGGCCCAGCATTGCCCCTGCAGTCCCTTTCGGGAACCCAGGCCCAAGTCAGGCCCAGTATCACCTCTTCCAACTGGCAGACCCACACCAGAATCTAGAACCAGGCCTAGGACCACCCCCACGAACCCATGTAGGAGCCCAGGACTAGGTTAGGCCCAGGAACACCCCAGCTAACCTGCTGACCCATGCAGGAGCCCAGGCTTGGGCCCAGGACTGCCTGGCAGATCCACATAGGAGCCCACGCCTAGGTCAGACCAGCACTGCCCCCACCAACCAACCTGGGAGCCCAGGCCTAGCCCACCTCCATCTTAGGACACTGCTGCCATTGCCATAGCCCTCCTCAAATAGTAGCCTCCACTTGGGAGAACAGACAAGGCCTGGAGGTAGGTGCATATCTGATCAGGTAGCCCAAAGCCATTGTAAGACCCACCCTTTCAGCCTCATCTCTGAAAGTGGTTGCATCCATCTTGGGACACCCCCACTGTTATCTTGAGTTACCTCCACTATTGCCATCACCACATTTACTTGCAGTAGCATCCATCTTGGGACACTGGCCGAGGACTGGAAGTCCAACACCGAGGACTGAAAGTCTAACACACAATCTGCAGAGACACTATAAGATTATAGGGTAGAAACTCTAATTCCTCAGATCTGCACTGCAAGAAAGGAAGACACATAGACAACATGAAAGAAACAAGTGAAGAATGTGCCCCAAACAAACCAAGATACTACAATAATAGAATTCATTGACAATGAAGTTGATGAAATGTCAGAGAAGGAGTTCAGAATGTACATAATTAAAATGATCTGCAAATTAAAGACATAAGAGAGAAAATACAGGCAAAAATTGATCACTCCAACAAAGAGATAAGAGAGAAAAAATACAGGCAACCACTGATCACACCAAAAAGAGATAAGGAAGTAAATTCAGGCAATCATTAATCACACCAACAAAGAGATAAAGGAGCAAATATAGGTAGCAAAAGAAAGAGATAGAGATTCTGAAAAAAATAATCAGAAATTCTTGAAATGAAGTAGACAATAAACTAAATAAAAACCTCAATAGAAAGCATCACCAACAGACTAGATCACTTGGAAGATAGAACTTCAGATAATGAAGATAAAGTTATAGAATTTTGAAAATAAAGTTGACCACACAGTGAAGATTGTAAGAAGTCATGAACAGAACATCCAAGAATTATGGGATAGCATCAAAAGACCAGATCTGAGTTATTTGGATAGAGGAAGGTACACAGATTCAAACCAAAGAATGCACAATCCCTTCAATTAAATAATATCAGAACATTTACCAAACATGAAGAATGAATTGGAAAATCAAATGAAAGAGGCTTACAGGACACCAAATGTACAAAATTACAACGGATCTACACCAAGTCATATTATAACAAAAATGCCTAGCATACAGAATAAAGATAGAATCTTAAAGACCACAAGAGAAAGGAATCAGATCACATATAGGGTAAGACCAATATGTATCTCAGCAGGTTTTTCAACTCAAACCCTCAAAGCCAGGAGATCCTCAAACAACATATACCAAGATCTGAAAGAAAATTGATGCCAACCAAGAATCTTATATTCAGTAAAATTTTGTCATCGAATTCAGATTTGATGACAAAAATCTTTCATGATAAATGAAAGTTAAAAAAATTACAGGGAGAAAGCATGCACTACAGATCATTCTCAGCAAAATATTCCAGGAGAAGGAAATAAAATAACAACAATGAAAATCAGCAACGTGAGGAACTACATTAAAGGAAATTCCAATCAAAGGAGAAACCAAGTCAAGTTAAAAACCAAAAATAAACCAAAATATCCAGAATACAAATCATTTTTCATTAATAACCCAAAATGTGAATGGCATAAACTCATCAATTAAAAGGCATAGGTTGACAGATTGGATATTTTTAAAAAGACACAACAATATGCTGACTTCAAGAGACTCATCTCACAGGAAAAGACATTCACAGACTGAAGGTGAAAGGGTGGGAAAATCCATACCACTCACATGGACCATGTAAACAAGTAGGGGTTTCCAACCTGATATCAGATGAAGTGGACTTCAAACCAAATCTTGTGAAAAGGGATAAAGAAGAACATTTCATACTGTCTAAGGGATTCATACATAAATGAAACATAACAGTCTAAATATATATGCCCTAAACAATGCGGCATCTATGTATATCGAACAAATCCTTCTCAACTATAAGAATCAAATAGAACACCACACAATAATGTTGGGTGACTTTAATACACCTCTCACCCCTGGATAGATCTTCCAAACAAAAACTAAACAAAGAAACTCAATAAAACAATTAATAATTTAGACTTAACAGATACATATAGAATATTCCATCCATCAACAAGCGAATACACTTTCTTCTCAACAGCACATGAATCATTCCCCACCATAGACCATATGTTATACCACAAAGCAAGTCTTAGCAAATACAAAAAATAAAAAATATAGATACTACCCTGCATTCTATCTGACCATGATGGAAAGAATTAGAAATCAATGATAAAATTAAAAAATGGAAGCTACTCCAACACCTGGAGACTAAACAATATGCTATTGAATGATGCATGGATAATAGAAGACATCAGGAAGTAGATAAAAAAAAATCTTAGGGGTAAATGAGAAATTCAATACAACTCATCTAAATCTCTGGGACTCTAGGAAGGCAGTGCTAAGAGGAAAGTTCATTGCATTAAGCTCATTCATTAAAACAATAAAAAGTCAACAAATGAATGACTTGACCTTACATCTCAAAGCCCTAGAAAAAGAACAAACCAACAACAAGTGTAGTAGAAGCAGGAAATAATTAAAATCAGGGCAGAAATCAATGAAATTGAAACAAAAGAAACAATTCAAAAATTGACAAAACAAAAAGCTGATTATTTAAAAGAATAAATAAAGTTGACAAACCCTTAGCGACCCTAATGAAAAGAAGGAGAGGGAAAAATCAAAATACTAAAATATGTGATGAAAAGTAAATATCATGACAGATACTATTGAAATACAGAAAACAATTAGAAACTATTTTGAAAATTGGGGAAAATGGGAAAACTCAAAGACACCGACAAATTTCTAGAGGCATATGACCTACCCAAACTGATTCAAGAAGACATACACAATTTAAGCAGATCAATTTTAAGCAAGGAAATAGTGGACACCATTGAAAGCCTACCAACCAAGAAAAGCCTGGGACCAGACAGATTCACAGCTGAGTTCTACAACACCTACAAAGAATAATTTATACCAATACTTCTCAAATTATTCTATGAAATAGAAAAGAAGGAAAGCCTTCCAAACTCATTACATGAAGCTAGTATCATCCTGATGCCAAAACCAGGGAGAGACCATAAAGGAAAGAAAATTTCAGATCAATATCCCTGATGAACATAGATACAAAAATTCTCAATAAAATTCTGACAAAATCACATACAAACATAATTTAAAAAAATAGTGCACCATGATCAAGTGGGGTTCATTCCAAGGATGCAAGGTTGTTTCAACATATGGAAATCAATAAATGTAATTTATTGCATCATTTGATTTAAAGACAAGAATCATATTATTGTATCAATTGACTCAAAGAAAGTATTTGACAAAATACCACACTCTTTCATATTCAAAACACTAGAAAAACTAAGGATAGTAGGAACATAACTCAACATTGTAAAAGCTATCTGTGCTAAACCCAAGGCCAACATCATTCTACACGGAGAAAAATTGAAAGCATTCCCTCTAAAAACTGGAACAAGACAGGGATGCCCTCTTTTACCACTTCTATTCAACATAGTCCTTGAAACTCTAACCAGAGCAATTAGATGAAACAAATTAAAGGGATACAAATAGGAAAAGAAGAACTCAAACTATCATTATTTGCTGATGACATGATTCTATACTTAGAGGATCCAAAAACTCCACCAGAAAACTTCTAGAATTAATAAATGAATCCAGCAAAGTAGCAGGATATAAAATCAACACCCATCAATCAAATGCATTTCTATACATTAGTGATGAATACTCTGAAAGAGAAATTAAGAAAACCACCCCATTCACATTGGACTAAAAAAAAAAAAATACTAGGGAATCAATTTAACAAAAGAGGTGAAAGACCTCTACAATGAAAGCTACAGAGCACTAAAGAAATTAGTAAAGAAATTGAAGAAGACCTTACAAGATGGAAAGATCTCCCATGCTATTAGGCAGAATCAATATTGTCAAAATGGCTATACTACCCAAATCACTATACAGATTCAATGCAATTCCAATTAAAATCCCAATGTCATTACTTATAGAAATATAAAAAACAATCAATCAAAAAACTTTATTTGGAAAAATAAGAGACCGAGAATAGCGAAAGCAATCCTTAGCAAGAACTGTGAAGCGGGAAGCATCACAATACCAGACCTTAATCCATACTAAAGAGTTATAGTAACAAAAACAGCATGGTATTGGCACCAGGTAGACTTGTAGACCAATGGAACACAATAGAAGACACAGAGAAAAACCCACCTAAATAATTATCTCATACTAGACAAAGGTTCCAAAAACATACATCAGAGAAAGGATAGCCTCTTCAACATACGGTGCTGGGAAAACTGGAAATCCATATGCAGCAAAATGAAACAACCAATATCTCTCACCATGCACAACATTCAACACAAAGTGGATCAAGGACCTAGGAATTAGACAGAGACCCTGCACCTAATAAAGGAAAAAGTAGGCCCAAATCTTTATCATGTCAGATTAGGCTCCAACTTCCTTAATAAGTGCAAGGAATAAAATCAAGAATCAATAAATGGGATGGATTCAAACTAAAAAGCTTCTTATCAGGAAAAGAAACAATCAATGAGGTGAAGAGAGAGCATATAGTTTGGGAGCAAATTTTTTGCCACATGCCCATCAGATAGAGCACTAATCTCCAGGATATATAAGGAACTCAAAAAACTTTACACCAAAAAAAAAAAAACAAACAATCAATAAATGGGCTAAGGAACTGAACAGATACTTCTCAGAAAAAGATATACAATTGATCAATAATTATATGAACAAATGCTCAACATCTCTAGTAATTAAACAAATGAAAATCAAAACTACTCTAATACTTCATCTCATGCCAATCAGAATGGCAGTTATCAAGAATACATACAACAATAAGTGTTGGTAAGGATTTGGGGATAAAGGCATACTCATACATTTCTGTTGGGACTGGAAATTGGTGCAACCAATATGGAAAGAAATTTGGAGATTCCTTAGAAAACTTGGAATGGAACCACCATTTGACCCAGCTATTCCACTCCTCGGCTTATACCCAAAGGACTTAGAATGAGTGTACTATAGTGATGCAGCCAGATCAATTTTTATAGCAGCTCAATTTAAACTATGGAAGCAACCTAGATGCTCTTTAATAGATGAATGGATAAATAAACTGTGGTATATATACATCATGGAATATTACTCAGCATTAAGAGAGAAAAATATTTATGGCATTCGCAGGTAAATGGATGGAGTTGGAGAATAGCATGCGAAGAGAACTAAAGCCAATCCCAAAATTCAAAGGACAAATGTTCTCTCTGGTAAGTGGATGCTGATTCACAACAGGGAGGGGAGGCATGGGGAAAATAGAGGAATTTTGATTGGGCAAGGGAAGGGAAGAGGCATGAGGGCAGGAAAGGTGCTGGAATGAGGTGGACATCATTACCCTAGGTACGTGTATGACTGCACATATGGTGCGACACTACATTGTGTACAAACAGAGAAATGAAAGTTGTGCTGCAATGTGTACAATGAATTAAAATGCATTCTACTGTCATATATACCTAATTAGAATAAATAAATTAAAAAAACTAATATTACAATATTTTTTTGAATAATTTGGGGCTATCATGTCAGAGAAAGGATCACACTTTATTCAGTTAGTTTACTTCTTCACCTACATTTATAGGCATCTTGGAAATGTTTTTCAAAAACTGCATGTAGAAATGCATTTGCACAGGGTAACTATAAGAACTAAATGAGAAAATCTTTATAATCACTTTACACTATTCAGAAGTGAAATGTAAAGTCTTAATAATACATTTAATATTGTGTTAAGTAAAATTCCAACAAATAAGCTTCCAAATTGGCTTTTGATTAAATATTGTTACAAAAATTCTAATAAATGTTGTAAATTACATTTTAATGTCAGTAGTTAAGTTTCAAATTGTTTAGTTATTCTTTTTTAGTTATTCTTAACTCAAACAGATCAAAATTGCTCTATCAGAAGATAATAAAATAGATATTTGGATAACTTCATGATATATATGAATATTTCAATAATGAATATGTAATTTAAGAAAAAAGGATAACTCCAAGAATAGATATATTATAGATATGTATGTATAGATATATGTTTCATACTTAATAAACTTAATTTATCTTTTATTCATCAAAATAAACTAAAGATATTTCATCTTCCACAGAAAATTTAAAAGGAAGAAATGAGCCTGGAAAATAAGTATTACAGTTTTTCTTAAGGTATGAGCTGAACATTTGTTGTTTTGACATAATAACCATTTCTCCATTTTCAGCAACAGTACCTGAATATTTCTCTGTAGAGCACCTTTTACTATGTAGAGTTTTGCAGACTCAGCTCACAAAGGTGAGCTTGTAAGCCAGAGCTAACTTATCACAGTTATAGATGAACATGTGATCCAGTCTGTTGCATATAGACTGCTAATTCAGTGAAGCAGAGAACAGAAAATGTGATATTAGGGAAACCCAGGAAATAAATTCCAGCTATCCTGTTGTGTTATATATGAGGGCCTGGACAATAGTAAATGGTGATGAATATGAAATGAAGATGCAGATGAACTTACATAAACCTACAGTTTGAACAGAAAATTTAAATATGTTTCTAACTGAATCACATGAAAGAGTATAACACTTTGTCTTTTGGCTTTCTACTCATTTTTACTTGCATTAAAACAATGCACAAAAATATGCAAAATAGATGCTTGGAGAGCATAAATATTTTCTGGGTATCTGCACAGTAAATCTGCTAATTTGTATTTGTTACAATGGCATAACTGAAACAGGCCACAGCAGCCATTTGCTGTCTGAACTGAAGCTTTGACTCAATGACTCAAGGTTTATTTGAGGAATTGAACAAAGCTGACTTTGACTTTACCATGACAATTAAATATTTGTGGAATGAGAGAAGTTCCCCGTTTTAATTATAACACATTAGCATGAAACTAAAAAGCTTCACTGTGAAGCCTTTCTGAACATCCATACTGATCTCATCCCAGTCTAAAATCAGTACACATGATCAACCTGCTCTAAGAATAGAAAACAAACAATTTCTGTGGATTATACTTTTCAACTACATAGATTTTAGTAAACCTTTCATTAGCTTCATCACTGACATGTTGCAATCAAACCCACAGTCACAGAGCTGAAGGGATTATATGGGCTTCTAGTGGAACATTATTTAACAGAAGCAATTTTTAACAAGTATTTTATAGTACAAATGCTTAATATCCATATACTTTTGTGTTAAAGGGAATTCTTATGTCTAATTATAGCCTTTTTCTGTCTAATTATTACCTTTTTAAAAATATCATGGCCATAAGATCAATGATGCTACTTGCATAACTCTGGATATTTTTATTAGTATTACAACATGAGTTTTCAAATGAATAATTTTGTTAAGAGACCAAGAAATATAAAATATTATAAATATGTAAATACACAAATGAATCTTTAAATATCTTTTAAGCATCTTTAAGTAATCAAATTAGGACATAACTGTGTTACTTACTTTTCCCCAAAGTATGTCTTTTTTTAAAATATCATTTCATTTTTATTGAATTTCAACCATTCATTTATTGAAGTTTATACTCCTTACTAGTAGTGAAATTTGAAACTTTTAAGAAACAAAAATGACAAACTAGACATAATGTATCATGGAATTTAAAACATTCTTTTGTTCAACAAATTTGTTCAATTTGTTAATTTTGTTATAAGACCCAGTCAAGAATGTGTTATCAGACATAAGTAGCATGTTGTGGGTGATGGAAAAAACAAAAGATCAGTCCTTTCTGAAGATACTAGTGTAGGGAATATTTCATAGAGGAGGACTAATTTCTTCTTAATCTTGAAAAATATTCAAGTCTTCTCCATATTTAAATATATTCAGTGGTAAATTTTAACAATGTCTTTGAAAATGGTAAAAGTTATATTTTTTATCTAAATAATTCTATAAGAAAGATCACTGGGGATTAACCCCAGGAAAGTTATTGTATTCATAAAAGCAAGATGACCTTATTGAGTGTATTATTTAAAATTAAGAAAATAATGTCCATTAGTAGATATTTGGTTATACAACAAATACTGTAGCACACTTTGCCTTTTGCTGAATGATGGCATATTTTTATCCATCAAAATGAACTAGAGAAATTTATCTGCACTAATTTAAAATGGAATCCAATATATACTAATAAGAAAAAAGCAAGAAATTCATTATATAATTCATATATAATGTTATAATTATATGTATAGAAATAAGCATAAACAAACCCAACTAAAGGAATTTATATATCAACTCTTACTTAAATTTTTGTTGTAACTTGGAGAAAGAGAACTTTTTTTTTTTTTTTTTACTTTAGAATTTCTAAAGGTACTTGCACTGTTTTTAGAATCATAAAATTATACAGTTATTTGTCAATTTCTCTTAAGGCCTAGCAAACATCTTATTTATGTTTTTCTTCATTGTGAAATTTATTAACATTATTCCAGTTAGCTTTCCTCATCTTCCATTCATTCTGTAAACCAGGCTTCCCCTTCTTTACCTAACCATAAAGGCTCAAGAAAAGAAAAAGAGAAAAACAGGAAAAAGAAAAGTATGTCATCTTTTCAGTATAAACAAAATTGACTTTCTTTTATTTTCCAGGCTTTTTCTGAGAGTCCCATTCTTTCTTGGTCCATTATAATCTATCATCTTCTTTTTATCTCTCTTCTCTTTCTTCCTAACTCCTTTTCTACTCTTTGCGTTTTAGGGATAGAAAACAACACTTGCTTATCCAGTAGTCAATTCCATTCTGGATACCTGCTAATTCAACTTCAATTTTGTTGTGATACTCATTCTTCCACTCTGTTGTTCAGGAGACATTTATTCCATTCCCTACACAAAGGTATATACTGATTGAAATGAGTCAATCACAGTGGTTCCATTTCCTTGCTTCCTAGGGGACTGTGGTTTTTGTTCTGTTCAATGAGACTTTATGACAGATTTGGTGGGATACTTCTGGGAAAAACTAACTTATTAAACAAAAATGAGGTCATAAATGTGAAGGTTACTTATCTCTGATTTTTCCTTAGTATAATGTCTACAATTGATGCTGCATTTTTGCAGCCATAATGAAGCCTGCTGAGGTGCAGATCCAAAATAAGGATGGTGAGGCACTGAGAGAAAAGGAGTGAGGGGGAGGAAAGGGGAATGCCTTAGTGGCACAGTTAAGCTGTTAAATGAAACAATCTAGAACACTTCCACTGTTGTCAGGTTCTTGTTACTTCAGGCAATTTAGTTTCTTGGTGATTAATTTGAGTTTTCCAGATATTTATAGTCCAAAGTATCCTACCAAGAGAATGGTACATATACCAGGACACTTCACTCAACATATGTTATTTTCAGATCATAAACTGTCCATGGGTGAGGTGCATGCAATAACACCATGGTTTCAGCTACTCACTCTGGAATTGTTAATTCTACATATCTAGCTCAGACTTCTTTGCTAGATCTATATGGGTAGAGCACATTGCCTATTACAAATGTGGTGCTTCATGTTGGTGCTTCATGGATATTTTATAGTCAACCTTTTCCAAGTGAAATTAATCTTTTAATCTCTAAGCTCTAACCCCACTCAGTAACCTAGGAATTATCTTGTATTTCTTTTGTAAATAATTCATCTTTTTATTCAGCAAATAATTTTGATTCTACTTTATTAATATATTTTATCTCTTTAGAGGAATTATACATCAGTTCCCCCATACATAGTTTCACTTTATGTGGTTTTAGTTACCTGTTATCAACTGTTCTGAAAATATTAAATAGATAAATCCAGAAATGAACAACTGGTAAATTTAAAATTGCATGCTTAACTGAGAAGATTGTTTCATTATGTCTGGGATGGAACTGTCCCTTTGTTCAGCTGCATATGCTACCTGCCTGTTAGTTACTTATTGGATGTCTCAGTTTCTAGGTTCATTATCAAAGTATGGTGGTGCTTGTATTCAAGTAACCCTTATTTTACTTTTAATACTGGTATTGAATTATTAGATCATGATCTTGGCAATTAGGAGGTGCAATAAGAAGGAATAAAGGGATTCATTTAAGTACAAATACAAAAGTTGTAAAAGTTCTCAATAAGAAAAAAAAATGTATGCTGAGGTTGCTAAAATCCAGGTAAATTGTTGTTTATCTCTTATTATGCCTAACTGATCAACTAAACTCGATCATGATAATACACATATAATAAAAACATACACATGAGATTTGGTGCAATCCAGAGTTTTAGGCATCCATTAGGGTTCTTGGAACATATGCCCCACAAATGAGAGGATTTCTGTAGTTGTTAAAATTATGAATTCTATAGCTGAACATTCTGGGCTTAAATTTTGTCCCAGCCACTTAATATCTAGGTACTTGTTGTACTCTTGAGTGAATCACTTAATCTCTCTGGTCCTCATTTTCCTTACCTGTATAATGGGAAGACAGCAATAAAATATTTCATAGAGGGTTACTGTACAAATTAAAATGATTGCTTAGGATAGAAAAATTTTTATTGAATTACAAAAAGCTTTGAATGACATTAGATTCATCATCCATAATTCACTTACATATAATCTTGCAAAATCAAGGCTGTCATATCTTTTCTTGAAGAGACAAAGCTGGAACAAAAATATCTAGACTGCTCTCAATGTTCACTGACTTATGGATCAATATTTATTTAATTAGGAGAGAGAGTTTCCTCTGTAAAACAGAAGTGGAAGGAAAGATCTAGTTTATATTTTAAAGTTTTCAAAAAATTTCAATAACTCAACTTAAGCTTTGAAATATTTTTGTCTTAATAGAAGAACCTTAACAGAAAATTCACCAAAGCCAAGATGCTATACTATCTTGAAGAAAAAACTTACAGAGTCCAATAGAAATGAAAATTGTTTTACTATAAGGAAGCTGAGAATTTCCCTAACTCAACTATACTGAATATAGTTGATGCTTTAATAGTTTACTCTGAATTATTTTCTGTATTCATTGATATTCCTGTACAAACTGGTTATGTCTTTATCTGAAGAGATATTTAAGAAATCTGACTTCTTTGAAGAAAAATTGAGACACTAAATATAGAAAAATAGTGAAGCCGATTATTTCACAGAGTTGAAATTTTGTGTCCTTCAAAAGAGAGAATAATTGACCCCATTATTGGGCAGCTTATGGACAGTTCTAATGAACAAAAAAATCATTGTGTTAAATCTTCATTTTTAAATGACAAATTCTCAGATTTTATTCTTTGGCTCTGATGCATACTCAAGTTGAAGTCATTTTAACCAAATAATTGTGGTTCTGGGAAAACGAACAACATTAGTAAAGTCAAAAAGAACTCTTTGAAATTTTCCTCATTTGAAATATATTAAAGACAGGTCTAGACCAAATAAGGAGCTTGTTATAAAATAATTACATACCACTGTCTCCTACACTTTGAACATTTGTTTGTTTTATTACATAATGAAGCCAAAGTCACTATTTAAACCTCACTGGAATGGTAGGTTTAAATTTTTTTAATAAAATATCATAGCATACTGATTAATGTAGCTATGTGTGGTAATGCTGTTTTAATAAATTATTATGACCAACCAAAAATCTTCTGTCACTAACAACTTGTCTACATCAAAAATGGAAGCTCTCAATCATTTCCTTATCAATAGCATTTAATTCACTTCTTGAAAAAGTCATCAAATGTCATTATACAAATTATGACAGTTAAAAAATAAGATCACCAGGTAACTAATCATAATTGAGAGAACTTCAAACTTCCCACACCTTTGTAATCAGCAGCGCTAAGAGAAAACCAGCACTCCTTGGCAAAAGGGTGAAAGAAGAAAAAAAAAAAAAGATGGTAGAATGAGAGGGATATCGAGGAATATCATTACCCTAAGTGCATGTATGAAGACACGAATGGTGTGACTATACTTTGTATACAACCAGAAATATGTAAAAATGTGCTCTAAAAGTATAACACGAAATGTAAAAAAGAAAAAAAAAAAAATCTGCAGTGACAGAAATCCAGTGACAGAAATCCAGAAATGTAATCATCAGTGACAGCAATATGAAAACATTATCAGCAGAAGAAGTTCAGAACAATCATGTAGTTCTTTATCAGAGTGTTGATATATTATATGTATTAAGTCCACAAAGATATTCAATTAAACCCACAAAATCATGATTGTTATCCAAATCCGATGATTCCAAATTTTTGAATTGTGGGTGGGGTTTAGAAATTCTCATTGAAGCTCCACATTACCTTAAAATTCTTCAACTTGATGAATCTATTTATTTTGTTTTTTTCTGCATCTCTGTGATACCTGAATATGTAGCCATGTCACACAACTATCTTTGCCTTTAATATTGGCTTGTTTCTGAGTTCTAGCCAATTTCTGAAGTGAATAACAGCTGATAATTATCTAATTTAATCTATTCAGCTGCTCTCAATTTCTACAATAAACATAGTTAGCTCTTCATTATAACCATGTGTAGAAATATCTGAAGTAAGGAAGATAATTGTACTACTTGTCCCAAGAAGATATCAGTTAATCCTAATTGTATAAGCATAATACTTTGCTGATTTACATTTACTTTTGCCTAAATCATTTCAAGAGTACTATTTATAGACTGGGACTAGGTTATTTTGTAGTTATTTCATTTACCATTTTATCCATATGATGCAAAATACCAATATAGCATTACTATGGAACTGATAACAGGCATCTTAAGGTGTAGAGAGTAACTGTGACTTTAGCTTGGCTTTCACGGGAATGAAGTTAAATACTTTATTCAGTTATTTGAGACAGGAAAAGAAGGTGCAAGCATAAATATTTGAGAGGCTGACTCAAGAAGTAGTGTCAGATTAGGCCACAACTTTTAATAAATGTAGGAATAACTTAAGCTCAATAAGGTCACCATATATATATATATATATATATATATATATATATACATATATATATATATATACATATATATGTAAACTTATACTCAACTTTAAATAGATTATAATTGATATTATAATATATGTATATATATGTATTATATATTTTAATATATGTATACATAATATACATGTATATGTGTGTGTGTGTGTGTGTGTGTGTGTATAAAACAGAGAGCTGGGGCTGTACCTTAGTGGTAGAGCGCTTGCCTGGCATGAGTGAGGCACTGGGTTTGCTTCTCAGCACCACATATAAATAAATAAAATAAAGGTCCACTGACAACTAGAAGAAAATATATTTTTTTTAAGAAATAGAGAATTGTGATGGAGATGAACACTTCTACCTAACTTCTGATGTTTCATTCCACATGACAAGATAGAAGGATAAGGAAGATCATGGATAAATAAATGTTGCAGGTAAATGGAACATAATTTGCAAAGGCTTGGAAATCTTAAAGACATAGTCAAGGAATAAAAGATACATAAAACAATAGAATAAGATAGATAGTATATGAGGAGAGTTGGTGATATACGAGACTAGAAAGATAAAGGGGAGATTTGTGAGTCATGATAAGTAACTTAAACGTGGAGAGGAGAAATAAGCATTTTTGATATTTGGAAATTTGATGTTAGTTTACTTGGTTACTGGCTGAATCTGAGAAAATACCAGAGAGGTAATTAGTTAGAATATCTTCCAAGCTTCCATGTTAGTTGACTGAATGGATGGTAGTGAGAAGATACTAAGGAAACAGATTTAGGGACAAAAATAATGTATTCTCTTTCAGACATTGTCAAATGTGTTTTCGTTTGGAAAATTAAAGTTAAAATGTCAAATAAAGGATTATATGTACATATTTAAAAATCAGGAGAGAAGCCAAAGCTCTATAAGTTTGGGAATCAACTTTAAATAGATTATAATTGATATTCTGGGCATCTATAAAATCATAAAGGATTCACATGTGGATGCAGAGAAGAAAAAATAAAACTAGGAAATCCCTACAGTAATGAGTAGGAGAAATTCAGAAGAAAACCTGGAAAAGAGTGATGAGAAATATCAATATAGGTTAGATTTGAAGAAGGCAAAAGAACATGATATCTGTTGAGAAGGAAATGCTTATTACTGTTAAATGGAGTATGGAAACAATATAAAAACTAAAGGTAAGAATAATGTCCATTGGGTAGAGTAAGAAGCAACTCAGTGTGAAAATTAGAGCAATTTTAAATATTTGATGGTATTCCAAATTATATGGGTTCAAATAGTTGGATCTGAGGAAAAAAGTATGGAGTAAAGAAAACAGGTAATTTTCAAGAAGCTGGAATTTGTTGAAAGTAAAATATCAGTACCCTGGACTGATGCCAATTTTTGTATAATATGTATGTCCAATAGAAGCATTTTTAAAATAATACAAAATTACAAATATAAAATTAGTCACAAGGCTTTGGAAGAAGTAAGTGCACGTTAAAGACCATGAACTTTATAGCTTCATGGTAACTCAGTCTATAGTAATAATGAGGCAATGAACAAAAGAGGTGTTTATTAGATTCTAGAGATTTAAATGTGCTTGCCAGAATCTACAGGGAAAAAAAAAAAAAAAAACTATCTCTACTTGCATCTACTAGGAAGCAGATCCTAAAGCTAAGATTTATATGCTATAATTTTACTAGTAAATAAAGTTACATGGAAGAAAAAGGGAAATGAATCAGAAAAGGAAGTAAAACCAATAAAGCACCTGTTACTGAAATAACTCCTGCTTGTTATCAAGCATAACTGGCTGCTCATTCTGTAATTTGACAATCAAGGGTATCTCCAGAATTCTTTTGAGACAAAGAGAGATAAGTTTATCTAGTGGTTCTGTTGTTCAACATTTCACCAAGAGGTTAAACTTTTGGGTTGTTGCACAAAGGGTTTCCCTGATGTCTCAAGACTCAGCAACAATTGGAAGTTCTGGGGCATGATGTGAGACACGCACCTGTGCGGGAATGGTTGCACCCACAGAGGATGGCTAGAGTTTAAACAAAGTTGATTAACAGGGTACTCTTGGATTATAACAAAAAGGCAAAAAGTCCTAAAGGCAACTTGCATCTATATCTGAACTGATGCATAAGAGATATTTGATTGAGGCCAAATTATAGATGAGATGAAGCATAATGAATAAAACATGATACCTTAGAAATTTTAATAATCCATGAAGGAAATGAAAAAATACATTCTAGATTCTACTCATTATACTAGATCAAAGATCTAGGATATAAGTATAAAGTCATAAAATTCTAATTCATGTATTTAAATTCATTTAGCTTAGGAGATATTTGGACCTGAATCAGGATATTTCCATAGGATCATATATGAAGTAAAAGTCATAGACATAGGTATTTTTTTGATATTATGTCACAATGTGTAGAAGAGTGCCTGGAATATAATAGATCCTCAATTAGTGATTCTGAAAATAAAAAGTCAATATATATTTTTAAAAATATGTAATTTACTTTTATATTTACTTAAAATTGTACAATGCAGAAAAACATTTAAACTTTCCATTCCACTTCCTTTTATAAAAGATCAAATCTGTGCTGTGGGCTCAATATAATGCAGGTTAATATAACATAATAATTCAAAGACAGTGAAGGAAAAAAAATCTGCCTACTTATTCACTGTAACATCTGCCTCATATTGGTAAAAATTTAAATTTCTTTCATTCTTTAAAATATCTGCATTAGGAAAATATCTTTGTGTTGTGAAAGAACATCTTATAAAACTTAAAAAATGCATTCATCTGAGAATAGAAGAGTTTTTTATGACATTTTGCATTACATTTCAAAAACCATTTGTTAATATGACAATTGTTACTATATTGTCACTAAAGTATAATTCATGATTCAAGGTTTTATGTGTAAATATTGTATATTATCTGGTTTCTTATTGACATGCATCCTTTCTCATATTTAGTAAATCAGTTGTACTAAAACACAAAACATAAAAATAGTAACAAAATAATGGTTAGCTCTTTGGTCCTGACTTTAAAAACTAAGAACAATATAACAACTAACATAGGGTGGTCTTAATTGACTAACATAAACTGTAATTGTTTTGAGGGACAGATGATCCTCTTTTAAGATATTTGTATTAAAAAATAAACTTCAGAATGATAAACTTCTATCACATGGATATATGAAATGCATTTGCAATTTAAATAGATTCTTAAATAAGTCAGCTTAACAACAAACAATGGAAGTATATATTTGTATCATATACTTTGGAATAAATATACTTTCTATATTAGCTATTAAGACATACACTTACAAGCCTGTATATATCACTCATGTCCAACATACATCAAGTATTTCACACAATAAAAATATTTATTTTTAAATAGGGTATTTTTAAGCAATTTTAACTTAGATAAAAGTTGAGCAGAAAATACAAAGATTTTCCACACAGTCCAGCCCCACATATACATGGCCTTCCTCATAATCAGTATGTGTACAATAGAATGGTGTATTTTCTACAATTGATGAAACTATATTCGTACATTATTATCACACTAGCACACTTGATGACTTTGGACAAATTTATAATGACATGTATCTATCATTATAGTATTGTACGAAGTAGTTTCACTGCCTTAAAGATTCTGTGCAATACCTATTCATCCCCTCTTCTTCCCTAACCCTTGTAAACCACTGATCTTTTCCATTGTTTTGTCTTTTCTAGAGTATTGCAAAGTCAAAATTATATAGTTTGTAGCCCTTTAAGATTGACTTAGCAATATACATTTAAGTTTTCTCTATGTCTTTTGATGGCTTGATAGTGCATTTCCTTTTAACACTGAATAAGATACCATTGTCTGGATACACCAAAGTCTATTTATCATTTTACCTACTGAAGGATATCTTGGTTGTTTCTAAGTTTTGGCAAACATCAAGAAAGTTGCTACAATCATACTCAGGTTTGTATGCACATAAGTTTTCAGCTGATTTTGGTAAATGAGAGCAATTGTTGGATCAAATGGTAAGAGTATGTTTACCTTTGTAGGAAATTTCCAAATTGGATTCCAGAGCAGCATTTACCACCAACAATGTGTACGAATCCTGTTGCTTCACATCTTCACCAGCATTTGTTGTGGTCAGTGTTCTGGACTCTGACAATTGTAATAGGTATATAGTACAATTTACACCAATTGTAATAGGTGTATAGTATAAATAAAAGACAGAATTATAAGAAATTTAGTTTAAAGATGTAATTGGTTTTTATTTGTGATTCTAGAATTGGGAAACATTTATATATTTTAAAATAGAATTTGACAATAGAATGAGATGTTACTGAGGATGACAGAATGGTTGGTTTTATTAGGTAAGAACAATAAAGCACAACAATAAAGAAAGAAGAAACAAATTAAGCTAACATTGGGTTACTTTTCTTCTAATGATTAAAGAAGATAGAACTTTTTTATTATGTGGACTCAGATAGACAGGGTTCTTTCTTATTAGTTGCTGTCAAACCCTTGTTTTCAGGAAAATAAGGGTCTATTTGGGAATTTCCAAGTTTCCTAAAAGTTTCTATTTGGTTGTATGACACTTAGAGTGAGTGATTACATTTTGGTTTGTTCTAGTTGGTGAAAGCCTGGTGCAGAAGCCTAGCCAGAAACAATGGTCTCTCAATATCATTCTTTAATGTTATCTCATTCTTGTGTTAAAATACTCATTTTAAAGTACAAGTATTATCAACATATAAATTATAATCTCACTATCTTTTTATGTTCCTTATAGAAAAAAAAAAACAAAAAGAAAAATTAGTTACCTGAATATGTGCTGTTATTACATTAGTCAATTACAGTAGTTTTTCATTAAAAAGTTAGTCTTAAGAAAGTGAAAAGGTGAATGACAGAATTATAACACACAAATGCATAATAAATTTCCATAAAAAGAAATATTCTGGGAAAATAACTCATATAAGAAAATGTTAATCCAACAGATGATTGGGCAAGAAACTTGAATGGACATTTTACAAACTATTGAAGAACCAATAACATAAAAATTAGCTCAGCATCATTGGTTAATAATATAATATTAGGACCATAATGGAATACTACTATACATTCACTAAAATGACTGAAATTAAGATAAAAATTTATAATGCAAAATGTTGGTAAATGTATGGAGTAATTAAACTCATATTTGGTTAGTGAAAGTACATATTTGCATGACCAATTTATTTTTATTATTTTTATGTTTATTTGAAGTTGTTATATATGACAGCAAAATTCATTACAATTCATATTACACATATACTCACATTCTTGTTGTATACAAAGTATATTCACACCATTCATGTCTTCAAACACGCACTTAGGGTAATGCTGTCCATCTCATTCTACCATCTTTTTGTTTTTACTCTCTTGCCCCCACCCTTCCCCTCCTTTCCATGGGCTTTTCTTTTCTTTCTTTCTTTTTTTTTTTTTTTTACAAGTGTTTATATATTTAATGGTTGCATAAAAATTCTTAGCAGCTTTCTCAAAGACATATTTCAATAAAGGCTCTAAATTTTACATTGTAATGAAAGCTGACCTTTTTTGAGTAAAAAGAAAAAAAAAATCCCAAAGCAACATATATAATCATATTGTAATATATTTTACAGGTTGTAAATATGTTAAATTTAACTTTTAAATCAAATGGATACTTTTATAAAATTTACTAAAATTTTTAGTTAGGGAGATAGGCTCAATAGCCTCTATCTTTTTTGTTTGTTTGTTTTCTTTTTTTCTTTTATTATTTATAATAGTAGTATGTATTACAATTCATAATGCACATATATAGCATATTTTTACATACAACTGTTTATATACAAAGTATATAAGTACCATTCAGATCTTCAATCATGCATTTAGGATAATGATATCCATCTCATTCGACCACCAATTTTTTTTTCCTTTCTCTCCCTCCCCCCTTGCTCCCTCCCTTCCCCTCCCTTTCCTTTGATCATTCTAGTGTTCCTCTAATCCTCCTATGTACCCCCATCCAACAACACTGTGAACTAGCCTCCTTATATCAGAGAAAACATTCGGTATTTGGATTTTTTTTGAGATTGACTAATTTCACTTAGCATTATATTCTCCAACTTCATCCATTTACCCGCAAATGCCATTATTTTATTTTCTTTTGTTGCGAGTAAAATTGCATTTTGTATATATACCACATTTTCTTTATTCACTCATCTACTGAGGGACATCTAGGTTGGTTCCACAACCTACCTATTGTGAATTGTACTGCTATAAACATTGAAGTGGCTGTGTCACTGGAATATGCTGTTTTTAAGTCCTTTGGGAATAGACCCAGGAGTGGGATATCTGGGTCATAGGGTGGTTCCATTCCCAATTTTCCAATAAATCTCCATACTGCTTTCCATAGTGGTTGCACCATTTTGCAGTCCCACCAGCAATGTATGAGTGTGCCTTTTTCCCCACATCCTCTCCAACATTTATTGTTGTTTGTGTTCTTGATTCCATTGGCTTTTCTATTGTTCCTCTAATCCTCCTATGCTCCCAGTCCCAATCCCACTGTAAATCAGCCTCCTTATATCAGAGAAAACATTCGCATTTGGATTTTTGGAATTGGCTAACTTAATTTAGCATTATGTTCTCCAACTTCATCCATTTACCTGCGAATGCCATGATTTTATTCTCTTTTATTGCTGAGTAAAGTCCATTGTGTATATATACCACATTTTTGTTATCCTTTCATCTACTGAAGGGCATCTGGGTTGGTTCCACAGTTTAGCTATTGTGAATCGTGATGCTATAAACATTGATGTGGCTGTGTCCCTGTAGTATGCTGCTTTTAAGTCCTTTGGGTATAGACCAAGGAGAAGGATAGCTGGGTCATAAGGTGGTTCCATTCCCTGTTTTCCAAATAATCTGCATACTGCTTTCCAGATTGGGTGCACCATTTTGTAGTCCCACCAACAATGTATGAGTGTGCCCTTTTCCCCACATTCTCTCCAACATTTATTGTTGTTTGTGTTCTTAATAGCTGCCGTTCTGACTGGAGTGAAATAAAATCTTTGAGTAGTTTTGATTTGCATTTCTCTGATTGCTAGAGATATTGAACATTTTTTCATGTATTTGTTGATTGATTGTATATCTCCTTCTGAGATGTGTGTGTTCAGTTCCTTCACCATGCACAAAACTCAACTCAAAGTGGATCAAGGACCTAGGAATTAGACCAAAGACACTGCATCTATTAGAAGAAAAAGTAGAGCTGGTGCAGTGGTACACACCTGTAATCCCAGCACTTGGGAGGCTGAGGCAGGAGGGTCACAAGTTCTAAGCCAGCCTTAGCAATGGCAAGACACTTAAGCAACTCAGTGAGACCCTGTCTCTAATTAAAAAAAAAAAAAAAAGAAAGAAAAAAGAAAGAAAGAAAGAAAGAAAGAAAGAAAGAATTTTGCCAGGTATCATGGTGACACACACCTGTAATCCCAGCACTTGGGAGCCTTAGGCAGGAGGATTGTGAGTTCAAAGCCAGCCTCAGCGAGACCCTGTCTCTAAATAAAATACAAAAAAGGACTGGGGATGTGGCCCAGTGGTTGAGTACCCCTGAGTTCAATCCCCAGTACCAAAAAAAAAAAAAAAAAAAAAAAAAAAAAGTAGGCCCTAATCTCCATCATGTCAGATTAGGCCCCACTTCCTTAATAAGACTACTATAGAATTAATATCAAGAATCAGTAAATGAGATCAGTAAATGAGATAGATTAAAACTAAAAGTTCTACTCAGCAAAAGAAACAATCAGTGAGGTGAATAGAGAGCCTACTAATTTTGGGGGGAACAAATTTTTACCACACGCATGTCAGATAGAGGACTAATCTCTATAATATATAAAGAACTCAAAAATCTTAACACCAAAAAAAAAAAAAATCAATAAATGTATGACCAATTTAGAAAAAAATTTGATATTGTCTACTAAACAATCAAATTTATAATCTATGACTCAGCATTTTCCCTCTTAGGTAGGTGGCCAATAGAAATGCATGTACAATGAGCATATGTGAACAATAATTCAGATATTAAAAAATAAATAAATATAGGAATATTTATAGAAGCATTATTCTTAATTAAAATTTAGAAGCAATCCAACAGTCTTCAATAGATGATAGATATTCTTTTTTTAGTTTTATAGAGCAATGTTTCTCAAACTTCAGTGTGCATCAGAATTATCCAATGACTTGTTAAAACACATTGATTTTTCGCTGTTATGTGAGTCACTGAAAATCTCCTAAGATTGCTGTATAGCCCTAACTCTCCATTTTCCTAATTCTTTTTCTATCCCTTTCTGTCCCTTCCAGAGGTTTTTGACTCAAAATCTCTTTTCCTGGGCATCCAACCTAAAAAACAAGTTTGTGGGGTTTTTTTTTCATTTGTTTTTTTGTAGTTCCTTTAATCTATAACATTTATTTTTTGCTTCAAATTTGAGTTTGTTGTGTTTTTTTTATATTTTCTAAAATTTTTTCACTAAAATCAAAAAATAACATACCAATATACAGTGACTTTCTAAAATTTAGTATGTTTTTTAGAAATTCTTATCTACTGCATAAATGTGAATTAAGGGGACACCTTACATCCAAACCATAAAATATATACTTTGAAATGTTAATCTATTTTAAATTATTATTTATAATAAAATATATAGAGTATTAATGATAATTTATATAATGTATATTATATAATACAATATATATGAATATATATCTATATAATATCTAGTCTATAGATAGGTTTATTAGGTACATAAATGTAAATTTTACCTCATGAGATCAATTTCTGGGTTCTGCCTGCTTTGGATTATTCTACATTGCCTCCAAATATGTTGGAGTTTGGGGGACATTTTATGTTTTGTTTAGTTTTATTAGGAGAGATGAGGAGAGGTTGGTCCAGAGATTATCTGAGGTGGGTTATCTGCTAGTACTATGAAATACTACAACAGAAATTTCCTTCTTTCTTCTTTGAATAACTGCAGTTAATTTCATTTTGGGCTAAATGTATTCCTCTTTTTAAAGTTTCCTTTGCTTTCTGCATTTTGTAGTCTCTTTTATTTTAATTTAAATTTCATTTTTCAATTTTAAAATATTTCCTTTGAAATTTGAATTCTGACAATGTATTTATGCCTTTCAATGATTATTACTTTGCTGGCTCTTAGAACACGATACACCTTTCTGAATACACATAAACTCGATTGTCCAAATTGCCAACACTGAGAATGAAATATGATTTAATAACTCTCCTAATGAAATGAAGACATTAGTCATATTTCTTCCTCCTACTTTTCTGTGGGCTTGAGGTGAGGCAGAACATCATGGTGCTAGGGCATAGTTGAGAAAAGCTGCTCAGCTCACAGCATCCAGGAAGCAGAAAGAGAAAAGCACCAGGGTCAAAATATTAACTTTACAGGCATGCCACCCATGACCTACTTTCTCCCACCACACTCCACTGGAATATAGTTACTACCCAGTTAGTTCATTCAAATTAGTAATCCATCAAATATATTAACCCACTGATCAGATCGTAGCTCTTGTAATCTAATCTTTTCAGCTGTGAACCGTTTTGCATTAACACATAAGTTTTTGGGGGGACATCTTATATCCAAACCAAAAAATGTATGCTTTAGAATGTTTATATATTTAAAATTATCATTTATAATAAAATCTATAGACTATTAATAATCATTTTAAAACTTATGAAACTGTTGGGGATTTGGTTGATAAACGTGTTATTAGTTATTCTATGTCCTTAGATATGATAGGTCTTTTTATAAATTTTGATATTTCAACTTCAGAAAGAATGTTCCATTTTGTCTATTTTCAATAGATTAAACTAACAATTTTATTTTATATTTTCTAATATGTATCTTACTGTCCCCCATATTATATACTTATACTTTAGTTTTTGTTTATCTTCCTTTCTTTAGGAATCAATCATGCCAGGTGAACTTTATTTTGCAGGTCTTTTCAAAGAAACAAATATGGTTTGTTGACACAAACCTATTTTTTACTGCAATGTCTTTGTTTATTTTACATGGACTTACTCTCCTACACATAATGATCTCTTCTTTCCACTTCCTTGACTCTTTTTTAGATAATCAGTAAAACAAGCAAGCAAACAAACTGCAATGAACCTCAGTGGCTGAATCCAAGTTAACCTCTTATATACATCCACAGTCTGGTGTCAGTGGGCTCTTCCCTGTGCAGATACTCAAATACTATGGTTCTTTTATTTCAAAGACACTATCATCTTCTGACTTCAGAGCACTCGTTGAATCAGCTGCTAAAGAAGGAAAGAATACTCGAAAATGGGATAATATTCTGAACTGTCTTGTCCTAGCCATGGTACACATCATATTTCAATAATAAAACTATTCATATACTCTGCCTTGATGAAAACAAAGTAAGTAAATGTTGTCTATTTGCACATCCAGGAAAGGGAGAGGAATCAGTATTATTGCACACTATTCCTTGCCAGTCTGCTTTTGTAGCCATCAGAGATTTCTTTGTTCTCTTCTCACACATATATCATATCTATTCTTCCCCCAATGGTTAAAACTCCATGGTTTAATCCAGTCATACAATCCAGCTCAACAGCACTCTCTGCGGTATGGGCAGAGGTGTCCATATGATTCATAATGACCACTCAAGTTCTCATGCTCTATGAACTAAACAATAATAATATGCCAACTGCTTAGTGATATACTGAGAATGAGACAACTGTAATACGCACTTCCAAATGAGAAAAAGAAGACTGAAGACACATATGCAGCAACTTTTGAATACTGTTGGGCCAATGGAATGAGAGGATTTCCTTGATTAACATCTGCTTATGCTTTCCAGGAATTATATCCTTGAGTAAGATTTATATATATTTGTTGTTGTTGTTTTAGTTGGACACAATATGTTTATTTTATTTTTATGTGGTGCCGAGGATTGAACCCAGCACCCCACATGTGTTAGGCGAGCACTCTACTGCTGAGCCTCTATCCCAGCCCCTTGAGTAAATTCTATTCATTGATCTGAACCCTATTTTCAAAATCTGAGAGGTAGGATTGTGGAAAACACTTTTTTTTTTCATTTTTCTGAAATTCAAGCAATAATGACAATGTACAAAGGTTTGCTATCTACACAGGGCTGTTGTGACAACAATATGAGTCATTTTCCCCACTTCGTGGACTGTGCATCTCCAAATCAAGCCATCACAGATAAAAGCAAATCAGGAGATGAAGAAGGACAGAGTCCTTATAAAATTGTTTTATCTGCTGGATCAAGTTTTATATGAAGACTTAAAAAATGTGGCTTTATAATTATATTAGGTAATATCTTGATTGTTATTTCAGATGGATTTTTAGTACTTAAAAAATAAAACAAAAATTACCTAAAAGAAGACAGTCATATTTTATTCATAAAGCTTCCATTTTGAATAGATATCTAAGTCTATCTAAGCCAGTCTCTTCTATATTACATAAGAAGAATGGCTTAGATAGACAATAGCATGAGACAGTCATCCTTTTTTTTTCTACTTTCTAGGTTAGACTGATAATAATGATCCATAGTTTATATGAAATACAAATTGGTCAAAGAGAAATGAGACATAGAGGAATATTCTAAAATGAAAGTAGAGCAGTAGTAATGGAAAAAAAAGAATAAAAAAATACTATTCATATAGTATGATTTTTATTAGATAAAATAAATCAAGTATTAGATAAGGTAACAAACATTTTCCTCTAAGAACTTTATTTTCATTTATAATTACTGAATGTCCTCTTGATTAATTTTGGAAATACATTATAAAATAGATTTGAACTATGAATAATATCATATTATAATTGCTTTGTAGCCCAAATGTGAAACATAAGTAGTTCTCTATTTTAAATAAGTGTCATTTTAAAATGGGGTATGTATGTTATAAAAAAAAAATGTACATTTTGTCTTTCATAGGATTCACCCACATTTTAAAACTTTCATGTAGAATAAAATGTAGTAGAATTTCAATGCCTAAGTTTTATACTTCTAGTTGAACATTTAAAGGATAATTACCAATTATCATTAGACAAATGACATCAATAAACTTTTATGATAAAATCTGAAGTAATTTATTCTGATAGCTACTTCCCTCAAAAAAAGACACAAACTTTGGACATATTTGTAGATTGTGAGAAAAAATAATAACAAGTGATGAAATTATTAAGAAATAATCAGTTTACTTCCTTTTCTGGAAAAATTTGTAAATCTTTTATTGTAATTGGAATAAAAAAAAAATTGGATGGATCAGTTGAATCTAATGCTAATTGACAGTGATGATCTAAGAGGATTACTTTGTGAACAGAAAATCAAAAGTTTTATTTTAGAGACCATTAAAATTAATGGAAATAAATTAATATCAATAAAATTCAAAGAAATTTTGCAAGAGAAATTTCCCTTACCTGTGTTCCAAATGTGCAAGAGTTTGAATCTTTCTTGTCTTTAATTTTCAAATGCCAGTGAAAGATCTCATTATGTATTAGTGATATCTAAAGATAATGTCAAATAATCAAAAAAAGTGTGAAAATCTTTAAAGTTAGGTTAACATTTGGGAATATAACCAGCTGCTCTCATTTTACAATCAAGGGAAAAAATAGCTCAAGGCAAAACTGTAAATAAAATAATTTCCCTCTTATTTTACAGGTTGAAAAAATATTCACAATGAAATCCTTTAATGAGTTTGCCCTTTTTCAAGCTGCCTTGCAATATGACTAAAATTTGACAGCTCCCTATGGGGAATCTTGAATAGCATTATTTTTCTTCTATTAAAAAGTATTACCACAACTTACCATTAGAGTTTGATAGTATATTTTAAATAATTCAACAAACTCAATTTGATGAATTAATAAACAGAAAAGGCATTCAGCAAAACAAGAAGGATTTTAATTTGTCTATCTTAACTTTAACCTATCATGAAGTTTTCACTTAATGTTTCATCCATTGACTGCTCATAATTACATGTGTGCACACAAAATTATATATTTATCTATAATACATATATATATATCTATATATAGAGAGAGTCAGAGAGAGAAAGGAAATGACTTGTGAAGGGGACAGAGAGAGAGAGAGAGAGAGAGAGAGAGAGAGAGAGAATGCACATATTCTAACTCATGACTTCAAAATACAAGTGATGCTGTTCCAGAGTTGGGAATAATGCACTTGTTAGTTTAACTTCAAAATAATGATAATCTAGTTAATATCAGGGCCCCATATATAGCAACAGTTCTTCCAGAACTTCTCCATAAATTATAATAGCTTTAAGGATTTTGTGCTAGCTAAGCATGGTAGCACTCAGAAAACTGAGACAGGAGAATAACAATTTGAGGTCAGCCTGGGAGACTACACAAAAACCTGTCTCAAAATTAAAAGTGAGCAGGGCTGAGGATATAGCTCAGTGTCAAGTGGATTCAATCTCCAATACTAGAGAGGGAGAGAGGGAGGAAGGGGAGAGAGAGAGAGAGAGAGAGAGAGAGAGAGAGAGAGAGAGAGAAGGGAAAGGGAGGGAGGAAGGGACTAAAGAAACTAATTTGAATTAATATACAGGTGCTTATTTAATACACTAGAACAATTAAAAAGAAAGCAGATGCTAAGTTTCATTCAGTAAAAATTCTACTTTACCATTACTTTTTAAAGGCAATCTAAATGTCAAATTTCTGACACCAAAATTGGTACCAAGTAAATCACATAGCACTAAACTGCAAAGTGGTATGCAAAATTTAGAACAGTAGGTTGTATATAATTAGGAGAGAGTTTGTGCTTCTAAATATAAAAGTCCTACATTCAGCATGAGAAAATAAAACCCTTTGGAAGACAGCAGTCTGGTTGCACTTTTTAAAAATTCTTAAGACAAACATAAGGGCGAGAGATAAAACATGAATGCTCAGTTTGTAGAAGCAGGCTTTTCACAGACAAATGTGTAAGATCATTAGTGGAACTAAGCATAAAATGTTAGGTCTTGCCTTTTTCTATCCCCAAAAATTCTGTCTATAGTTCATACAATAATACTGTATAGGTTAAAGGCAGAGCTCTTTCAAACATAAGACTTACATTCCAAAAATTTTCTGAATACCCCATTCATATATATTCATTCATTCAACAAATAATTTGAAGTATTTGCAGTCAGAGAGTGGTTTAAGTTCTTTTGAAACAAAAATGGAATAGAAAAGGTCTGTGTTGGCATAGCATTTAGATACTATAGAAGAAGTCAAATGATAAACAAAAATATAAACAAATGTATAACCAAATGTCAGTCTTGTGATGAAAAAAATAGAGAAAGCAGAAAATATGCTATCAGAGTGATGAAAAATTTACACAGAGCAAGCATTTGAACAGAGATTTGACTTCAAGGAAAGCAAGAGTCATGGCAAGATGTGAGAGATGAAAATTTCATAAAGATAAAAAGCAAATTCAAAGACCCTGAAGAAGAAACGAACTGGGTTATGTTGATAGGAAGTATTAACTAGGGAAATGAGGTGATACCTATTAAAACATTGTTATCAATTCTTTGTAAGAGATGAAGATGAAATGGATTAGGGTTGTAGCTCCAGAAATCATATTTAGTTAGATTGAGAGTATGGTTTGAAAGTTGAACAAAATTAAAGGCAGCGGCATGTCATTAGGTTGACACAAACTAGACAAGAAAACATGCTGTCAGGATGGTGTCTTGAGTTACATGGTATATAGTGGAGCTATTTTGATATTGGGGGAATAAGGTAGAGAACAGAATATTCTAATAGTTAGGTATTGAATATAGAGTGTTTGATAAAAGGAGATAATGAAGACTTGAGCTATACATTTATAAGTCATCAAAACAGAAATTAATTAAAACCTAGGCAATACAGAATATCACATATGGAGAGAATAGAGACAGCCACAGGAAAAAAATAACCACTTGGGAAGGGGAAGAAGAACCAGCCAAAGGTAGTAAGATGATTTATCCAGTGAGGTAGGAGGAAATCTGGAAGGGGGGGATATTTTGAGTAGAGTAAAAAGAATAAATGAAAATAAAGTGGCAACTATCTGTCTATTATAATGATATTCAGTGTCTCCATCACTATTTTGCAGGTGGGAAGCTTGAATATTTCCCAACGCTTACTTGAACTGCTTATGTATGTTACCTAAGAGAAAGCCAGATTCTACTACAGTAAATTTGAGAGATGTTTATAAGAACTATAAGGTGACTTATAGTCTCTTTTCTCATCTTATAGGAAATAAAACATCCAATGAAAGACAGTCCTTGGTGCCAAATTAGGTGAAAGCATTTTGTTATCTGGAAAGGGTCACATATACTAGCATACAATTTAGTAAAGACTAGTAAAAGCCTTGTGTCCTCTGTTGTTACTTTAAGGGATACAAGAATTGAGTCTTTGTACGTGGAAGATAGGGGATGAGTCATTTAGGGCTGATAAAACAATATTATATTGACCTTTTCAGATCATCCCTGGAGATAATGTGTACCTCAGAAGAAATAACAAAGATAAATTAGGAATAAATCCCCCAATTATTTAAGTGTTTCAGATTCCTAACTGGGTTCTCTTTGTCCTGCCAGCCATTTAAGCCATTTACCTTTGCATTCACATCCATTCTTACCACTTTAAATGTCACCTATCTATACTCTTGATGTATACCTCTATATTTCCATATTTTCCCCTTAATTTGATTACTTATATGTTTATTGACAATCCAGAGATGTCTCACCCTCAATGTATTAAAAATAGAACGTAATATTCCCTTGCCTCTTTCTTGTTCTTTTCACTGCCTAAAGAAAGGCAAGAGATTCAATTTGGCTTCTAAAACTCAAAATCAGGAGTCATCTTTAACTTCTGTTTTCCTATTTTTCTATACACATACAACTATATGCTGTGTTTCCTATATTTCCTATGTTTATTCTCTTCAGTTATCTCCCACCTCCCTTACCTGACAGCATCATCTTATTTTGTCTCTCTGTTCTCCAAATATGATCCACATTGTGGTCAGCATTAACTCTAGATTTTTAAACTTAAGTTAACAACCCTGCATGATCTGACCTGTCTTTACCACCCCCTTCAATTTTGCACTATCATCTTATGCGTATGAATTAGAAAGAGTCTATAAAGTCTCTGGAGTGCTCAGAGATAGGGAGGAGGCTAAGAGAAATAATTTACTAACAACACTAAAGCGCAAAATACATATTATTTTATGGGAAACTAAAGCCAACAGTGTCTACTTTTAGAAATTATTATCTTGTTGTATTATTATTCATCGACTTAGGAAAAGAAAGAACACATATTTTACAATTTGAAGCATAGAAACCAAAAATTTATCTAAATTTACTGACATAATATGATCACATTACTAATGATGAGATGAGATCACATATGTTTATTGAATATTATAGAAAAAATTATCAGGAGATAAATTCATTTGATTGTTTAGAAAGAATATTATCCCTGAAACTGCATTTTGATATTTTTATCTGTTATTTATGGAAATATGCCTAATTCTTCAAAACCTAGCTCAAGCAAGAAGAAAGGTACACTCAAACATTCTTGGTGGAACAGCACATAAGTAAAACCACTTGGAAAGCAGTATGGAGATGCCTCAAAAGACTAGATATGGAACTGTCATATGACCCATAAATAACTCTGTTATTTATCCTAAAGAACTAAAATCAGCCTACTATAGTGATACAGACACATTAGTATTTGTAGCAGAGCAATTCATAATAACCAAGTTATCAAACCAGCCCAGGTGCCTGTCAACAGATGAATGGATAAAGAAAACGTAATTTATATACACATTGAAATTGTATTAAACCATAAAGAAGAATGAAATTATGGCATTTGTTAGTTAGTGGATAAACCTGGAGAACATCATTCTAACTTAAATAAGTAAGTCTCAGAAAGTCAAGGTTTTTTTTTTTTTTTTGTTTTGTTTTTTTTTTTTTTCATGTGCAGAAGTTAGGCTGAATTAAGTAAAAACACAAATTCCATGAAAATGAAAAAGGAGATCAATGGAGTAGGGAAGGGGATTAAGGGCTAAGGAGGTGGAATAGAAAAAGGAAGGAATGTTGTGATGAAATTGGCAAAATTATTCCAGGTGTGTGAGTGTGTGTGTGTATGTGTGTGTGTGTGTGTGTGTGTGTGTGTGTGTGTATGAATATATCACAGTGAATTTCATCTTTATGTATATCTGTAAAGCACTAATTTTAAAAATATACAAATAAATAAAAGGAAGAGCAGTAGAGGCAGGAGAACAAGGGGAAGGTGGGTGGGGGAAGGTAAAGAGAAAGGAATGGGATATGAAATGGAGCAAACTATATTCCATGTATGTGTGATTATGTCAAAATAAACACCAATATTATGTATAGTTATATACCACCAATGAAAACGTAAAAAAAACTTAGCTCAAAGTCATCACTTTAATGATGTCTTCTTTATGACCTTATAAGATACAATCACTTTATCTTCATTTATTGTACATCTAACAGTAATCTAAAATCTACTTCAATACATTTGTATATTAAATTTAGTTTTTGAAAATATACTGTAACAGATTGTATCATCAAAGAAGGCAGTTACTATGGATAAGATATATGCTTTCACTTAAATAAAACTGCTTTTATTTAATTAATATTCATTTTTCTAAGTGTCTTAACTGATTTATCTTTATTATTTAAACAGTATCTATCAACACAAAAATTTAACTTAATATGTGGACAGGGCTTACCTCTGATTATTCAGAATATGATTTTTCATGAAAGAATAAGTGACAATGACAAGTATTAAACATCACTAATTTTAAGTTTATTCTTTACATAGTTTCAAATTTATAAATAGTGATAGCCATTATAAGTGAAAAAATGTACATATACCTGGGAATGTGTGTGTGTGTGTGTGTGTGTGTGTGTGTGTGTGTATGCCATCTATGTACCATATCTAAATTCATGATAGAGACACTCATATGCAAAAATGCATAAATAAGGCTATTCATGAAATTCTTCACAAGAAAGACCTCAAAGGGAATAAAAATGCATATATCACCACATTTAATAAATTGATTTAAGAAGTTGATCATAAACATACTGATAATATGACTCAGAAGATATTTTTAAATTTCAAAAATACATAAAATATAATTTTTAATGGATTTCAATAGTGTACTTTCCCCAAAATTTATTTAAAATACTGTGACATCAGGATGACTAATCATTTATTTTAATACCTTTCATCCCACATTTTATTTTGAGAATAAATGAAGGATTTCAGCTATCCTAGATAACCTTGCATTTAGACACTCTTTCAATCATTTCAATCAGTTGAGCTGGATTTTGAAAAAGATTGGAAATGTTTATCCCAAGGATATTTTTTTTTTGTCCACATGGCACAATTTAGTTTGAATATTCCCTATGGAGGGCATAGAAACAAGATTGTCAACACAGTTCTATTTTAATTATTTTATAATTTCTTTCAGGAAATAATTAACTACAATATGCAGGATCTGGGTCATCTGTGGAATGCTGTCTTGCTGAAAATGGGCATTTTTAATTTTTTGTATTATACGTATATTGTGATCCTGCTCAAAAGATCTTGTATTAAATATAAAGAATTATTACATTAACAGTAGATAACAAAAAATCAGGTAATTTAGAAGAAATAAAAAATAGTATATGAATGGAGTTTTTTTGTTTGTTTGTTTGTTTTGGTACTGGGGATTGAACTAAGGGGCACCCGACCACTGGGCCACATCCCCACCCTTTTTGGTATTTTATTAGAGACAGGGTCTCACTGAGTTGCGAAGTCTCGGCCATTGTTGAGGCTGGCTTTGAACTCCAAATCCTCCTGCCTCAGCCTCCCAAGTGCTGGGATTACAGTCATGGGCCACCATGCCCAGCTATGAATGAAGATTTTAAAAGTTTTTTTTTTTTTTTTCAATGATTTTGAAATACCAAACTATGAAAAAGCTTGATTGTCTTAAATATTTCCTAGGTCACATGGGAAGTGGAAACTGAACAAACATAATTCTTTAAATATAGAAAATGAATATAAGTATAACAAATTGTTTAAAGCAGCATTTCTTTATCTTTCATTATTAACATTTTGTGTCAAATAATTCTTTGTTGGGGGATTGTCCTGTGCATGTTAGGATGATTTGCATCAAACTGGCCTCTGCCCACTGCATGTGAGTACATCTCCTTCCCATGACAACCCAAATACATAGACATTTTTAAATGCCCAATAAGTGTGAAATCACCTGTGATTGGGAACCATTGGTTTAAATGAAGTTGGTAATATTTTACATAACTAACTTAAAGTTCTTGATTGCGGTTGGTCAAAATAAAAGTTATTTAAATTTGAATTCCAAAATAAAAATTTAAGGGAAATACCTAGATGTGGAAGAGGGATGTTTTGCAAATAAAATAAAGAAAGAGTACCATGCATGAAAATGTTACAAATTGATGGATAAGTATCATTAACATGTTATTTAACGGCATTTGAAATAATAGTTATTTATTAATATATGAAGATTTTTAAAATGTGTTAAGTATGTTTGTGAAAAATTCTATGTGTTTTATATCTCCATCTATGCCTATTTTCTATCTTCAAATTATATTTAGCATTGCCTCCAATATGACTAAATCAGCTTGCCAACTTTTGAATGTATGATCTCTATGTTATTATGTCCTAAATATTATTTTTCTGTATTTCTAAATATAGCTCCTCTTAAGTGTATCTGAAATGAAAACATATGTATATATAAACACATATAACATGTATACACATGTATGAATACATGCATATATGATGTGAGATATTCACATAATAAATGTGCACCTGCATATATACATCCACAAACATGAATGTATGTATGTGTCATTGCACCCAGGGTTGAATTGAGCCTAAATACACTTGTTAATAAATCATGAAGGATATTTACATATTTTAAAATGTATATGCTTCAGAAAAAGAATTTATTTTAAAAGCCTCAAGAGGAAAACATCAGGTTACATTGAGGCAACCCTATAAGAACCACTTCCAATTTGTCAACACAAACTCTAAAGGCCAGAAGGGCATGGGATGATGTGCTCCAAATCCTGTCCTGAAAGAAAATTTCTGCCAACCAAGACTGATGTATCCAGCAAAGCTATCTTTCAAAATCAAATGGAAAATAAAAACCATCCAAGATAAGCAGAAACTAAAATAATTCATGAATACTGAATCAGCACTATAGAACTTACTTAAAGAAATACTCCAAACAGAAGAAAACAAAAACAAACCCAAGAGCTCAAAAATGAACAAATCTCATTTGCAGTGTAGCTAAGCTAATTAGAAACAAAACCAAACTAAACATTATAAATAAATCAAAATGACAGGAATTAATAAATATCTCTGTATAATAACACAAAACGTAAATGGTCTCAACTCTCCAATTAAAAGACATAGCCTGGCAGAATGGATTGAAAAACAAGATCCATTTATAAAGTGCAAGAGATGCACTTTACAGGGAAAGACAATTACAGGCTACAAGTGAAAGAATGGAAATTGATAAGGGGTGGGGCGGGGAGTGGTGCACACTTGTAATCCCAACAGCTTGGAAAACTGAGGAAGGAGGATAGTGAGTTTCAAAGCCAGTCTCGGCAAATTAAGGAGGCCCTAAGCAACTCAGCAAGACCCTGTCTCTAAATAAAATATAAGAAAAGGGCTGGGGATGTGGCTCAGTGGTTGAGTGCTACTGGGTTCAATCCTAAGAACCATTTAAAAAAAATGATATACAAGTGTAGCCACTCTCATATTACACAAGGCAGACTTCAAACCAAAATTAAGATGAAGAGACAAAGAAGACCATTTCATACTGGCAAAGAAAATAATCCAACAAGAAGATATAACAAAATAACTACTTTTGTCCCAAACATGGGTGCAACTAGTTACATAAAAGAGACAATACTCCAGGCTTCAGACAAAAATACTGAATAATTTCAACATACCTTTCTCACCATTAGGGTCATCTAGATAAAATCTTTGTGAAGATTCTATGGACCTGAAAAATATCATAAATTAAACAGACTTAACAGATAACTGTAGAATATTTCATCCAAAAAAATAGGGTACACTTTCTTCTCAGCAGCTTATGGAATCTTCTCCAACAAAAATAGACCAGTTTAGGCTACAGAATAAATCTTAGCAAATTTTTAAGAAATTGATGTAATTCCCTGTGTCTTATCACATCATAATGAAATGAAATTAGTAACCAGCACAACCCTACATAAACTATACAAAAACATAGAGATTGAACAGTAAATACACTTTTGAATGATGAATTATGATGGAAAAATTGTAAAAATTTTTAGACTCAAATGAGAACAGGGTTACAACATACCAGGGACACTATGAAGTCATTTCTAAGAGAAAAGTTTATAGTTATGAGTGCATACATAAGAAAATCAGAAAGATCTGAAATAACAATGATGCATTTCAAGTCCCTTAAAAAAGAACAAACCAATTACAAAATTAGTAGAAGGAAAGAAAAATAAGATCAGAGCCTAAATCAATAAAATAGAGAAAAAATACAAAGGATCAATAAAACAAAGAGTTAGTTCTTTGAAAAGATAAAAATGATAGGTAAGTCCTTAGCCAAATTAATGAATATAAAAATAGAGAAAACCCAAACCAGTAAAATTCGAGACAAAAAAAAGGAGAAATCATCATAGGAATCATAGAAATCCAACAGATAATTGGGAATGATTTTGAAAACTTAAACACCAATAAATTGGAAGATCTAGAAGAAATTGAGACATTTCTAGACAAATACAATCTGCCAGAACTGAATCAAGAGGACAAACGAAATCTCAATTGATTAATAACTTATAGTGAGATAGAAGCAATAATAAAATGTCTTCCTACAAAAAGAGCCCTGGACTTGGTAGATTTTCAGATGAATTATACTGCACTTTTAAAGAAGAACTAATGCCAATACTCCTCAAATTATTCCATAAAGTTTAAAGGGATGGAATACTTCCCAATTTATTCTATGAAGCCAGTATCAAATTCATGCCCAAAACAGGTAAAGACACATCACAAAAAGAAAACTACAGACCAATATGATAGACTTAGAATCCAAATTACTTAATAAAATATTAACAAATCATATTCAACACACATTGGGAAGATTGTACACCACAACCAAGTTGCTTTGATTCCAGAGATGCAAGGGTGGTTTAATATACCCAAATCACTAAGTGCAATTCATCATATGAATAGAATTAAGGACAAAACCACTTAGTCATCTCAATAGATGTAAAGATGCCCTTTGACAAAATTCAGCACCCATTCATGATAAAAACACTGAAAAAATCTATGGATACAAAGAGCCTATCTCAATACCATAAAAGCTATCTATGAAAAACTGAAAGCTGACATTATAGCAATGTGGAAAATCTGAAAGCATTTCCTTTAAAATCTGGGACAAGAGGCATACTCTAATCACTTATATTTAAAATAGGACTAGAAATTCTAGCCAAAGTATATAGGAAAAAGAAGGCAATAAAAGAGAGAAAAACAGACAAGGAAGAAGGCAATTTATTACTGTTTGCAGATGATATGGTCCTTTACATAGAAGATTAAAAAAAAAAAAAAAAAAAAAACTCCAGCAAAAGACTGCTAGAACTAATATGCAAATTTGGCAAAGCAGTGGGTTACAAAATCAACATATCAAAATCTAAAACTTTCTTCTATACAGACAATTAATCTCCTGGGAAAGAGATAAGAAAAAATTCCATTCACAATAGTTGCAAAAATAAAATAGCTAGGGACTATTCTAACTAAGGAGGTAAAAGACCTCTACATAAAAACTCTGAAGAAAGAAATTGAAACACCTCATTAGATGGAAAGAGCTCCCATGTTCATGGATAGGCAGGACTAATATTGCTAAAATGGACATAATTCTAAAAACAATATACAGATTCAATGCAATCCCCATCAAAATACCTATGACATTATTCACAGAACTGGAAAAAACAGTCCTAGGAATTAGACCACAAATTATGTAACTACTGGAAGAAAACTTAGGGCCAAAACTTCAGCATACAGGCACAGAAAATAACTTTCTCAATAGGATGCCAAAAGTTCATGAAATAATGCCAAGAGTTAATAAATGTGATAGCATCAAATTAGAAAGCTTCTGCACAGCAAATGAAACAATTACAAATCTGAAGACAGAATCTAATGGGAGGAAATCTTTGCTAGCTACAATTCTGACAGAGGGTTAATATCTAGAATACATAAAGAACTCAAAAAACTTTACATTGAAAAGTCAAATATCCTAATTAATAAGTGTACAAATAAATTAAAACAGACACTTCTCAAAAGAATATAAATGACCAACAAATATATGAAAACATGTTAAACATCCATTAATAACCAACATAATCATTGCAAATCAGAACTACACTGAGATTTCGTCTCACACCAGTCAGAATGGCAGTCATCAAGAATACAAATAATAATAAATGCTGGAGAGGGTGTGGAGAAAAAGGAACACTTTTACACTGTCAGTAGAATTGTAAATTAGTATAATCACTATGTAAATCAGTAGGGAGGTTTCTCAAAAGACTAGGCATGGAACCACCATATGACCAAGCTATACCACTTCTCAGTATTCATCCTGAAGAATTAAAGTCATCATACTACAGTGATACAAGCATACCCATGTATAGCAGCAGAATTCACAATAGACAAACTAGGGAACAAGACTACGTGTTCATCAACAGACGAATGGATAAAGAAGAGGTATGTATACACAATGGAGTTTTATTCAGCAATAAGGAAAAATGAAATTATGTCATTTGCATGAAAATGGATGTTAATCAAAATAAATCAAACTCAGAAGATCGTGTATTTTCTCTAATATGTGGGAACTAGAGAGGAAAAAAGAAAATAAAGGTGGGGGTAAATCTCATGAAAATCAAAGGGAGACCAGTAGAAGAAAGGAAAAATAGGCATAGGCAAGGAGGGAGGGGGAAAAGGGCTGGGGACTGATATTGGCCATGGGTGCATGTACAAATTTGTAACAACAAATCCCATCATTATGTACAACTGTAATGCATCAATAAAATATTTGAGCAAAAGTTTATAAGCTTGCAAACATAAATGTGAAGCAATAGAGCAAGTTTAAAAAGAATCTTACTGCATATAAGAATTTAGAAAGAGGTTACAGCAAATATTCCACATTCTAAATTAATCCTTCCCAAACATACCATGGCAACCACAATAAGAGCTAAATATATTGTTCATTTGCTCCAATGTTAATCATTCTATATTTCTATACTGAGTGTGGCATTGTTCTGAGGAGTTACAGAACAGGAGATTCAAAGATGCTGAGGCATTCTTAGTCAAGTATAGAATACACACACACACACACACACACACACACTGTATTATATACATATATATGTACTATATTAATCATACATATCAATAGTATAAATATACATATACCATATATATATACATGATATTAATGAATGAAGATGATAAATGTCAACTATGATATACACAGAGAAATATAAAGACAGAGGAAGAAACAAGTAATAGTGTTTTGAATGAATCTTGAAAAGCATAAGAGTTTTCCAAGGTTATAAGAGGAAGACACAAAAATATGAAACTGCAGGGTTTAATGGTGCCCCATAAGTAGACCAATGTGACTGAAGTAAAAAGTATATTATAAGCGAACATTGAGAGAGAAGTCTACAAATATAGACAGGTCTAGATTGAAGAAAACTTTTTTTGTTGTTTATTTTTTTTTATTTATAGTAGTAGTAGTATGTATTACAATTCATAATGCACATATATAGCATCTTTTTACATACAACTAGAAAACTTTTATCCAATGCAAAAACATAAGAGTATCTTGTTGACCCTGAGGAATTAATGAAGGATTCTAAACAGTGACAGGGTTTGATTTATACTTTTTAAAAAGTAAATAAAATCAAATGTGACAGCATATAACTGATTACATAGAAAATAATATTTAAAAAAAAAAGAAAATGTTAAATAATACTAGGGACTTCCAAAGATTGTTAATATGTAACAGAAAAAAAAAAGGAAGAAAATAAAGTCTTTCTTTTAAGTAAACACTTTTTTAAGTAAATGTTTTCTTTTACATATACAGAGTTCCATTTCTGCTAATGACTTCTGAAGACCTATACTGTTTTAAGATTTAGTGAACTACCTATTTGTAAAACCAGTCACAGACTTTGTAAGCTATGTATAAATTATATGACACATAGGTACTTCCTGAATAAATTAATGATTTTTAAAAAATATGAGCATGAGCAATTGTAGTATCTGTGGTTATAAATAATTCCCTAGATATAAAAGCCTTGCTTACTGAAATATTTCTTGATACTGGAAAAATTATTTTCTTTTATCAACACTTTGACAAAGTTGTCATGGGAATTTGAGAATTAATTATTAATATATGTGCAATTTATAAAAACTTGGCTTGTTACAAGCTATATAAAAGTAAGAATAGCAAATACATTTTCTGGAACATGAATGATATACTGTACAAATGATTTTAACTATAAATTTCTGAATGCTAATTTATTTAACTTTTAAATCTTATTCATTATTGGTACTTTAAGTTATTCGTGTTAAAAATTTAAAATCAAATTTTATGCACCCCTGTATATATATTTTAGTAACATATGTGTGCCTATGAGTCCTCTCAATTTACCCACATATAAAACTTCAGTCTCATAATTATAAAAATATTTTTAACTTCTAGACATTATATTAAATTTGAAGTAATTTTCTTGTTTCAAAATCATTTTATTTTTAATAACTAAATATTTCTGTTGATTTTTACAATAGAAAACATTCTTCCTTACATTTAAATTAAAATATAGACTTGGATAAGAATAAATAGACAATATTTTTTAATATAAAATAATATTTAACAATAATATTTAACATCATTTCAATAGATGTAGTAGTTTGTTTTAACTCAGACATGTGAAAAGAATATGTAGCAAATACATATATTGGAACAAATGAAAAAAAAAGGAAAAATGATTGCATAAAATCTCATTTCTCTAATACCTTCATTAGCCTTAAGTTCAAGATCTGTCAGGCATTCCTTAGAAAAGAACTGAATTTGATATGCAAACTTTATTTCACTTTTAATGTTAAACATTAATAGTTCTTTATTAATAAATATCCTTTATTTCCACTAACATATGGACATACCAATCTAACTCATTATTATAAAGAAGTATCCATAAGCATGCATGAAGACACACACAACACACTGGTATATTTGGATAGAGAGAAATAAAGGAGTAATTTATAACATCATCCTTTATTTTTAAAAAATTGGTAGAATTTCTACCGCCCTTGAAAAACATAGCTACAAAAATTTATCAAAGTGCATATAAGCTCTGTAGGAACTCACAGACTAGTAGTGCTAACAGATACAGAAATATTTTTTAAATAACACAGAATATAGTATAGTAGTACTTTTAATAATGTGGTTTATTATCTCAGAGTAGAGAGTGATTAATTCACCTAAGAGAGAAGGAAGCATTTGTTCTGGGTCTCTAAAGTCAAAGGCAGAATGTGAACACATGTTATGTTGCTCAGGCAATCAGAGTTCAGACTACATTGTTGGTCTGATGCCCTGACTTTGGGGAATTGATGACACAAAGAACATGAAATTGAAAAAGCAAACAAACAAGAGAACAAAAATCTGGAGCCATGCTTAGAATTGCCTTGCTTTGTAGTTTTGTACTTACTCATACACAGTGAGAAACCAATGAAGCTTTCTAAAAAGAATTACATTATGAAATATAAAGGACATATTATTAGACAAAATTAACATATAAGCCCTTCTCAAACAAGCTACTAAGTAGCAAAGATTAAGAGTAAAGATACCGATTTTTTAAAAATATAATTTCCACCACAGTATTCATGACAACATTTAAAATATATCATAGTTTTGGGTGTTTTTTGCTTTGTTTTGTTGGTACCCAGCCCTATTTTGTATTTTATTTAGAGACAGGTTCTGAGTTGCATAGCACCTCCCTTTTTTTGAAGCTGGCTTTGAATTCTTGATCCTCCTGTCTCAGCCTCCCCAGCTGATGGGATTACATGTGTGTGCTACTGCACCCAGCTTATCATAGTTTTCTTTACTCTTTGCCTCAGAATGCTTCTTCAAAATTGTTATTAACCAAATCTAAGGTTTTTTCTAGACCAGTAAAACCATGATTTTCATCAATAAATGAGCTTGTTTGCATTTCACCCCTATTTAAATGGACACTTTTGTCTCAAGTTAATCATATTTTGTTGTTTATTTCCTTTATGAACAACACCTTTTCACTTTTTCTTATGCTTAATCATTGTAGTTAGTGTAAGATAAAGTTCAATTCAAATTAAAGTAAGTTTATATGAAAGAGGTTTAGACATTTTCCAATGGAAACTCTAATTTTATCTTTTTCCTTTGTGTTATTTATTTTAATTGGTACATTATAATTATACATAATAGTGGGATTCATATTACATGTACATACATATAACATGATGTTAACTCATCCAGAGTTACTACATACTTGATGCAGGCGTGCTTTAAATTAATGCTGTCATTCAATCAATACATGCTGGGCATCTGTTATCAAACAAACATTTTTTAGGACAATAGGTTAAAATATTTTGATGCTGAAAATTATCAACTTCTTTTATAACAGAACTACATCTAGCATTTTCTCTACTTTTTATCCAAGTACAGATGCAAGGTTGTAACATTCCCTTGCCTTTTTTCCAAAGGGGTATTAGATTCAATGGCATCTTTCCATGAAAATATGAGGAATTATTTAATTGTTAATCAATGTTTAGCAATGAAATATGATCCCTAATTCATACTGACAATATCACTCTATTACTGTTAGACTCTAGTACTATTAGACTATTAGGCTTATATGGCTTCTTTCTGCCTTACTTTAGGAAAAGTTTTAAAACCATACCCTTGTTCCATACTCTACATTCTAGAAAATTTGTGACCACCACTTTTCATACCTCTGCTTAACCAGCATAGATCAGAAAGTCTAAGTGTATGCTTTTCGTTTATTGAAAATGGTTGCTTTCTGCAAGTTAAAATTTCAATATTTTTTGTCTCCCTCCCAAATATTGATTTAAAAATTTGAGAAAATTTAGAATTTCCAACATGGTGAACATTGTCAGTTTAGGGGTTAAGTTATATGTATAGGTGAGTTGAATTCTGACTGTAGTGATACTTACTACTTTAATATACCTGACTCTAGAAATACCATCCTAACTCTAATAAAAGGGGCCATTATTTTTTAATGAACTTTATATCAGTGTGCATACATTTTATACAAGTAATTTAAGTGTTTTAGCAATGTCAGATTTTTAATGACTAATATATTTATTAATAAAATGTTGGATACTGTAATTTATTCCATATACATAGTAGGTATTTATTTAGCTTATTATCCAAAAAATATATTAAGTATAAAACTTTCTGATTTTTCATTGAATATTGGCACTTTCCTCTTGTGAACATCCATTATATTTGAATATGACAGTTCTCACAGCACAATATGATCTAACAATATCTTCATGTAAACTCTGAAGTAAACTTTACCTACCATTTATTATTTTTAAACCCTTGTTAAAATGTTCCAATGTATCATACAACACTATGTTTTACACTGCTTTATACAGTGTCACTTTATAATTATAAACTTTAATATGTCAAACACAATATTAAAATCAATATATGAAATAACTTTCTATTTCTCTAAGCATACATACAGAAATACTATATTTCTCCATTAAATAAAATGTGCATGTTAATAGGTTTAAGCTAGTGTAGCAGACATAATTTTCCACTGCTTTTCCTTACATAGCAACACTCTAGTAAATATATGCTTCTCTCCTTCTTTTCTCCTGAATCCTTTCCTTTAGTGGGGTAGGAATCTTGAAAGCTGGGAATATCTATGATCCTGTTAATAAAGGTATCTAAGCAAATAAGCTAATCACAATATTTAACACCTCTTTCAACAACATTATAGAAGGAAATAAAGAAATTCCAACAAATAATTAAAATGTACCAAAAATTCACCTGAAAAATTAAATGATAACTATATTTAACAATTGTGATATTATAAATTTCTGGAAATTAGGCTAGTTTTGTTTAAAAGTAGCATAATTAATCATTTTATTGACAGGTAAGAAAATCTGTATTTAGATGATCTAATGAGGGTAGAATACCTCAGTATTAAGTTTTTTTTGAAATAGAATACTTGGTAAAACTATTTTAGATTCCTAGGGAGCTAAAAAAAAAAAAAAAAAGTCATTGTAGACACGTAAATAACTGTGTTAAATAAAGAACCTGGATGAGGATGTGGCTCAGTAGTAGAGCATTGCAAGTTTAAGACACTGGGTTCAATTCCCAGCAGTGCAAAAACAATCAATAACTCAAAATAAATCTTATTTTAAATAACACTGACAAATTTCAAACTGGCATAATTCACTGTTTTACTACCTATACATTAACACTCTACAAGTTTTTCCTATCATAAATACACAAAATTATTAAGTTTACTTATAAATATCTTTACATTGAGACATCTGTTTCTTCATGGAATATTTATATATATGGCTTTTATTAAAGGAACTAGCCATGTTATAAACTCTGTTTCAGTGCTTGAATAACAACTGAATCTGATGGCTATATAGCTATATGGTATGTATTACCAATGAATCAGATCATTCCTTTATTTAATAAAGGAAATAAAAATATATAAATATCAAGAGCAAACTTAAAACTGTATAAGAGAAACATGGTTCACATTTCATCAAGCAAAATCGTAGCTTGATAGTGAGCAATAATAAAGAAAGAAGGTAAAATGACCACAAATTTTAACAGCATTTGATTACATATCCTTCAAAGTACTTAATTCTAGGTTAAATAATGTTTAATAAGCATAATTTACCAATATTTTCTTTTACTGGTTTTAAACTTTTAAATCAATCATATTTTCTATCATAATATGAAAGTTATAAATTTTAGTAATATAAAAGTAATGTCCTGGCTCACAGAATATGAAGAGAGAAGGTAAGAAAGGAATTTTGAAAATTATCTCAAGTGAATAGATCAAAATTAGATATTTAAATATATTTCCTAAAGAATCATAGGTAAAAACTGAAACAACCCAAATACAACTAACCAATTTGTTGTAATGGAGAATAAATTAAAATTAGAAGTAGTGTGTTCAAATTTTATCATGAGTTTGTTAAAATGAGTGGAATCACACATGTTCCTTATTTAAAGTTACAATGACATCTACCAGAAATAGTAATAAACATTAAAAGGAAAATGTGCATATCTCTAGGAGGTAGCATAAGAGATGAGAAAAGAATTGAGCAAGAAATTTTTATTCTTCATTTTTAATCACCCTGCAATGTGGATATAATATTTGCCATTGCATAATGATTAAGAGCCTAGATCTGCAATGAGACTTCTTTGGTTCAAACTCAGCTATACTACTTACAACTTGGTCAATGGACTAACCATCTCTTTATCTTAGTTTCCTCTCCTGTAAGTTAGAAAATTAGTAATATCTCTATCGTAAGGCTTTTAAAATCATGACTTAATGGTTTAAAACAAAAAACTGGTAAGACCTAGAAATGATAAATGTCTAATGAGAAAGATATTTAACTTTTAGCTAAATATTTTGTAATGTATATATGTATTGAAATATTGCATCATACATGGTATAATTTGGATGAGTATGTCCTAAAGATTCGTATGTAAAAGCTTGGTTCCCATGGGTGTGCTATGGACATTTAAGAGGTAAGACCTAGCAGAAAGTCCTTAAGTAATTAGGGACATGTCCTTGAAAGGAACTATGGTACTCTGGTCTCTTCCTCTCTGTATCTTTCTGCTTCTTGGCTCATGATATAAGAACTTAGTCTGCCACTCACTCCTGTCATCATAAGCAACCCTCACCAGAGACCTAAAGTTATGGGACTACCTGATTTTGGATTTGAACCTCAAGAACTGAGAGGCAAAATAAAACTCTCCCTACTTCATAAGTTACCTGTGTCAGGTATTTCATTATAGTAATGCAAAGCAGACTCTTACATGTAGATTCTTAACTTGTCAATCCAAAATATAAATTTTAAAAAAAATTAAAAAATTAATTGGCTAACATAATACCTATCATTAAATAAGCACTATAAAATTTTTAAATAAAAAGAACTAATTTTATGGAAAGAAAATATTATGATCATATAAAATATACATAACATCAAAAGTCAAAAAGTGAATTACAAGTTTATCTGAATACAGTAGTTACAATTTCACTAGGAAATGGAAAAAAATCTTTGATACTCTTTTTGTTCTAAATATTTAGCATGCTAAGCAATATACTTATTTTTCTTATGCTCTGAGAAATTAAAGAGTTCAGAAACTCACTCTTACAGTACAAAGAAAGCCAACTGAATCTCAAGTTCCAAATTTCAATCTTGCAAAGCTAATCACAATAACCAAGAAATTATAAAAAACCTAAGTGTCTATCAACTCATGAATGAACAAAATGTAGTATATATACACAATGGAATACTAGTCAAACACTAAAATGAATAAAATTCTGTCATTTGCAACGACATGGATGGAACTGGAAATAATAATGTTAAGTAAAATTAAGTAAAGCATAAAAAGACAACTACTGTATGATATTGTCCTTATGTGAAACTAAAAAACAGTTGATTTCAGAGAAGTTGAGAGTAGACTGAATGGTGGTTACAAATGACTAGAGAGACAGAAGTTGAAATGGGGAAAGATTGTTTAACAGGTACTAAACAAAAATAAAATAAGAGCAAGAAATTCTGGTGTGCTTTTGCACAGTAAGGTTTCTATTGAGAACCAAAATGTACATTTCAAAAAGGTAGAAGAAATAATTTTGAAAGTTTTTACTATAAAGAAATGATAAATTTTGAGAAGATAGATACGTGCAACTTGATATAAAGATAGCATAACATACATATTTGTATCTAAACATTGTGTGATCCTGCATTAATACAAGTTTTGTGTTTATGCATCAGTTAAAAATAAAATAAACAAAAGTAAATCTCAGTCTACCTCCAACTTTCCATTCGACATACTTATCTAAATATGAACCTTCAAATCCTCGTCTATAGGAAAATTGAAAAATAAGGAAAATCATCTCTCAGCTTCACTACTTTGCCCAATCGTTGATCAAAAATATAATGTGCGGTAAATAATGTATCTCATTCTATTATATTGCACAATGAGTAAGACTGCTTATAAGATACAGAGAGTTCTAACTTATAAGCAAGTTGTATAACAAAGTTGTAAAGTCTCAGAATATAAAGGTCAGAAAGGACCTTAGGGGACATCAACTTCCCTCTTCAATATTTGTATAAACCCTTCTGGAACATCCCTATCAGTGACAGATGGTTATTCATCCTTTGGTTAAAAATGTCAAATGATCAAAAGCTCAGTAATTTACAGGCAGCCCATTTTGCATCTGAACAGTTGGAGTCTTTATTAAATTTTCTTATATTAAACTGTTTCACTATAATTATGTATTCTTGCTCTAATTATTTATTTAATTTCTGATATGTAAGAGATACAAAGATTACAGTCTAAAAATAGGCATATGTGACCAAGTAATAACAAATATATTTTTTAATATTTAAGTGTGGAGAATCAAAAAGCAGATGTTGCTGTTAGTGTTTATATGGGAAGCTTTTCCTGAGCTCACAGAGAACATTCCTGAAAAAAGTATGAGCATGAGCCAAGAAAATGGGAATTAAATTCAGGATAGAACAGGAAGGGAAGATGCTCAGAGGAGAGGGGAAGAAGAAAGACTTCAGAGAACAATATGAGGAAAATGATATGCATAGGTTTTGAGAAGGGAGGCAGACAATTGCATTTAAGAAACTAAAATAGTGAAGAAAATTTTATAAGAAGAAAAATGTATAAGGTGAAACTAGAGGGCTAGAAAAGGCCAAGCACAATTAAGCTCCTAGCACCTATATTCTAAATATGCTGCTATTTTCTCTCTAACGTAGCACATAATACATTTACAACCTCTTCTCCATGGCAATATATTTGACAGTAGTTGCCATTTCCAACCTCTCAGCTGAATAATTATCATCAATTCCATCTACTATTCCTCCACATAGCAGAGAAATGTCACCATCCTGAAGTATGGTAAAATTTCACTTTTTTGTTGTTAAAGCTATAAATTTTGGTTTATGCTAACATTAAAAATATCGCCTGGGAGACATCAATAAGATGGTGAAAGAGAAGTCATGGACCTTCCTTCCTTCCACAAACACGGAAAACCAAGAATACTGTACCTGGAAAAACAGGATATTTCAGAAATGAAGATCAAGACTTTCCCAGACTTTTCCCAAATAAAAACTAAGGAAGTCAATCTCCATTAGACCTGTCTTATAAGAATGGACAAAATTTAAGTTAAAGCAAAAAAGCAATATGCTAAAGAGCAGGATAAAAACATTTGAACATATGAAATCACTGATAAAGATAAATATATATACATGCCGAATATTGTAATCCTATAATAATACTATGCCAATCACTTTTTATTCTAGCATACAAGTTAGAATAAATATAAAAATAATTATAATGATAAAATATTAACAGATACACAATATTAAAACTATAAATTAAACAATAACATTAAATGTATAGGTAAAATGTAAAATTTTGTATAGGATTGAAGTTGTTAGATAAAATAAACTGTTGTAATAATAAAAGTCTTGTGGGTAAATTCTACCAAAAATTAACAAAAGAATTAATACCAAGTCTTCTCAAACTCTTATAAACAATTGAAGAAGAGGAGATACTTTCAAACTTATTTTGTGAGGAAAACAATAATCCTAATAACAAAGCCAAAGAAAAGAAAACTAAATGTCAATATCCCTGATGAATTTAGATGTAAAAATCTTCAACACAATATCAGCAAAATAAATTTGGCAGCACACTAACAGGATCATACATGATATGATTTACCCCTGGGAAGGAAACGTGGTTAAACATACCCAAATCAATTAATGAAATATACTGCATTAATAAAATGATGCACAAAATTAAATGTAGAAAAATATGTTCACATACTTTTCAATACATTTTCATGTTAAAATTTCTCAACCAAGTAGGAATAGAAGGAAATCATCTCAACATGATGAAGCTCATATCCAAAATATCTATAGTTAACATCATATACAACACTGAAAAACTGAAAGCTTTTCCTCCAACATCAGGGACAAAACAGGATGTTCATGCTTGCAACTTCTTTTCAACATAGTATTGGAAGTCTTAGCAGAGCAATTGGGCAAGAAAAAGAAATAAAAGTTATTCTGAAGAAACTGTGTTTGTAGGTAACATGATTTTTTAAGTAGAAAACCCTAAAATATCATAAAAATTATTAGAACTAATAAAAAAATGACTGAATTTCAGGATAAATATCAAAACATTAAAAAAAACTGTTTCTATATACTTGCACAAACAAAAAACTATCCAAAAATGAAAGTAATAAAAACAATGATAATACAATAACATCAAAAAGAATAAACACTTAAGGTAAAAAAAAAAAAAAACCTAAGTTAAAAAGACTGTTATACTATAAACAACAATGAAAGAAGTTAACAAAAAATATATTTAGTGTAATTATACTAAAATAAATTAAATTTAGAATTTTTAAAAAAGATAAATATTGACCAAATTTGGGGGAAAAATTAAAAAATACACTTAGCTCTTTAATCCATTTTAAATGGAGGTATATGCACTGTTCAGGGATTGTAACAACTTGTTAAAATGTACATACCACTAAAAACTATCCATAGTTTCAATGTAAAGACTATCAAAATCACAACAGAATTTTTTACACAGATAAAAAAATCCAAATATTCTTATGGAGATCAAAGAATGGTGAGTAGCCAAAACAATTTCAAGAAAGAAAAATGAAGGTGAAGGCATCACATTTCCTGATAGTAAAACACATTACATAGCTACAGTAATTAAAACAGTATAGCACTGGCATAAAGACAGACCAGGAGAATAAACCATAAGGCTCATAAATGAATCCATTCATAAATGTTCAATTGATCTTACATCCCTACTCAGGGGGAAAATGATAGTCTTTGCAACAAATGGTGTTGGGAAGATCAGCTATCCACATGCAAAAATTATGAAATCTGTTCCTTATATTCCACCATACACAAAAATCATCTTAATTTGTATCAAAGACTTATATGTAAGGCCAGAAATTCTAAAACACATAGCAAAAAAATGAGGAAAAACTTATGATATTTGTATTGGCAATGATCTCTTGTGCATGACACCAAAAGTACAGGCAAGAAAAGCAAAAACAGGTAAGTGAGGGCGGGGGTTGTGGCTCAGCGGTAGAGTGCTTGCCTAGCATGTTTGAGGCACTGGGTTCGATCCTTAACACCACACAAAAATAAAATGAAGGTTATTGTGTCCACTTACAAATAAAACAATATTTTAAAAAATAAGTAAGTGAAATTACATCAAACTAAAAATCTTCTGCAAAGCAAAGAAAATAATTAACAGAAGGAAAAGATAACATGCACAATGGGAAAAAAATATTTGTAAATCATACATTTTTTAGGGTTTTGTGTGTGCATTTGTGTATATCAAAAGAGAAAAAAATCAAATAACTCAGATTAAAAATGGCAAAGGATTACAATAAACATTTCACCAAAACAAAACAAAAAAAAAAAATGACAAGCAGGTATATGGAAAGATGCTAAGTATCATCAATCATCAGGAAAATTCAATATGACCCAGCAAATCTGCTTCTGGATATCTTCAAAGGAAATGAAATCAATATTTTGAAAATATATCTGCACTTCCATGTTCAATGCAGCATCATTCACAACAGTCAAGATGTAGAAAAAAATCTCAATGTCCTTTGATACACAAATGAATAAAGAAAATATATAGCTAGTAAAGTATTATTTTAATTCCTTAAAAAATGTTCCATATGTGACACTATGGATTAATTTGAAGGATGATCTGTCAACTGAAAGAAGTTAGTCACAGAAGGACAAATATTGTGTGGTCCTTCTTATGTGAGGGTATCTACAATAGTAAAATTCTTAGAAGTTGAGAGTGGTGTTCAGGGACAGAGGGGTTGAGGAAACAGTTCATGTTGGACATGTATAATGTACCAGTTATGCAAAATAAATAATTTGTAGGCATTTGCTATGCATTGTAACACATTCATTTCTCAGAATTGTTTTCATTCTGGGACAAGGCTGATCCCTATAGGAAGGATGGATGATTCCCAGATTGTGAACACAAGAGAACTGATTTTAAAAGCTAGTAAGAAGGTAGATAGTTCCTGATTGGATCACATGATTACATAATTAGCACTGAACTCTTCTTTTAGAAACTAGAGTTAAAATTTACTTCCTAGGAATGAAAGTGATTATGTTTTAGGCATTTAGAAAACGAGTGAATAGCATAATTTAGCAGTGCATTTACTTTTGATAAAAATAAAGCTATTTTCTGAGAACCACAGGAAGTTTTCCTGAATTATATTTACTCCATCCATTATTTAGATCATTTAGTGAGATTTTAACAAATGGGATATGTACATATATTCTATATATAATTGTGTGTGTATTTAATGTTTCTAATATTTGGCAATTCCACTTCACTACCTTTTCTGCCTGCCTTTTTTATTTAAAGAACATTTTAAAACATGAGAAAATATTCATATTTTCCCACAAGACTTTGACCAAAATGAACATTCAGTAAATTTTTTTGATTTACCATCCAATGTGTATTGTAATCGTGGAAAAGTAGGGAATGCTTTCTTGCTAAAAAAAAAAAAAAAAAAAAAAAAAAAACTTTCATTCATTGTTTTCTGGCATATAAACTAAATTTTGTCTCTTAATTTGTTTCAATGGTATATTTAAGAAAGTAAGAGAAATTCAATTTTACATGTTCAACAAAATTTTATTCTAAAGAAGTCAAAATAAAATATACCATAAACATTAGTTTTATATTATTATTAAATTCATAATTAAAATTTTTGTTTTATATAGCATATATTCTACATGTAAGCACTACATTTATATACATAGTATATTACATATAGTTTTATATCATTGACCCACACATACAAATATAGTCTTGTATTTAGGTCTGGGAGGTGTGAGCTGAGAAATGTGTTATAAGACAAAAAGAAAGTTGTAAAAGATGCTTAAAAATTTGAAGAGTCTGTTGTAAGTTTCTAGGGTAACCAACTTCATTTTGCCCAGGATTGAGAGGTTTCTTGAATGTTAGACTTTATTGCTTAAACAGGAAATTTGGAGCAAATCAAGTATATCATAATATAATAATATATATATATATATATGAATATACACACAAATTTATATATAATTATTTTAAATATTATTATTATATTTTTACTAAGTATATATATAATTACATAAAATATATATAATTGTGTAACTATTTAAAATATAATTAACATATAGTTATTATTTTGACAGTATAATACTTATTTGATATTTGTATAAGAATAGCAATGTATCTCCAAATACAGTGACTTAAAAAAACAATAATATTTTGCTGGGCATGGTGGCACACGCCTGTAATCCTAGCACTTGGGAGGCTGAGGTAGGAGGATCGCGAGTTCAAAGCCAGCCTCAGCAATGGTGCGGCACTTAGCAACTCAGTGAGATCCTGTCTCTAATAAAATACAAAAAAAAGGCTGGGGATGTGGCCCAGTGGTCCAGTACCCCTGAGTTCAATCCCCGGTAACAAAAACAACAACAACGAAAAAAAAAAAACAATAATATTTTAATACTCACAGGCCTGAGTGTTTGATTGATTAATAAAGGGCTCATCTAGGGTAGCTCTGTTCCACATGTCCCTAATCCTTCCTGGACCAGTGAGCTAACCTTAATACATCTTTATGGCAACGGTTGGGATGCAAAAACAAACTCAACTATGCAAACACAGTTCAAGATGCTGCTTTCTTTATATATGCTAACAGTTCATTGGCTAAAATAAATTGTCAAGCCCAAAGTCAACAAATAGGGCAATATATTGTACCTTCAATGGGAAACAAGTCTTACTATAAAGAAATCATTTTGTAAATATTAATTCTTCTATGTTATACTAAATTTGTGCCTATAATATTCAAATTCTGTTAAACAATCTCATACTATCTAATGAAATCAAACCATTTGGCTTTTAAGATTTTGTTTAGAGTCAGAATACTAATAGTAAGCAAAGGGCATACAAATAGATTATATATTTACTACTAATATTAGAGGGAGAGATCCAACTATAGAAGTCAGACAGAATGAAGAAAAAATGTAAACTACGTTTTGTCTCTTAATTTGTTTCAATAGTATTTTTAAGAATGTAAGAGAAATTCAATTTTACATGTTCAAAAGTTTTATTTTAAAGAAGTCAAATAAGAATAAGATGGATGTCATTATCCTAAATGCATGATTGAAGATTTGAATGGTATGAATATACATTGTATACAAACAGTGTTTTGTAAAAAGATGCTCTATATGTTTATTATGAATTATAATGCACAGTACTATTATAAAAAATAAATAAATAAATGATTAAAAAATAAAAAGAAAAAAGAAAATAAAATATACCATAAATATTAATTATGTATGATTATTAAATTAATAATTAATATTTTATTTTATATAGTATATATTCTACATATAAGTATTATATATATATGCATATCTTGGTATTCGAGAATTCCTGGATAATTTTTAAAAGGAGGAAGAGGAAAATCAGAACTGTCTAATAGTTGCCCACCCTGTATAAGTATCAACTTTTTAAAAATTTTGTTCTAATTAGTTACACCTGACAGTAGAATGCACTTTGACACATCATACACAAATGGAGTATAACTACTCATTCTTCTGGTTATACATGATCTAGAATCACAATGGTCATGTAGTCATATGTGCACATAGGGTAGTAATGTCCGATTCATTCTACTATCCTTTCTATGCCTAGCCCCATCCCTCCCCTTCACTCCATTCTGCCTAATTCAAAGTACCTCTATTCTTCCATAGTCACCCCACTTATTGTGAATTAGCATCTGCATATCAGAGAAAACATTTGGCCTTTGGTTTTGGGGGATTGGCTTATGTCTCTTAGCATGATAATCTCCAGCTCTATCTATTTACTGGCAAATGCTGACATACATTCTTCTTTAAGGCTCAGTAATATTCCTTTGTGTATATCTACCATATTTTCTTTATCCATTCATCTGTTGAAGGACGCATAGTTTGGTTCCATAGTTTAGCTATTGTGAGTTCAGCTGCTATAAACATTGATGATGCTGAGTCACTGTAGTATGTTGATTTTAACTCCTTTGGGTGTAATCATCAAAATCTGTTGTTTTTGCAATCAAATAGAGTTGTTCTGCTAAATTAGTTGTGTCCAGAACTTTTGTTCTTACAACTTCTTTCCTTGTTTTTCCACAATAATATTCACTCTCCTATTAATACTCCTTTTAAACAGGAAATTTGGAACAAATCAAGTATATCATAATATAATATAATATACATATATGAATATACACACACAAATTTATATATAATATAGACCTTTCCTACCATAAAATCAGTTTAGGATCACTATAGAAAATAAAATAATTACAGGAGGAAAAAAATCTAGAATCCTACATTCCAGATACAATTAATCTTAATATGTCACATCTTTATATTCTTTTTTGTTATGTGTATTTGACAAAAATGTGATAAAATATCACGTAAAATTGAGTATATAATTTGTTGATTTCACTCTATGCAAATAGTTACACTCAAATTACTCTTGTTCTACAACTTGCAAAGATGTTCAATAACTTCCATCTCAAAACCCTACTATCATGTAAGCTTTTATTGTTGCTTTCCTGAATTGAAGCAGAATATCTTTTTTGCACATGCTTGGGTTGAAAAAGGAAGGGACTCATTAAGAAGAACAAAATTATAACGTATAATCCTGTACAAACTGAATGCAAAATACTGTACGAAACATGGAGTCCTTCTGGGTTTCTTTGGAGCACCCTTCAATATCTTTGCTCTCCACCACCACACACTCCTGCCTGTTCTGGGATCTCCATTCTTGAGGCTTACTGTACAGTCCACATAGGAACAATAGATACACAGTTCTCCACATTTCTCCACTTATCTCCAGACTCAGATATCTACCTGTTTGCTTGATATCTTAAGCTGGGAAGCTCTTAAAGAAGTCAAGCTTCACACATTTAAAAATAATATTTTAATTTTCTTCTCCAAAATACATGAAACCAGTAACCACCACCATCTTCCTCCATACCAGTTAATGGTACTACACTCTACAGATCTGCTCAAGTGAATTAGCTACATATTTTTCTTGATTCTTCCTTTTCAGTAAAACTCCATATCTAATCCATCAGAGGGTTCTACCTTTTCTACCTCCAATTTATCTGCAAAATTTACTGGCCACTCACCACACCACCACTACAATCCTTATCCAAGCCACACTCATCCTTCCTGTGAATAATTCCAGAGTCTCTTCACCTGCCTTTGCCCAATCCATTCTCCCTAGAGGAGGGATTTCTTTGAAAATTAAATCAGAACATCTCATCTCTTACATGATACTCTTCAATAGCCCTCCACATATTTAGAATGAAAATTCAATCTCCTATCATGATCTTTCTTTTTTTTTTTTTTTTTTTGGTACCGGGGATTGAACTCAGGGGCACTCGATCCCTGAGCCACATCCCCAGCCCTTTTTGTATTTTATTAGAGACAGGGTCTCACTGAGTTGCTAAGTGCCTCGCCATTGCTGAGGCTGGCTTTGAACTCGTGATCCTCCTGCCTCTGCCTCCCAAGTGCTGGGATTACAGACATGCGCCACCGTGCCCGGCTCTCCTATCATGATCTTTAAGTTCCTTCATAACCTGGTCATTGCCCATCTCTGACTGTCTCTCATACTACACCCCCCTCTCCACACTCCTACCAAGATTTCACCCTTAGGGTCTCTTTAGCCCAAGATGTGCCCTGGGCCCAAGTCCACTGCTCTTAACTAGTTACTTGACTTTTTCTGCTTGTAAACTTCATCTCATAAATATTTTCTATGATCAGCCTACATAAAAAGCTCTTATAAAGCCCTCTTTTCCTTACTTAACTGAGTAGATCTTTTATTTGCTTTTTTTTCAAGATCTCTCTCTTTCCCCATCTCTAGGTCCCTCCCATAAGCCTCTTATTTACTGAGGTACCTAGCACAGCACTTGGAATACTTCTTGTATGGATTAACAAATTCTGCCATATATTCTAATGGCATGTTATCCCACCACATACTTAAAGACTTGATTAGGTAAGAGCTTGTGGTATTATTTATTCTTTAATGTATGTTAGATGTTTCTAAGTGGAATCTCAGCCAATGTGAGGATGAAAGAAGTCCTTGTACCTTGTCTATTTTCCCAACATACCAGTGCCTAAAGATACTTAAACAATCTCCTCTCTAGCAAAAGTTTCATAAATTTCACTATTTTATGCATTAATTTCTCTATTCTCTCTCTGATCTTCTCTGAGTCCCAAATTAAAGTTCCACAAAAATATAATATTTCACCTCCCTCCTCAGAAATTTAGAGCAAGGTAAGAAGAACAGCCCTAGGTATAGAATCTAGAGTACAAGGGCCTAAAACCATTAAGCAAAGATAACAAACTCTTAGTATTTAAAACTGTGTAGTCCAATAGGGTAGCCATTAACAATTGAACTTCAAATGAGTTTAATTTCTATTTAGTCCTGCGGGTACTCCAAAGGACCTCAGTGTTTCTATATTTAATTTGGGTGTTTCTGTTCCATTATCTTTTATGAAGTTTAACATATGATAGAAGCTCTGGACATATGGAGGGAACACAGGGAAATTTATGACCTCCCAGTAAATGTGGACTGGGAGTTTATCACACGTATCCCTGTGTGCCTCACATGACAGTGATTGGGGAGCAGTAGGGCCTGCAGAGCACCCATAGGGCATGCAAAGTAGGACCCACAGGGAACTACCTAGGTGGCACTGACTCAGGATGCAGGTAATCTTTCCATGTCCCTCAGTATCCTTGTCTTCCCTGGGCAGTATGCTCCAGCTTTTTTTTTTTTTTTTTTTTTTGCTACTGGCTGTGGGTGAGTAGATCATGGGAACCCTACCTTCTGGGGAATACTGGGGCTTTTGCATACCTTTGGAGGGGAGTCAAGAGAAACAAAGACACAGTGTGGTGGTGTCTGGTGTAGCCAATAATGTGATTGGCATGACTCTGAAGCAGTCTGGGTGCTTCTTAGCTGAAGCTTTAACTTCTCAGATATAATCCCCACTGGGCTCTCAGGGCCCCACCCTCTGCATGCCAGCCCATATATCAGATGTGGTGGGCACAAGAGAGTTTTTAATGTGGTTCTACTGGGTTTTCTCTGAGGCCTAGAGATGGCTCTGCACCTGTGAAGAGTAGGAGCAGCCAGGATCTGGGGACAATGGGGCAAGGTAGCTGGATCATACTTATGATGAGGACAGGAAAGTGTACAGAACCCTGCAGGAAGTTCCACTATTTCCTCTCCTGATGGTGCAGGGATTCATAGAGGAAACAACAGGAACAAATCACAATTGAGTCAGTGACAGCCCCCACCAGGCCCACAGGAGGACCAGCATAGCCCATAACCAAGCAAGGTGGGGCTAGGGGACAGCTGGGTTAGGAACCATCCAAAGCCTAATTCCACCAGTAACTTCTAGCCTGAGTTTCTGGGTTGATTTAGCTGCTTGGGTTCAAGGGATATCATAAGACCAGCTCTCTTACTGTAACTCCACCTGACCCCTCACATCAGGGCCATGGACAGGGTACTTTGCACAGCATCCCCATGCAGGCAGGTGTCCTCCTAGAGCCAAGGACAAGGAAACAGGAAGGTCACACTACACAAGTCTCCTGGAGCTGGGCCATCTTGTATTCCAAATGCAAATTGCAAGCCCCACCCTGAGGAGTCAGACTAGTTAGTGAAGAAGCACCTTTAGGAAGCCCTGTGACATAGCCAGGTAGTACTTTGCCTGAGGATCGTAGCTCCAGCTCGTGAGCAAAGAGGCCCATCTGCCTCACAGCAGGATGTGGCTGTGTGGTCATCTGCACAGTGACCAGCTTTCTTATGTTATCCTTTTTTCCCAGGATAACATGCAGTCCCATGTTCCCTCATGTCCCCAAATTAGGCCAAAAACAGAAGCAAAAGACAACCCAGGAAACAGGCAAAGGAGGACACAATACACACTGGCTCCATGAGGGTGGTGATGGGAATTTAATCCACAAGGACACATTCTGAAGGCAATGTGATAAAGGATGATAAAGGAGCAGTAGTCCTTGGGATAGCAAGGACCTTAGGAACATTACAGGGACACCAGTAGATTTTTTGCCTGCTTTGTCCCTTGGCAGTGGCAGTCAAAACGGATGCAGTTTTGACAGTGTCCCTGTGCCCTCCATACCAGGCTATTGTTATGGTTTGAATATGAGATGTCCCCCAAAAGCTCAAGTGTGAGACAATGCAAGAGGGTTCAGAAGAGACATGATTGGGTTGTAACAGTCTTAACCTAATCAGTGAATTAATCCCTGGTGGGATTAACTGAGTGTTAACTGAAGTGATAGGGTGTGGCTGGGGAAGCAGGAATTAGGGCATGGCTTTGGGGTATATATTTATATCCCTCAAGTAGAGTCTCTCTTTCTGCTTTCTGTTCACCATGATGTGAGCTGCTTCCCTCTGCCACCCTTTCCCGCCATGATGTTCAGCCTCACCTTGAGCCCTGAGTAATAGAGCTAGCCTTCTATGGAATAAAACCTCTGAAACTCTGAGCCCTCAAATAAATTCTTCCTCCACTTTAATTGTGCTGGTAGGGTACTTTAGCCACAGCAGCGAAAAAGCTGACTAAAACAGCTATGTATGCTTCAATTAAGAACATAAAACAAACAACACTCAAAAGTCAGGAGAGGAGAAAGTGTTAGATAAAATCAATCGGGCCATCAGGCCATACCCCAGGTGCCTTCCCGAAAGTCCACATCTCTCGGGAGAATCCACCTTTGGCGGGCTTCGAGTCCTCACCCTTCCTGATCATGTGAATACTTGCCTCTGGGCGGGGGGGATTCACCCCAGGGTGGGCTCTCCCTTTCTGAGCCAATCGGGACCATACAAGTCACGCTCCCGCCCCTCTGTACTTAAGCCCTGGCCAGTCCAGAACACGTCTCTCTTTTTTGCCTCCATCTTCTCACCAGCTTTCCCCTTTGCCGTCCCCCTCTCCTTTCCCTTTTCTCCCTTTCTCCATTCCCTAATAAACCCCCCTATTCTACAAGGTGGTCCCAGTGTGGTTTTTGCCCTTCAGTGTAAGCTGCCTGTCTTGGAAGCCACAGCGCCGCGGGAGGAAAACTCGGAGGCAGAGTAAAGCTATTACTACTTTTACTTCTACTTTCTTAGAGAGAGCTTAAAGAGAGAAAGAAAGATTTTTCTTCTTCTTAGAAAGAGCTTAGAGAGAAAGATTAGAGAGAAAGATTAGAGAGAGCTTTCTTCTTTCTTCTTTCTTCTTTTCTTCTTAGCTTAGAGAGAGAGAAAGAAAGAGAGAGCTTAGCTTTAGAGAGAGCTTTCTTCTTTCTTCTTTTCTTCTTAGCTTAGAGAGAGAGAAAGAAAGATAGAGAGAGCTTAGCTTTAGAGAGAGCTTAGAGAAAGAAAGATTTTTCTTCTTTCTTCTTTCTTCTTTTCTTCTTAGCTTAGAGAGAGAGAAAGAAAGATAGAGAGAGCTTAGCTTAGAGAAAGATTATTTTTTAGAGCTTTCTTTCTTCTTTCTTCTTTCTTCCTCGGGAGCCTTGGCCTGACTCTGACCAGCAATTACTTCTTCTATCTGGTTTCTCTTCTGTAACCGCTCTGCCTACGTTCTGGCCGCTCTGATTCTTTTCTTCTTCTCCGACCTGAACTCTTCTTCTGACCGACCGAGCGACTGCACGACTGACTGAATGAATTCATTCTTCGTTCTCCTAACTCCGACCGCTTTCACCCGGTTATATGCCTTTAGCTTTGCGGGTGCCTCACGTGCATTTACAGGTGCGTCACATATGGCTTCCAGCTAGCCGCAATAGCCCTTCCTAATTGGGGCTCCTTCACTTCAGAAAGCTGGACACTTACCCACACACTCCCAAAGTTTGGAGAAGTAGAGTGTACACTGGGCTTCCTTGGTGCCTGACCAATAGCAGTCTCAGGGCCATGGTCTCACTCTCACTGAACACACTGAGAATTATTACTGTTCAGGGTATGTGAAGACAAACAACACACCTGGGTGGGTAGACCACTGCTGATGACCTGCTGTGACTGCACTTGTGACCATCAGGCAAGAAGAGGTTGTAGGAAGTTGTGGAAGTTGTGAAGCCAAAAGAGGCTTCAGAGAGAATAGATGTTTGTGGCCCCCAGTGGAAAAATTAGCATTTGCTGGAGGAATGGCACCCATGGATTGGGGGCTACTTGATGGAAGGGCTTCATTGTGAAGGGGCTTGGCACCCACATATTTAAATAATTTAGTAAGTGAAGCAGCCCTTCTTTTGTACCTAGAGAAGGGGAGCTACATTGCTCACAGGGGAAGGCCAACATCTGCTTCTAGGAGCCACAGGGAGAACACATGCTCGACAAGTCCCATCCCAGCCCAGTGGCAGACCTCAAGGAAAATTCCAGCTCAGGACTCAAGACCAAGCCCCATGAAATGCACAAAAGGCATTCCTCCTCCACATTACCCCACTCCTGTCCTCCAGAATTTCTGCACAGCACTGTGACTTACCCCCTGCAGACACAGAGTTATTCAGCTGGCCCTGGGCTTGCCCGTAGGGCACATTCCTCCATGACCCTCATTATGCCTCTCCTGCCTCCCAGAGTCTTCTCCACATTGTAACCTTTCAGGCAAAAATAGGTAATCCATTCCCTAGGACAAGGTAGGATCATAAGATGTCCATTTCCTAGCTGCGCATAGTGTGCCCCTGCCTCAAGTTGGGAAGTAATTTTGCCTTAGAGGGATTTACCACCCTTGAGATATTTTCTCTAGAAAAAAAATATGAGAATACATTCTCTTACACAATAAAAGCGTCTGATAATTTTAAAGTTGAGATCCTACCAAAAAAATAAATAAATAAGAAAATGACATACGACATGGATCTTTTCAAATAAAGATATCCATTTCTGGCCACTAGGGGGAAGAGCAGGAAGAAGGTGCCAGAGCCAAGGGGACAGACCTGTGAAGTTGTCAGAGAAGGAAGGAACCTGAAGTCGCCCATCCTGGAAAACATGAGCATTTCCAACTTCATTTTTGCATATTACATTTTACAAAATTTAACGTCAATAGGATCAAAAGATAAGGGCAATTCCACATTGGTGCATTGCTTTATATAAATAGCATCCATAAAACGGAGTTGTATCTCTACCCCAAATCCCACATACAACTCCAATACAATTAGTTGTGTCTGTGAGGTGACTTTAAGTGAGGAGAGTTGAAGGCAGCTGATAAATAATGCAGCCCTTGGTGCAGATAGGCCTGGCACTGAACAAAGGAAAAACCTCCCCCTACACTGCACACACTATTTTGGAGATGAGGCCATAGAACACCTGGAGCCTCCAATGCTTTATTACATATGATTTCTCCAACAGTTGCAACCTGCCCTCTTCACACACCACCAGGAGGGGCTTGAATTCCTGGGACAGGAATTCCTGTTGGCAAAGACCACCAGGTAAAGTAAACCATGTCTACATTGGCTCAAGGGGAGAGCCTCCATCCAAACTGGGTCAAGTAGGTGAGTCTCCATCCACACTAGATCAAAGCTAGTGAGTGCCCGTCACTGGCTAAAGGAAAGTAAGTTCCTGTGTACATTGGGCTTAGGCAAATGATGCCCCATCTACACTGGCTCAAGGTGAGCGAGTCTTTAACTACACTGAACAGGAGAGGGAGGTACACTGGTCCTGGCCTTGGAGAGAGATGCTGGTGGGTTTCCTCCCATTCCCTAAGCCCCTAAGCCTCCCTCCCTATTTTCCTAACCACTCTTTTTGTAGATATTTGAAACATCAATTTTATTAAATTTCATTATAAATTTTGTGAGAAACAAATTTATCAAGGAACGTCTCTGCCATGCCAGAAACAAGGACAGAGAAGTGCTGGGCAGGAGAAGTGTCCCAGGGAAAACAGTCTCTGGTGTCTCTCAGAAGCGGAGGCAGAGGAGACTCCTGTTATCCAGGTGGATACACAGGTGCCTCTGATTGAGCATGGTGCAGAGAAGCCTGAGGCAGTTTGCATACTCGATCCCACCGCTGTTTTGAGTCCACAGGACCAATGCTCATACCCTGATGTCAGAATCCAGACAGCACAGCGTCCTCTAGCTGCCAGTGGGTTGGGTCTGTCTTGGCTCTCCATCATGCTGGAGCCACTCTGGTTCTGAATCTGCCATATTTTCTGCTCTCTAGAATGACTAGAGAGCAGAAATGGGAGCCCCTTCTTGGCTGACACCAGCCACACAACAAACAACACAGCTGGCTGAAGCAGGTGGAAATCATCCTAGCCACCTGCTTCCAGGCCTTGGGCTGCCCTGTGGAGGTATGTTTGGAGGAATGGTTGGGCTTCTGAGATTCAGGAACATGATGGGGGGGTGCTATGCAGAGAGAGGGAGTCCTTGCATGCAGGACACAAAGTTCATTGACAGGCAGGCTGGCCCTTCTGAAGTCCTTCTGCCCCATCTGCTTGGCCTCCTCATGAAGCCCATGCTCACAGGGCAAGGGGAAGGTGTGAAGGGCAGACTCATTGGTGTTCCTCCTTGGGAGGATTGAGAAATCAGAAGGATCTGTGGGGCATGAGTGAAGTCCCACACTCAGACACAAAGGCTTCCCTTTAAATATGCAGCCTGCCACCAGCCTTAGCTGGTGCTGAAGGATCAGGTAGGCAGCCACAGCATCATCAAACTTTCCACTAGTCAGAGACACCCAGGTCTTATATGGGTTATAATTCATGTCCAATAGGGTTGCCATTATGGCCGAGTCTGGGTGTTTGGGGAGTGGCTCGCTATAATGATGGGGTGAATCCGCCTCCCTGTCCATCAGCCATGGGTGCTGAAGGATTTGCTCCACCATGTGACAGTGTAAGGGGTCTAGGGTAAGCATGTTACAGATGAGCTTCACGCTTGGGGAGGAACATGGCTGGGATGTGATACCTTCCCTCCAGGATCTGCCTTGCCAACTCCCAAGGGAAGGCCTCCCTGAATGGGCATTTCCCTGTCAACATTTAAAACAGAATGACACCCAGACTCTGCACATCTGTGGGGGTGGGGAGATGGGAGTCTCGAATTCTCAGTGCAGGATAATTTCCGGAGCAAGATACACAAGAGTACCCCAGGACCTGCACAGCTTCTGCCCACCTCTGACTCTCATGTTTAGGCAAAAGCTGATGAGTTTGCTGTTGCACTGGGCATCCATCCCAATGTTCTGCATGTTCAAGTCTTGGTGCGTGATGCTTTTCTTGTGGTAGTAGCCCTTGGCACACGCTATCTGCCTGAGCAATCTCCGGGCCTCCTCCTGCATGCCACCAGTTGGGATGTGATTGAGTAGCTACCCCCTACCACCACCTATTTGTTCCATCACCATGTAATTGTAGTCACAGGTTTCAATAATCTTAAATAACTGGATCATATCGGGGTGTTCTAGGAACATCATCACATTTGGTTCAGAGAGGACCAACAAGTTCTGCTTTACCCTTGGCAAGACTTTCACTGCAACCTCTGCCCCAGTGAGGAGATGGTGGGCTACTTTCACCTTGACACACCCACCATGCCCATTGGTCCTCAGGAACTCATAACAGTCCTGGAAGGCCATCTTTCCGCAGAAGTTGGGCCCCTGCAACACTACACCAGTCTATCTACTCTGGCTATGCATCCTGAGCAAGAACACCTACTGAGGATGCTAGCTAAAAAGAAAAAAATAACAAACCACAATGACAAACCAAAATCAAAAACAAAACAAATAAAAACCTAAATCAACAAAACAATATCCACAGACCACAACCACCAACCACCAACCACCAAATGTGCTAACTATCTGGGAATCTGACAGATCACCACCAAAAGCTTCCTATACATATGGACAAAAACCAAGCCACAGCCACCCTTTTATATATCCAGTGTTTGAAATTCCCTTACAATGTCTCCTTGTGAGGTCAGAGCAAGAAATGTTCCAGTCACATCTGGGCATAACACCAATGGTCATCTCACTAGTGGGCTTGAAGGATGTTTTCCATTTTTAGAATAAGAAGGAACTCCAGAAGCCCTTTGCTTTGTTGGGTGATAGAGACTGATGTTTACTTGTTGAGAAATTAAAATTTGTACAGTATTTTCATTAACTTTTCATTTTAAGTTTAAAAACCTATAATAACTTTTGGTTTTGCAAGACCTCAACATATCTATACTCAAAGTGTTCAATTCCTTTTGCTTCCAAATCCAAATAATTGGTACCAAGTGGGTGGTAGCTGCTCACTCACATTGTGATACTATAGCAAAATTCTCTGTTCGCTAAGACACTGTGGATCATGGTATTAATACCTATGGAGGTGACAGGGAGGAAGGATTCATCCTAATTTCCCTATAAGAATCTCATTAGATATCTCATTAGAAAACCTGGAACCCAAAATGCAGGGGGTTAATATATTCAAAGCGTTCAAGGACAAAACATGAAAGCCAAGAATGTTTGTCCATGAAATTGTCTGTCCCTAAGTTGAAGGTATGGATGTATTGGGTCTCCTTGTGCTACTGTAACAAAATACTTTCAGAATGGCACAGCACTCAGTCTCTGGCATGGATTTAGCTGGCAGCTTTTAGCCTGGGTTACTGTGAGAATGGGAGCATAATTAAAGCTCGATCATTTTAAAAGCTTTCACTTGATCCAGAAAATGCATGTAGAGCTAAGGAAGATGTGCTTGTCAAAGAGACTGCAGCCTTTAAAGAGATATTAAGTGCTTTGCATAAACACAATAGGAAAGATACCTTGAAAGCATCTTAGGAATGTGTAAGTCTATGGCCACTAAGGGCTCCAGGGTACAGAAGAGAGTATTTCTACGAATAGAGATCATAGGACACTGCTGGCCCAAAATATGCCTAAAAATTGTTTTATCATGCTGAGTTGCATAGGCTCTCAGAGGCCACTTCAACATTTCATTCCAGTATATGGCATTGAACACAAAATGTATACAAATGGTAAATTGTGACATCATTAAGTAAGGGGGATTGGAATGGAGATGGATAGGAGCAACATTCTCTATATTACTGATGTTACCCTTCCATAGGTTCCATACATCAGAGTGGTTTCTCTCCCACATTAACTATTTTTTTTTTGAACCACAGAGTAATACCTGTAGAGCATGCCCAAAATGAAATTGATGATATTTCCATATAAATATCTAGTAAACCAGAGATAAGATTAATTTATTATGAGGAATGTCTCAATTATTCAAGAGTTTGCTATTTCTTATCATAAGGTTGCAAGTCTCCCTGAACCATCAGCTCATACAGCACTCTTCACAAAGACACAAATTTCACTTATCCAGCAGTCTGTTCTGCTCTTCTAGTAAGGTTACAAAAGATGATTTCTTTGAAAAGATAAATCTAGGCAATCTGCTTGCATGGGCAATCTTAAAATCTTTTTCACCATGCTAAGCCTTACAGACTTTAATTGGCCACTTCAGCCTTTGTTCCAGGCTACCCATGTTTTTATTAGATGGCAGTAGACCTGGGCACTCTTCACATTGTACAGGTTCTGCCAAAATGCGGGATGCTGATGTGAAGGGATATTGGAGTCTTCCACTGAGATTCCAAAGGGAAGTCTATAAAGCCAGGCAAACTGTTGCAGGGTTGGAGTCCCTGTGGACTGCCTCTGAGAGGGTAATATGTAAAGTGGTAAAGGTGATGGCAAAACTGAAACACAGACTGCAGGGATTAAGAGATGACAGTAACATGGGTAGAATGCTAAGAAAAATTAACTGGTTTAGAGAGCCAGTTTAAAAGAAAGCTCCTGTGTTAATATGGAAATATGCAATAGTAAAGTGCTTGGACTGTGAGAGCTGTCACCTAATCAGACCCTCCTCTTCCCACTGAACCGGCAGCCCACCCTACTCTCCTTTTAAGAATGAAATTCACACTGAACCAACAGCTCACTTTACTTCCTCATGGTCCCATATTAGGTTACTTCATCATAAAAATGTCATTTGTGATAAAAAGGCCTTATTCCTAGGTGTGGGAGTAGAACATAAACATATGCTTTGAAGGATATAATTTAACCCATAACACTCTCTATTCCTATTTTTATGAGAGTTTTTATTCACAGATATTGATTTTTTCATAGGATATTTCCATATCAATGCATATAATCATCATAGACTTCCTGAGTTTGTCACCAAAGTACATTACATAGGTATTTTCATGTCTACATTTATGATTGTCTTTGGCCTGTCAGTTTGGAGTTTGGGTTTCTTTCATTGTTTAATTTTTGCACCATCTTTTCTGTTTTAACCATCTGGTAGTACTAGCTTCATAAATTGTTAATTGTTCCCTGTTCTTCTATTTTCTGGAAATGACTGTATAGGAGTAAGGTATACATAAGAAAACCATGAAAGAATGAATCCTTAGCCTTGATCATGCCATATCTATAATTCTAGGCCTTCTATAATAATAGATGTCATATAGATAATAGATAATAATAGATGTCAATAGATAATATATAATAATAGATGTCATATAATAATAGATAGTAGATGTCATAATTGTTTGTCAGCTTTTTAAAAGGTTTTATTAAGGGTACAATAATTCATGCATGCCAATCTTATTTTTAGGTTTATATTATAAATATCAAATTACCATTGACTCATGATAAATAATAAATACAATTAAATAATAAATACAATTATAAATTGAGTTTATCTTCTTTTCTACCTACCACATTTAGATTGTTTCAATATTAAAGTTGTGAAATTGTGAGAAAAATTATAACAAAGGCTTATTTTTCCAGTAAAGAGAGAATATGTGAGTCTTTATATATGTACCAAATGAAATTATCTAATTTAATAAAGCCTAAATACATTTATAGTATAATGCTAAATGTTCAAAACAGTGTCCAGAGCATGTGAGTATTAAACAAATGCAGACTGATTGGCTGGCCAAGGCTATTCTCAATCTACATAATATGTAATAATTTTATCTAAATCATTTTAAACAAAATGGGTTTTTGAAGGGAAGGGAGGGAATATGGTATGTTTTTCACTCAGTGTAAAAATTAGTATGTAGCATAGAACCACATAGACAGACAAATAGAATGGACTAGTGCCTAAACAAACTATTGACACAAAACTATTAACTTCAAGAGGATTTATAGTAAACTCTTAAATTGCTACGTCCTTAACTACAAGAAAGTTAGCAAGTAATTTGTCAATGAAGGGATAGAAACTCTCTGAATATATATATATATATATATATATATATATATATATATATATATATAGCTCTTCTCTTCCTGCCAACATTGTAGAGCTAGAATCTATAGTCCATTGGCCAATGTGGTCAACTGGATGAAATACTGATATGAAAGAATTTTTCTCCTATGTTCTTAGAAGTACTGGCCATGGTGTCATGGGCTTGACCTTTTAGGTGTGGTGTCTCACTGCAGGTCATAGAATCTTCCCTGAGAGAATCTACTGGAAGAAGGAAAAAAAAAGTCAACCTCAGGTTTTGATTCATAACAGAGACTTAAGGAAAGCTTATTTTCACAATTTTAAATATTCATGAATTCCAAGTAGTTGTAGGCAATGGGAAAACTAAGCTGGCCAGAAGAGGAATGCCATCCCTGTGTCAAGGTGATAGAAATGGCATGAAAGACTTAAGGTATCAAACATTTCAGCTGTATCATATTAACACCATGTCAAGGACTTTACTTTTCCCCAGTACAATACAGGAATAACTATTATGTTAGACTTTCTTCCTAAGAAATAACTGGGAAAATAACTAAGGGGATAAGAAATCTAAATGTATTTTGTTTTCAACATTTGTCTTTGGAAAATGATCCATCTTTTAAACTCTCACCAAATTAAAGTTTATCTGAAAACATTGGATTTACAATGTGTTCTGGAAATTTTATAAAATAATTTCATGAAATTTTGTATTGTTTTGCGTTCTTCCAAAAATCATTAAATCATTATGGGCAGAAATGTAGGTACGTCTACATGTAGATATGTTTGATGTGTGTGTGTGTGTGTGTGTGTGTGTGTGTGTGTGTGTGTGTGTGTATGCATCATGCATGAGGTAGAATTATGATGGTGTGTGTGTGAGTATATATATCCTTATAAACAGGCAATGGCCACACAATAAAAGCTGGAAGAAGTTGGTAAAATCATTTAAGATGTTGATGTTCAAATTTTTTTAATGACTTGTAAAGAAATACACATGTTGGGATAGTTTTTTAAAAAAATATTTATTTATTTACTTTAGTTGTACACAACGCAATGCATTTATGTTTATGTGGTGATGAGGATCGAACCCGGGCTGCGCATGTGCAAGGCGAGTGCTCTACCGCTGAGCCACAACCCCAGCCCCGGGATACTTTTATTGTAGAATTATTACTCTATTTCTTAGAAAAGTGGGCAAATTTTAAAATAAAAAAATCATTATTAAAACTGATATTTAATATCTACATGCAAAATCATCTAAAATATCCCTTAAATGGCTTACCCTACCTCTATTTATTGACCATATAGAATAAAAGAATTATTTTATTATTTCATTAAGAAAAAAAATAAATAAATTGGGCTTATTTAGAATTTGGATACATGTCTTTTGTATGCAGAAAGACATTATCAAAGATATTGACTTCATTTAATTACTTAATAACTACCTTATTCAAGATTTACAAAGTTTGTACATTCCATATGTTTTTGTCTACTCCTAATAATGTTGAAGACATATGTTGGCATCATATTTATGCTTTTGTCTTTAGTTTTAATCTTGGAACTTGGAAAATAGTAGATGCAGGAATATTTAATAAATTAATCAACGATCATTGGAAACAGAACCAGATTAGGAGATATAGTCTGAACTGAAACCTAAATATTTTTCTAGTTTAAACTTAACCACCTTGCATGCACATTTTTGTACACAGAGATTGTTAGTTTCTTTAGTGGGATTCTAAACAAAATGATTTTAGATTTACAATTGATTTTAAAAGATTAAATATTTGAATTCAAAAGGTTAAATAGCCAGGAACAGTAGCACACCCCTGTAATTCTAGCAGCTCAGGAGGATAAGGCAGGAGTACCACAGGTTCAAAGCTAGCCTCAGCATCTTAGAGAAGTCCTAAGCAACTTAGCGAGACTCTGTCTCAAAATAAAAAAGTAAAAAGGGCTGAAGATGTGCCTCAGTGGTTAAGCACCCTTGAGTTGAATCCCCAGTACAAAAAAAAAAAAAAAAAAAAAAAAAAAAAGTGAAAGAGTAAGATAAGTTACAAACTCTTGTTTTTTTGCTAAAAGAAAACTTAGGTTTGTAAAGCTCAAAATACAACATATATGTTTTCCCTATTGAATAGTTTTTTTAGCGTTTTGCATTTACTAAATACACTTCATGCAATGTTGTTTACATTGCACATCATTATTATTTCCTGTGTCAAAATATTTCTATACCTTTTGTATCTGAATCAAGTTTCCATATAGGTGTGAATCAGTGAAAAGAGAGCTAGAGCAGTGAAAGGACATAGCTTGCTTTGCTGATTTGGAGGAAAGATAGGAAAACAGAAAGAAATAGAGAAGGAAGAACACAAAATTTGCTGATATCAATACATACATCATTAGCCCATGAACAATTAATTATCTGGGTTCACAGGTGCAAAGGTTTGAAAGACTCCTCTGCTAACCACATTTACACAAACTCAAGCTGTGTGAAGATATTTTGTTTGTGTTTTGTTTTGTTGTTTCTGTTTTTAAATTTCCAAATACTTGAGGTTTAGTGTTAATAACAAAGAAAAAGATAGCAAGGACCAAATTAAAGAATCTGTTCTAGAAACTGTCAAAACTGAAGTCAGAACACGAAAAAATTTTAGGCATTCTCTAGTTCCACTGCCTTATTATACAAGAGAATGCATGAAGTCCTAGGACTGTGATTAGCCCTTAGTTACACTGCTACTCAGCAGCACAGGGAATGAATCCTGTGCCAGATATTCTGAAAGTTGGTTTGATATCATTTCCCCTGTAAGATTTTCCAATACTTATCATTCAAAGGGGTTGAAAAGAAGGAAAAATATCAGAAGCACACAAATCCAATCAGTTTCAGAGATTTCAACTTTATAATGTCAGAGCTCCTTTAATAAAGGCATCTTTTCATCAACTTTTCCATCTTCAAGTTCTCTCTTTATATATATTCCAAAAACATTTTTCCTTTTCTAATTTTTCCATCAGACCTTTCAACTACGTCCCTAATGCAACCTTTTTCACTGCCAAACATTTAGAAAAATAATCTATATTCATTATCACCAGTATGGTATTTCTCATTTATTCCTCAGCATATCACAATCAAGTTTCTATTTGCCTCACTCTTCAAATATTCAAAAGATGAACTCAGCAAAGTCACAAAGTCACATCTTAGGAGAGAGAAATTCTTCTCCTTCTCCCTCTCGTTCTTCTACTGGAGATAAATCCCAGAGGTTCTTTACCACTGAGCTATAGCCCAGGACTTTTTATTTTTTTATTTTAAGACATTTCTAAGTTGCTTAAGGCCTCACTTAGTTGCTGAGGCTCACCTCAAACTTGCAATCCTCCTGACTCAGCCTTCCAAGCCACTGGATTTGTAGGCATTCTTATTTGAATTTCTATTAGACACTACTCACAATGACAGGAGGTTTATTTATTTATTGTACAGTACTTAATTTATCCTTCTATATAATTTGCTGAAGTACTAAATAGCTTGTCCATTATTGTTCAAAGTTTATCTTACTATATGGATGATCACTGCCTATCATCTTTGACTTATAAATTTCTTTGTAACCTTTTTATCTTTATGTTACATTTTATAGAATATTTTCCCATGAATTCCCCATGATTTAATGGATTACTTCTAATGCACCAAATTTCCTCTTAGCAAATGCTAAATTTAATGATTCCTTTTCAATTTTGGTCTCTAATATTTATTTGATTACATTTTGGCTTTTGAAATTATCAACTCCTGTTCTGTTATAGAGAGTTCTTAAGATCGTAAACAGAAATCAGATATACCAGACTTTAGCTTTATTTCTAAATCTAGAAATATAGCATTGAGCAAATTTAAGAATTCTCTCCTTCATTCCTCCAGTTTGGAAAATTAGGAACATGTTACTTTGTAATATTGTTTGGAGGTGAATTGAGATAAAGTACGTAAAGAGCTCAGCACAATGTCTAACACATAAGAACTCTATTCATCATGCCTTTTACTCCATACTTCATGCTTACTTCTTTTGTCTTTTCTCTCCAGTATCAAAATACCATCTTTCTGATTATTCTTTATTGGCCCTTCATAGATAACTCTATTATTATAACACAAGTTTATTTATAGATAATTTCTACAAGTCCAAGGTTTCAACTGCCACTTCAAAGTTATATATATAATTTGCTGAAATACTAAATAGCTTATATAACTAGATCTCTAATTCTTACCTCCCTCCACAGATTGATTTGTAGCTCAAAATACTCTTAATTCTTTCTCAAATAAGTAATATGAAATCCAACAAGGTCAACAGATGGTCACCTTTCCTTCATAAAAAAATATACCTTTATCAATCATGCAAAGGTAGACAAGATAGAAATCCAGAAATTTCTCAACTCCTAACCAAATATGTTAATATGAGAGAAAAACAACTCACAACTTGGTCTTCTCTGCTGTTAACGCAGCCCACCATTCTACTTCATGGCCTCAAAAATCTTATCACTGGGCAACTTGTCCTCTCAAAAGTGCTTTGCTTTACCAGCCTTGGACATCTTTGACTATGCTCTTCTCTCTTTAGCCTGGTAAATTCTTTCTGCAATATTCTTAACTTTTAAGTGCTCTTTTTTTGTTGTTTGTTTGTTTTCTTCCATAAATTCCCCAGGACTTAAATGAAATTTTTCAAATGTTTCCACAATCACTTTGCAAGTGTTTCTCACATAACATGGTTTTACAATCATTTTGATTGTCCTTTTACTTCCAGGAAAGAAATATGAATATTATTCACTCTTCTATATAACCTCATCTCTGGATTGTTTAATACTGAATTTTTTCATAATAATTCATTCCCAATTGTAATTTTTGGTTTTGTAAAACCACACTCTATTTGTACAAAACTTTTTTATAATATAGCTTCCAAGAACAAATTTTAACAAAATATATTTAAATATACATTTGCTATAATTCCTGGTCAATGCCTACATTGTGTAGTATTTGATGAACAAAATAAATGTTATAAAATGCATTTGGAAAAATACAGTAACTCACCACTCAACTTAAGAACTAGATCAACACTCACTATTCTTTAATCTCTCTTTGTCCTGCCCTATGTCAGTTCTTATATTCCTCTGATAAATGAGAATGCAAGTCTGCAAGTTTGAATTATATGTTCATAATCCTTTTTTAAAAGTGAAGTTATTTTACACATGCAAATATCCTTAAATAATGCTTAGTTGTTTTTAAAAGTAGGTAGCTTAATCTACCACCAGCAGATGAGTAGTATATGAGAATCCTTACTGATTCACAAGTTGTCCCACAATTGGCAAGGTCAGACTTCTTAATTTTTACTAATCAAACAGGTAAAATCATGCCATCACCATGAAGTCTTAATTTTAATATTTCTGTATACAAATACAGGTTATTTAATTTACTTTTTGATCGTTTGATTTAAATAAGAACAATATGTTTTGCTTGTTTTCCTTGCTACCCAATATGAGTGGTTATCACAGAACTATGGCCTTCGTACATATTATATTAATTTGACAAAATAATTTGGAAAGCAATGAGAATTTAAAAATCATCTGTCTTTTAATTAGTCAAATATGAGAAAAAGGAGCAGTCTTTTAAAATAAATTGCTCTATTTTTCACACCAATATTTAGGTACAAAATTGTTAATATTAAGAACTCTCAGATTGAATGATTTTAAGGCAAGTAATGAAATTTAGAGATTATACCAGTTCAACAGATTTTAAAAGACATCATAAAATCAAAACACCAAAAAAGGTAAAATGATCTAATTAAGGTCATAGAAATGATAAGAGAGAATTAAAATTAAAGTCCATATCTTCTTCCTACTAGCTGGGATCCTATGCTGTGGTACAAAAACGAAAGTGGTTTGTTAACAGACTCAAAAAAGGTTAGAAACATGTGAGTAGGACTGGGGTTGTGGCTCAGTGGTAGAGCTCTTGCTTAGCAGGTGTGAGGCATTGGGTTCAATCCTCAGCACCACATAAAAAAATTAATAAAATAAAATTATTAAAAAAGACTCTTGTCAAAGAGTGTAGGGCCAGAAAAAAGTGAACATATTAAAGAAAAATAAATAAATCTGTGAGTAGGTAAAGTGTAATATGATATTAACATTTCAGCTGTATTTTTAGCTATTGTGATATACACATGGGTGATCACTAAGAGTATGATGATTCTTACTGTGGTACACGGTTTTAGAAAAATATTTTACTAATAATTTCTCTGAATGAATATATTAATAGAAAATACTATTAAAATAGAATTGTAAATCTTCAGTTAAAATTCTTTGGTATGAAAAGAGTAAAGACTGTAGTTAAATATATTTTTTAAATAAAACTGTTGCATAATAATTATCCATGTGTCATAATCTTATAGACTGTGTAAGAATTAAATGTATCTCCTTTGAGATGACTAAAATGGCATTGTAACTCATAGAATAAGAAAATGAGAAAGCAAATGAAGCACCCTAAAGTCACAATTAAATTTATTACAATAACATACTAATAAATGCCTTTATAATTAATTTGTACATTGTTTTAATAATGTTGCTCTTCTTTCTGTGAAATTTAAAGGGAATGTAGTAGACATCTTCATAATTAAAGGATGATCTTATCCACAATTGAAAATTTATCATTACAATAATTCAGTGAAATATTTTAAATACACAATAACAATAGATAAGTCAACATGTCCTACCTCTCCTGTAGTTAACCATTTAGTGATATGACCTTAATTTTCTAAGCCTTGCTTTCCTGTATATAATGTGAGAAATTTAGAACACAAGATAGATAACTAAAGTATCCAACTACTCTAAATATGTATGATTCTAAAAGAAAATTCTAACTTTGCAAATTATATAGATCAGTGAAATCTTTTACCTGAATTATTCTATTTTGGATTATTAAAAGCTTTCAATAACTTTAAAAATATGACACTATATCAAGCTAATGTTTTCAATACTTTTCTGACAGTGTGATACAATCATTGATATTTTTATTTAAAATTTAATCTAAATTGAAAGATACCAATGTCTAAGCTCAAATCACCAGACCTTCAATATCATAAATTCTTTATCTCACTGTTCTGTCTGCTTTTTCTAGAAGAAAACAGAAATTTGTAATTCTATGTATTCTCCATTGCTTGTTCTCACATTTTAAAGTAGATCCAAATATGAAAAGAATAGTTTTTCAAAGCAGAAAAGAAAAAAAATATTTTCCCTGAAGGAGCAAGGAATTTTTATATTATTATGACTTGCTGAACTCCAGGGAAGATCTGACCAAGGAAAGAAAAATTAGATTAGTAAATCCCACGAGTCTCTGGGTGCTAGGAGGTCCATCCAGCAGAGATGAAAATGAGAATGTGATATTTACAATACACTTGACTTTGAGGAAAAACAATTTCATATTTCTTCCATGAACAAACTTAATCATGTTGTATTTTAACTCTGGTAAAAGAACATTAATTAAGTTGTTTATGCCATACATTAGAGAACTGTATAACATATTTTACAGGTGAAGAATCTTGGAGTTAATATATATTATAACAAGCATTAAAAACAGTGTTTTGGCAGATAGTGCCTTAGGTAGAGTCTTGGTATCTAGAGAATGATGATCTATGCTGCTGGTAAAATTTAAAGAGATTTTGAGATTATTTACTAAAAAAATAAAATCTAAGAGATTATTGCTTTCAGCCATCCAAAAATTATTAATTGAACATTGACTATCTGCCTGGTCTATATTTACCATATTTATAAAAACTTTATTATTTGTTTTGGGAGATGCAAGTCAAGATAGATCAAATACTTAAGAAACTTATCAAACTATCTGAAAGAAAAAAAAATGGTACCTGTATTATGTAATAAACTTAAAGCAATAAGAAAAGTCATGAATTTTCCTCCCAAAAAATGAATAAGACTTTTTCTAATTTTCAAAATTATAAGTATCTCAACAACAATAATAAATGTTTTTGGGCTTCTCAAAAATGAAAATAGATTTTAACATATATTACTGTTGATAACACCATTGTAGATTGTACATAGTATATGAATAGATTGACATACTCTCAGTGATATTACAAATTACTAAAAAAATTCTAGAAGTATATTTATTAAGAACATATCAGGAAACCTCAAAACTTCCTATTCCTTTGGAAACACATACTCAATATTTAGTCCTTTGTAGTAAAAATCATAGATATTTACAAAGATGCAGACAAAGGAAGCTTCACTGAAAAGCTATTTGTATGAAACACCAAAACAAGTAAAATGGAAACCTATAGGAGTGCGTCTGATTTTCATCACATTGACCAAAATATCTGACAAAAACAACTTAGAGGAAGTTTATTTTGAGCTCCCAGTTGCAGAGGTTCATTCTATAGTCAGCAGACTCTCTTTCTCTGGGCCCAGGATTAGGTAGAGAAAAGCTACTAAGGTTAAGGTGGCAGGAAAGGGGAGAGAGAGAAGGCAAGGAACCACAACAAAATATAAACCTCAAAGTCATTCCCAGAGTGACCTATTTTGTTCTGGACAAGCCCCATCTGCCTATAGTTACCACCTAGTTAATCCATTAAAATTATTAATCCATTAAACTGATTAATCAACTAATTAGTTTACATCTCTAAAAATTTAATCATTTCCTCTCCTGCACTAAGACAGGAGCTTTTGAGGAACACCTCATAAGCAAATCAGAACAATGAACAAATATTATGCTGCCCAGAAAAAGATATAGAACTATATGTAAAAACATTAAAAACTTATTATGATACATAAATGAAATGTTGTAAAAAAATTTCTAAGTTAAATACAAGCTTCTAGGAATCAAAATTGATTGGATAAAGGCACCAGAAATGTATACTGAAGAAAGGTCACATACACTGCATTTTGAAGAGCAATCATGTTTTGGGAAAACATAAGCAGACAATATAGGATTTTTAATTGAAGAAAAATGTGCTGGCAAAGGTACAAAAACAGCAACAATTATATAGTACACTGAAAATAAAAGGAACCACGTTCTAATTTGAATGAAAATGATGGGAAGGAGAGGAAAGGGGAGAATAGTTTCAGTATTGTTGCATTCAGCATTTATTGAACTTTGTGACAAGAACTGTGGTGAATATTTTAAATATATTTCCTTATTAAAACATGTAAGTAAGTACTAGTGTTAGGGAGGTTACTCAGCCATGAGCAAATGGGTAGGGGAAGGACAATGAAGGGCAGTAACATGCAACGAAGACATCAGGCATATGCATTAAGAAAAACTCATGACTCAAAAAACTGAGACCACAGGGACCTTATAAGACAGGTAAGCATCTTGAAAATGGGATTCTAAATGTCCTACCTTCCTTAACCAATAGTTAATTATAACTTCTTAAGGGAATTGTTACTTGAAGAAATGGGAATCCTTATTGAAGTAGATAAGCTTCAGGAAAATTGGTCCTAGTATGTCAGAACCTCCCCCAGCCATAGTTCATAATAGTCCCTTAATTACTGATACCAGACCACTATCTCATGTCCAGGTTGCCAGGACCCTCTCTCATCATTAAAACCAGGTCACAAGTACCCCTTGTAACTATTCATCGCAACCCTCAGGCCCTTAGAATATTGGCTAACGGCTATACAAAGGGATAATTAAACACTTAAGGGGATACAAGATAGTGGAACAAGGACAAAGAAACTTGAACCCCTGAAAAACCCCAGTTATTTAAGAGCCACACAGTTCCTTTCAGAGATGGTCCAGACCCCTCAATAGCTGTACTGTATGCTTATATTATTTTTATTTGTCCTAATTGGTTATACATGACAGCAGAATGCATTTTGATTCATTGTACACAAATTGAGTACAACTTTCATTTCTCGGGCTGTACAGAAAGTAGAGTCACACCATTTGTGCAATCTTACATGTATCTAGGGTAATCGTGTCCGTCTCATTCCACCATCTTTCCTATTCCCATAACCCCTCCTCTCCTCTCCCTCTACTTGTCTTATTCTCACTTTCCCAAACAGATTTCGTCTTGCTAAGATGTGAAACTTCTCTGAAATCCTTCTTGCAAGATTGCAATAACTGGTGACTGAGAATCCTCACAGCTACTTCAGTTCTGTGGGTGAGCTTGCTCTGCAACAGTAGTAACCCTGTTTACTACTGAAGGCAATCTGCCTCATTTCTTTTTTTTTAATACTTTTGAATTGTTGATGGACCTTTATTCATTTATTCATATGCGGTGCTGAGAATTGAACCCAGTGCTTCACACATGCTAAGCAAGTGCTCTACCACTAGGCCACATTTCTTGACTCAGCTTTTTCACTACTGGCTGGGTAATCTGGGGGAACCTACATGGTCTCTTGATGTCTCATAGTAAAATAATGATAACAGTGCCTAGCTCACATAATTGTTATGAAAATTAAAAATTTTAATGCATGTAATGTTCTTATGAAAGTATCTGGCAAATGATAAGTGTTATAAAATCTCAACCATTTTTATTAAATGGAAAAATTAAGTCTTCAAAATTCTAAGTAACACTATTAGTAACTTGCAAAATGGGGAACTGAAATCAGATTTTTTTTTTTTAATCACAAACTAGTCTCATAAAAAAGATGCTTTCCCTTTGTTCATACCTTTAGTCTACAGTGAAATGCCCTCTCCTACCTTGGAAATAAAGTCTGTCCTCTGATTGATACGCTATCAGAACAGAAGCACAAAAGTACTCTTTAGTAAAAGAAAATGGTTCTTAGACCCTGGGCTTCCCATACCCTGAGAGAGCTTCTGTGCTTTTAAAGAAAATATGTGTTTAGTGGCAGAGACTGACCAGCTTTTGAAACACAAAAGGAGCATCCCAGAAGAAGTATGCATGGAAGCACAGAGAAGTGCAGAGGGAATCAAAACCAAATGGCTGTAAGTATTCCATTTCCATTGGCATGATCCTTCCAGGATCAGCATGCTGTGAATAAACATTTCATTCATTTTACAATTTGATTTCCTGGGTTCTTTTTTTTTTCCCTACCATATCTATCTATCTTTAGAGGAAGAAGATGAAGAAGAAGGAGGAGGAGGAGGAGGAGGAGGAGGAGGAGGAGGGGGAGAAGAAGAAGAAAAAAAAAAAGCAACAACCATGCCCCCATGCCACATAAATATGGAAGTCTTTGTAAGGGTTATATTTTCATTACATATTGATTTTCTGTACCAATCTTGTAAATATTGTTAATTTAAGTTGACTACATATTTCATTCTCTAAACTACAGTATCTTGAGTGAAAGATGACAATGCCCTGAGAAAATAAGCTAAAAACAGATTGTCCTGGAAAAAAACAAAAGCATATAGTCAGATTACATGAATATGAGTTAGGAACTGAGATTTGAAAGTATTCATTCTATTCTCTTTCCCTCCCCAAATTAGATTTCTCAGCCTGCAGGACTTTATAGCCTAGTACACTCAGGATAATAATGCCAGAGTCAATGTAATATTTGAGAAGATTTAAATTATGGCTGTATGATCTTAAATAAGGTCCATAAAATTTTAAGTTATAATCTACCAATTTTTAAATTGGAAATAATTATGCATATTTCACAGGCTATTGTGGGAATTTATATACAATGCACACAGACATACACATATTACACACATATATATATCTTAGTCCCTTGAATCCTCAACACACAGTAGATATTAGCATTTTCTTGTCATTCTAATACCACTATCTCAGGTCTCTTGTAAGGCAGACATTTGATTTCACTCAGGTAGCACTTCCCTATTTCATTCCGTTCCTTCCTTCAACTTCTATATCTGCAATGTTCCAAGAACAGTCAGTCCTCTATGTTATTAATATGGTGACAACAAAGCTACGGACCTCAATTCTATCTTCCACCAACAGATGGCACTAGTAGTTATTAGTTTCATAATAGTTTGAATGTAGAAATAAATTATTGGTGAACTACCACTTCATTAGTATGGGTGTTTTTATTTTGTGTTAGATGCATTGTCATATATAGATCATTTGACGTAGAATAGGGATATAAGAGGGAATGAGCATCCATCCTTAGGGAAAAATGTTTAAATGTCACCTGGGGATAAAGGCCTTTTCAATTCTAGATGATGTCTCTTAATGACAGAAAAATTTTGGGATGCAAAGAATTTGAGGACTTTGGGGAGTGGATTTGGGAGGCCTAAGTATAGATGACAAGAATTATTATGAAAAGGCTGTCCAGTGAGTGACTATAGAAGGAAATGTGAAACCTTTGGAAGAACCTATAATTATAAGGTAAAAAGAGAAAAAAGAAAATATAGCAAAGACAAAATAGAGCAGAGATATAAAGTACAAAACAAAATTAAGTGTAGTGTCATAGAAGTTAGGAAAGTGAACTACAAATGTGTAAAAAACTCATAAGGGAAGCAATAACAATAAAAACAATAAGAGTCTGGCACCTTCTATGTTGTTACTACCATTATTCAGTGTCTGAAAACTTGTATGGAATATGCCATTTATTTTTCAAAATCTAGTGCAGGAAAAATATAAAGCTGAAAATATAAAAGATTTCTGATATCTTACAATAAATGTTTAAATGGCTTAATAGTAAGTGAAAACCTGTCCTTTTTGCTAAAAAAAAAAAAAAAAAAAAAAAAAAAAAAAAAATAAAAAGCCATTGCTATTTTCACTGTGGCATTAAGGAGGTTAAGTGTAGGCTGTTGTGTAACACCTCAGAGAGGCTTTGGCAGTGATGCAGATGCAAAGGATCAATGGCTAGCCCAAAAGAGCTTCTTCTAAATGTTATAGTTATATGGAGATGGCACCTGGAATCAATCTTGATCCAGAAATTTCACAGAAATGCTAAAATATTCTTGCTTACAGTTAGCAAGGATTCCTGAGGTTTTGCAGCTTTATGACTGGTGTAATGCTACATGTAAAAATGCCTTTTATGATCATTACTGAATAGTTTAACAAGCTCTGGAAGGATTCTACTAGATTCATTTTTTTTTTTTTTTTTAAGAGTTACTGGAATATGGAAGTGGTAGTAATTGTTTTTTTTTTTTTTTTTTTTTTGTGGTACTGGGGATTGAACTCAGGGGCACTCGACCACTGGGTCACATCCCCAGACCTTTTTTGTATTTTATTTAGAAACAGGGTCTCACTGAGTTGCTAAGTGCCTTGCCATTGCTGATGGCTGGCTTTGAACTCGCGATCCTCCTGCCTCAGCCTCCCAATGTGCTGGGATTACAGGCGTGCGCCACCGCGCCCGGCTAGTAATTGTGTTTTAATGCTTTATTATTTTTAAGATAGCATACCACATATATCCACATTTAAAACAAGGAAAATTGCTTCTATATACAATATATTCCATGCTTATGGTACAGTCAAGAAATTTTTAATCCTATCCATTTAGTGAAAAATATCATAAAAATATGACTTAAATTTCTCAACATTTTTCTCATTTTAACTTTCTTTCCTCCTTTTCTTATATGTGTTAAACTGCATAAAGTCAAAATTCTGAGGAGTGATAACTATTAGTCTAGCACTATTCATCTTGTCTGCATTTGTTTGACTTAATTTGAATCCTATAAATACATGTAAATATTTAAAATAAAGTTATTGATAAATTTTGTCACTAACACTTCATTCCATTTAAATCTAATTAATGAAACATTTATCCATAACAAGGAGAAATCCACAAAACAATAATTATTGTTATTAAAGCCTAAATAAATTTGATATTGACTTAGTTAGAGTCAAATATTATCTACAATTAAGAATTGGTGTGCCTTTAGGATATTTTGTTTCATTTTCAAGAAGCACATTATTTTCAACAATCAAATGTTTTACTGCCATATAATTCTAAATAGTTAATTAAATACAAAACCCACATTCTTTTCTTGATAGTCTAAGTAAATTGGAAAGAAGAAAATACTCTGTCATGAATATAACAGATGTACATTTTTATTGAAATCCATTATTATTCAATTTTTTGAGAAGTTTTATTTTTTGATATTGCTATTACTATCAAATTTATACTTACCTCAGTAAATATTAGAATAACTTCACCATGTACAAAAAAAGACTAACTTCATAATAAATGATTAATATTTCCCTTATTCAATCCTAACTTAGCTACTTCCTGTGTGACCTCAAGCAACCTACTTTACCTACAAAAGTCTCCAATTCCTCATCTGTAAAATGGGGTCATCATTATCTTGCAGAAACCTTGTGAAGATTAGAGGTAATACCAATCATGCACCTGGTAAAAAGTTAGATGCTCAATAATTGGTAGCTGTTAGCGGTAAATGAAATTGAGGTCAGCAACCTCTAATCTCTTTCTTAAAAAGATATCCAGAAAGAAGCAGCTAGTGATCAAAGCTATGGCACCATGAAATTTTGGCTTCTTACAACGTGGATAAAGCTTTTTACTGACCCTAGAATATTCATTCAGTACACACACAGAAATCAGAAGAGTCATGCAGTTTTTTTTTTTAATCCCACCTTAGTTTCAGAGAATAAAATAAAAAAAAAGATTTTATAAAGCCAGGCAAAAGAGCTATGTAAAAACATTACCTGCACATAAATTTTCATTAAACTTTCCCAAATATAACATTTAGTTTGTGCAAATGAAGAATAGATATCCAAAGAAAGACAGGATCAGTGCCCTAAAACAAAATTTAAAATTCTTTCTCTCCTTCAATGGATTTGTTTTGGCCCTGACCTAATTTCTATGCTAATTTATAGGGTTTAGAATTTCTTTATTCTGTGCACAGCCAGTATTTCTCCCTTCTTTTCAAGTGTCCTCGGGACTGACTCCAGGGAACTAGGCATATACATCATCAATAAACTGCATTCAGATAACTGTTCATTATTCAGCAACTGCTGATCCACTTTGTGGATTTTCCATGCCCTTCATTTCTTCTCCTCCTCAATCCTACCACCTTTCTTTTGATGATTTCACTGCTCATTATCACCTCTACCAGAAGTAAGAAGGAAGAATGTGAAATTCAAATGAGTTGAAAATGACTTCTAAAATTTATTTTGAGAATAAGGAAAGAACGTTGAAAATGCTAGCTAAAATTAAACCTGGGATTTTCTAGTGACTTCACCCAGTTATACCTATTCCTGTTAAAGTGATGCTAATTGAGTTCTGAAAATAAAAGGACCACTTGACCCTACTGCATCCTTTCCTCTTGGAATATATAAGGAAAGAGGAGAAATGTGAAATCTATTAGCACAAAGCATGAAAGGAACTAAAATTAGAATAGATTTGTGCTTGTAGAGGTCCTCTTTATGAATTGTACAGTATAACAATACATGTTTTGGAATACAAGTTTGTAGTACAGTAATTCAGCTTATTTGCATACTCTTCATACAAGTAGTAAAAGGTATATTTATTTACCAAATTAACCGTCCAGCTTTTTAGTAAAAGAACCAATATATTATGTCCATTTAGTCTCACAATTTCAAATTATATAGGGAAAATGAAATAGAATTTTTTAAAAATATTTATTTATTTACTTTAGTTGTACATAATGTGTTTACTTGTACGTGGTGCTGAGGATCGAACCCGGGCCGCGCACATGCTAGGCGAGTGCTCTACCGCTGAGCCACAATCCCAGCCTGAAATAGGATTTTTTAAGTATGCTCTATATAGTTGAAAAATACCCAAATGAGTAATTTTAAAAATTTGTAAACTTGGAAAATTAATAAAATAATACAAAGTAATCAGAGTTTACAGTAATGCTTAAAATCAAGGCATTTGATCTTAAAAGTAGAAGGTAGATAAATGCTCTTTCTAGCCTATGTTCTAATATCAGACAATCCTGGGAAGGAAATCTAGAACTAGTATAAGAAATGATATTTGGGGGATTTGAATCAGCTATATATGGGTTGTTTTTCTTGCTGTCAACTAATATGTCAAATAAGGGCTAACTGCATAGACTTAAAATTACTGAGAACTTTGTAATATTATCAAGTATATACACAAACATACCCACATAATACATTTCAGTCTACAAATTGGGATATCTAAGCTATCCAAACAGAGGTAAATTTTTTCTATGGGTATGTATCTATTTAGAAGTACTAATGGACCAAAGAAGGTGTACTTTAAAAAGGCATCATATAAACAACTATGCCTTCATAACTTTTTACTGTTGTTGTAGGCAAGTGGTAAGTGTTTATTGAATTGAAATGCACTTAAACATATATAGGCCTTAGATCCATCCATTTAAATGACACAGGTATACCAAAGTTGAAAAATCATGCACTTTGGAGGCTACAGATCAGGATCCAGTCAATGCAGAAACTGAACAAGCATGAAATATATAGCTATGAAATGGGTCTAATAACAACTGCACTACAAAACTATGAAGATTAAGTAAATAATATGTAAAGCACCCAGTAGCATGTTCAAAATATAATTAATATTCAGTAATTTGTCATTTTATCATTTCTTATATATTATTCTGGTTTTTTAAAATCTCTTCACCCAAATTATTTAATTAGAAAGACAAAATATACATTATTCAATCATTTATTATACACATTTTGTTGATATGTATTATAACATAATATATAATATTATATATTTACATTATGTGTATTATATTTTATAGCATACAAATTTATATATACATACATGTATAGCATTCACATTATATATACACAGACATTTATATGACCCTTCAAAAGGGATTGCTGATTTCATATGTTCTATTAATAGGACAAACGATTGAAATGGTCTCAAAATCAGGTAATATTCTTAACTTGCATTTATTTTCAGTTTTAATTAAACTTGCCATGATTGGATTATGATTCAAAATGCTTTAAATGTGTATGTGTATATTAATGGAATTTTGTGGATACCATACGATTATTAAAACACTTTAAATAGTACCATGAGAATTAATTTTTTAAGAAGTTAAAGCTACTTGTAAAACACAGCATTCAAAAAATTAAATGTTTTAGATTATGTTTATAAATGAGCAAGGTTTGAAGATGGTACCATGATAAACACATAAAAGCCTTTATAACATGGTAAGATCACATGTCTTCAAGAAAATGAAAAAATTATCAACCTCTAGTGATATAGTGCAGTAAATAATAGCCAAATTAACCTATAATGTAATGTCTGTTAGTGACTCATATGAGGTAAGTCATTTCATGCCTATATGTACATATAGTAAGTGAAGGTGTTTTATAGAAATTGATAAAGAAATGTGTAATTGCCTAACATCATACAAGAACTTAGCAATAAACCAGAGAATGGAATTCAAACCTTCTAGTTCAGTTCAGGGTACCAGCTATTGTATCATCTTGGTATTCTTGTCTATAGAAAAATATAGGAGGGCTGGGTTATGGTTCAGCAGTAGAATGCTCGCCTAACATGTACGAAGCCCTGGGTTCCATCCTCAGCACCACATAAAAATAAATATAATAAAGGTATTGTGTCCAAATACAACTAAAAAAATAAAATATTAAAAAAAAGCAACAAAAAAAAGAAAAGTATAGGCTTGCAAGGCATATAATCTAACTATTCTTTTAGATTGATTTTTATAAAACACCTGGGAAGCAGGCCCAGAGCAATTGAGACAGCTGAGAAGTTCATAAGTATTATTTTTCAAGGGGCTAATACCATAGAAGCTCTCTAAATCATCTTTAGAAAGAAATATGTGACACCAGATGGTAAGTCACAGGACTGGCATCAAAAGGAGTGGGAATTTGGGAATACTTTCACAATACCCAGGAAGGTGGTACATAAGAAGAAAGAAACTTATTTAGTCTTTTTAAAAAATATATTTAAGCCCAATTAAAAAGTATCAAGCTGCATGAAACCTCTGTATAGATCTTCAAAGAGAAACCATAATAAGTAGTTAAGTGAACAGTTCGACATGTGATATGTAAGATATCACCAGCATCAGGCCAAGATCTCCCAGTATTGATGACTAACTTCTATTCAGGGATTTTGCGACTTAAAACATTATTCCAGAATGTATTTAATTCATATTTACAACTTACATGAATAGCTTTTGCTATAGTTCATATGTTCATGATTTTTAGAAACAGTACACAAATTTATGGTTGAATAGGTATATTTAATTTCTTTCCACTCAACAAAGTGGGGAGAAGCAGTAATAACCTTTACCACAGGGAGTAGCTGGATGATAAGCCAGAAGACCAAGATTCTGCAATAGTGGGGTGGAAGGGACATTTTAAAAGATATATTCATACTAAAAGCATCCACTGCAAAGTAGGGAAATGGAGAGTTTAAGAGTCAGTCCAGGGGAAATTACAAATAATTGAGAAAATAATTACAGAGAGATGATGTTACTTCAGTTGGATATCTTCATAAAAAATAATTCTTATGTAATATCCCTATAAACAAAGGTAAAACTATGAAAAGAACTCTACATTTTCACCAGAAAAATAAAAATCTTAACCAATTAGAGAAGGCACAGACTGACAAGCTGTGTAGGATATACAGCTCAATGCACTTGTTGTGTTTTTGTTTATTTGTTTTGGTACTGGGGATTGAACTCAGGGTCACTTTACCACTGAGCTACTTTCACAGCCCTTTTTATTTTTTATTTTGAAATAGGTTCTCATTAAGTTACTTAAACTGACCTGGAGCTTGCTGTCACCCTGCCTCAGCCTCCTGAGTTACTGGGATTACAGGCATGCACCACTGTGCCCAGCTAAATTTGCTATCAGTCTAGATGTACAATTACTTCAGATTTCAGGTTCTATAACCATTGACAGATTGCCTAATTCTGGTCATGTGTCTCTAACTTCTAGAAGCTATGGCTATTGAGTGAAGACATAAATTAAACACACTTCAGAAGCAGCTTGGTACTGATTTTGGTGTCTGGTATATTTCAGCTACAAACCTCAACATAAATATTTACCAATAATGGTAAAAGTTCAGCTGTAGGGCAGAACTGGCAGCTGAAGAAGCAAGGAGAGGAAATCATGCTTCCCTGACTGTGGTTTGTTTACTGGTTATGTAATGGCCTTAAACCCAGAGGCCCAAGTTCACATGTGTGTATGCGGCTTGCCCACTTTGTCAGGACTCCAATTTTACTGTTACTTGAAAGAGTTCTTTTTTTTTCTTTTTTAATCATCCATGTTCATACCACATATCTGATTTGTATTATAAAGAGTTTTGTCTGTCAACTCCATGTAGAGCACCATTTGTGCAATAACAAACTGTTGTACACCAGGTGTTGTCAATATTTAGGACTCTGTCTCTAAGATTTAGAAAGGAGGAGAAAATATGAAGGGTCCTAAGCAAAACAATTAGCTCAAACAATTTATATTCTATTAGCATACAGTAGAAGAAACTTAAAGTAGTTCCTTTAGAAAACAGAAAACTCATGTTTCTTTAATCCAAGAAAATCTTTTTTTTTTTTTTTTTTTTCCTGTTCTATCTCTATCACTTGTCATTCCACAGGTAAGGTTTTATGTTTAGGACTGTGAAGGGGGGATATCTGGAAGCCTAGTGACAAAGAATAATCCCTACTTAGGGAGATTGAATGATCTTTTCCATTATTTATATGGCACCCTGCATTTCAAAGTGGGTCTTAATGCACTGAAGTCCCCCATCAGCTTGATTTTGTAAATGAAGAAATCAGCCCAGGGGGTAGGTAATTCCAGATCAGTCGTGTGGCTATTTAGTATTGGAACCAGAGGGGATATCCAAGCATTTTCTACCACACTCCTCCAGGATTTTTTTTCCCAAAGGGCCACTTTCCCAGTAAGCACGGTGTGGGGCAGGAGAGGTGTGCAGAAAGAAAAAGTAAACGTGATAATCTAAAAAGTAATACAATTTTTTAACCTAAGCTTCAGTGAGTGCTCTCCTCTCTTAAATCTTTCCCTCCCTGAGAGAAAAGATGTTAAAATTGCTTGCAGGCAGAACCACTCCTGTTACAGCAAATCTCCCTCTATGTCCATCTCCACCCCCTACATTTCTCCGCCTTTTTCTTTCTGGCCAGAAGCGGAGGCTGCCACTAAAATAAAACCACAAAGCAGACAACCAGAGACGCTTGCGCCTACAACTAGGAAACAGAGACTTTCCCATCACCAACAGCAAAGAATCAAATTATAGCATGTGGAAACATTCACTGAATTCATCTATTTGCTTTTCTGGCTCACGCAGCCTTTACAAAGAAGTTGAGAAGCCTCTCCACTGAGAAAAGTGCATTTTCTTGCGCTGTGCAAACACTGCCGGATTCGAGTCTTTGGGAGGAACTGATGGCAAAGCAGGCATTCAGGGGCATAGCGCCTGTGATTGCTCTGTGGAGACGACTTCCTCTCTCTTGCATTCAGATACAAATGCAGACTTATTTATTTTAATTCTCCTACTCTTGCTAGCAACCTGTGGACTTGAGATCTAACTGGTGCAACGAAGTAAGCTGGTGGGTAACACTCCAGTGCCCGACCCTGTGACACGTCGTCGCAGTCTTCAGAGGCAAGTCTCCCATTTCACTCCTTTGGCAGGTTCTGGACGCATTCGCGTCCAGGACTGGAAACCATAAATATGCCCTTCTGCCCCTCGCCTTTCTGCCCGCCTTAGTTCCCGTCCTTAATTGACAAGCCAATGACTATTGGCTGAAGTTCCCCAGCGATTTGCATGAACGGAGAGGGAGTGTCTTCTGCCACCCTCCCTTCAGGAGCGCGTTGACTGCAGCCTCCCTGGGAATGCGCGGCCAAGGGAATGCGCGCAGCTCGCCCTCCCTGGCAGTGAGCTGGCGCCCGGCGACCTGGCACCCGCGCCTGGATATGGGGCATCTACATCGTCCCAGGAGCAGCAACAGCCACAGGAACCTACCGGTAAGGATTCAGAAGCTCTGCGATCCCGACAAGTTGCACTGCTGTAAAGCAGTTCCTACTCCTTAATGGTTGTTCAAACCTTTTGCCTTAATCCAAACTTCCCGGGAAGAATAGGGGAAGGGAAAGGGAGTTTGGGATAATGTACTTATATTTTAGCAAGGAATACCTAAGTCCTAGGTTCGTGAGAGGAAGTTTCAATAGCCGAAATGTAGTCAGATGAGATGGAGGAGGGAGGCGACGGTGCGCTCAAAGCGCTTTATAAAGATACAGAGGTTCCGAGATTGTTTCCTGCTGCCGGCGTCTGGCTGATTGTCTACTGCAACTGACAAATTGTTTTTGCATAATCATTTTCCGCGTTTACTTCTCTTCCCCCTAAGAGATGTGGTGGAAGGGCTTGGTGGGAGTTGGAGACCCAGATCATTTCAATTTGGTTTTACATGCGTGCTAAAATGAGAATCACTCTTTCGGACCTAAAGCTTTGCGGGGAGGGGTTTGGGGTGGGGGTTGAGCAGGTGGGATGTGTTGCCATGTTTTCCATAATATGGCTGTTACTGTTGATTTTATTGGTCTCAGAGGGATGTAACAAATTTCACGTTCTAGGACCCTAATGGCTGAATTGTTCATTTCAATGAGAAATTAATCGGCCACCTTTCAGTACTCTCCAATACCAGCCCCCTCCCTCCTCATAACCTAGGGAGGTTTCTCTGTCGCGTTGCGCAGTCCCTGAATTGGAGTCTTCTCCATTCCGGCGTGTTTTTCCAGGAATGCTTTATGGTTTTGGATTTTTTAATGTTAGCTGGTGGTGATGGGGACGTGTTGGGGGCAGTGTGGAGAATAAAAATGATCAGATAAAATAAGTTTTGGAGACAATGTTGCTCCACAGACCTCTCCTTCGCAGCAAGTTTCCTCTTCACCCTATTCTGAGTAGAGGTTTTCCTCCTGGAAATAGGGATCTGGGCAGCATCAACCCCGGAGCACTGTTTTCTAATTCTGATCCCTGTTTTTTCCGCGCGTGTGCAAATGAACCATCTCTCCTCCCTCCACTCCAGCATGTGTTCCTGTTTTTTCTCTTCGTGGGACCCTTCAACTGCCTCGCGAGTTACAGCCGAGCCACAGAGCTTCTATACAGCTTGAACGAGGGACTGCCGGCGGGGGTGCTCATCGGCAGCCTGGCTGAGGACCTGAGGCTGGTGCCCCGGGCTACAGGAAGACAGAACCAGCAGTCCCTGCCAGAGCGCACCGGCTCTGGCGCTGAGTGGAATCCCCCTCTCTCTTTCAGCCTGGCCTCTGGGGGACTAAGTGGCCAGTACGTGACCCTAGACAACCGTTCTGGGGAGTTGCACACTTCTGCACTGGAGATCGACAGAGAAGCCCTGTGTCTTGAAGGGGGTGGAGGAGCTGCCTGGGTTGGCAGCATTTCCATCGCCTCCTCTCCTTCCTCTGACTCTTGCCTTTTGCTTCTGGATGTGCTGGTCCTGCCTCAGGAATACTTTAGGTTTGTGAAGGTGAAAATTGCCATCAGGGACATCAATGACAATGCTCCACAGTTCCCTGTTTCCCAAATCTCAGTTTGGGTCCCAGAAAATGCACCTGTAAACACCAGGTTGGCCATAGAGCATCCTGCCGTGGACCCAGATATAGGCACTAATGGGGTGCAGACCTATCGCTTACTGGACTACCATGGCATGTTCACCCTGGATGTAGAGGAGAATGAGAATGGGGAGCGCACCCCCTACCTAATTGTCATGGGTGCTTTGGACAGGGAAACTCAGGACCAGTATGTGAGCATCATAATAGCTGAAGATGGTGGGTCTCCACCACTGTTGGGCAGTGCCACCCTCACCATTGGCATAAGTGACATTAATGACAATTGCCCTCTTTTCATAGACTCACAAATCAATATCACTGTGTATGGGAATGCTACAGTTGGCACCCCAATTGCAGCAGTCCAGGCTGTGGACAGAGACTTGGGTACCAATGCTCTGATTACCTATAGTTACAGCCAGAAAGTTCCACAAGCATCCAAGGATTTATTCCATCTGGACGAAGCTACAGGGGTTATTAAACTTTTCAGTAAGATTGGAGGAAGTGTTCTACAAACGCACAAACTCACCATCCTTGCTAATGGACCAGGCTGTATTCCTGCTGTGATCACTGCTCTGGTGTCTATTATTAAAGTCATTTTCAGACCACCTGAAATTGTCCCACGTTATATAGCAAATGAGATAGATGGAATTGTTTATCTGAAAGAACTGGAACCTGTTAACACTCCAATTGCATTTTTTACCATAAGAGATCCAGAAGGTAAATACAAGGTTAATTGCCACCTGGATGGTGAAGGGCCATTTAGATTGTCACCCTATAAACCGTACAATAATGAATATTTGCTAGAGACCTCAAAACCTATGGACTATGAGCTACAGCAGTTTTACGAAATAGCTGTGGTGGCCTGGAACTCAGAGGGATTTCATGTCAAAAGAATCATTAAAGTGCAACTTTTAGATGACAATGATAATGCTCCTGTTTTCCTTCAGCCCTTGATAGAACTTACTATTGAAGAAAACAATGCACCCAATGCCTTTTTGACTAAGCTGTATGCTACAGATGCTGACAGTGGAGAGAGAGGCCAAGTTTCATATTTTCTGGGACCTGATGCTCCATCATATTTTTCCTTAGACAGTGTTACAGGAATCCTGACAGTTTCTACACAGCTGGACCGAGAAGAGAAAGAAAAGTACAGGTACACGGTCAGAGCTGTTGACCATGGGAAGCCACCCAGAGAATCAGTAGCCACTGTGACTCTTACAGTGTTGGATAAAAATGACAACAGTCCTAGGTTTATCAACAAGGACTTCAGCTTCTTTGTGCCAGAAAACTTTCCTGGATATGGTGAAATTGGAGTAATTAGTGTAACAGATGCTGATGCTGGGCGAAATGGATGGGTTGCCCTCTCGGTGGTGAACCAGAGTGACATCTTTGTCATAGATACAGGAAAGGGCATGTTGAGGGCTAAAGTCTCTTTGGACAGAGAGCAGCAAAGCTCCTATACGTTGTGGGTTGAAGCTGTTGATGGGGGTGAGCCTGCCCTCTCCTCTACCACAAAAATCACAATACTCCTTCTAGATATCAATGACAATCCTCCTCTTGTTTTATTTCCTCAGTCTAATATGTCTTATTTGTTGGTACTGCCTTCTACTCTCCCTGGATCCCCAGTTACAGAGGTCTATGCCGTTGACAAAGATACAGGCATGAATGCTGTCATAGCTTACAGCATCATAGGGAGAAGAGGCCCTAGGCCTGAGTCCTTTAGGATTGACCCTAAAACTGGCAACATTACGTTGGAAGAGGCATTGCTGCAGACTGATTATGGACTGCATCGCTTACTGGTGAAAGTGAGTGATCATGGTTATCCTGAGCCTCTCCATTCCACCGTCATGGTGAACCTATTTGTCAATGACACTGTCAGTAATGAGAGCTACATTGAGAGTCTTTTAAGAAAAGAACCAGAAATCAATGTAGAGGAGAAAGAACCACAAATCTCAATAGAACCAACTCATAGGAAGGTAGAATCTGTGTCTTGCATGCCCACATTAGTAGCTCTGTCTGTAATAAGCTTGAGTTCTATCACACTAGTAACAGGTATGGGCATTTATATCTGCTTAAGGAAGGGGAAAAAACACCACAGAGAAGATGAAAATTTGGAAGTACAAATTCCTCTAAAAGGAAAAATTGACTTGCATATGAGAGAGAGGAAACCAATGGATATTTCTAATATTTAATATTTCATGTGGAATAACAGAGAGATGTTTTAACTGACTTTGGATAGTTTTCTTCACCTACACAAGAGTATATTGATGGCAATTCCAATGAAGGATGACTAATTTATAACTTATATTGTAAATAGCTGTTTACAGGTTTTTAAATTCAAATTCAGAGTTATAAAATGTGTACAGCATTTTTAAATGAAAATTAGTACTAACAGCTATAGAATTGTTATTTATAATACAGCTTGGACATGATTTGCAGCTTTCATACACCAAGCAAATGATTGATAAAACCTGGGAAGTAAGGTAAGAAAAATTGATACATTTTTTTTTCCTCTAAAAGTACTTTCACCACAAGAGGGCATGAGCTGCTCCTTTGCAGGGAACTGTTTGAGGTATTGTACATGACAGTTGTTGTACATGAAATTAATGAGAGAGTATATTTTAAATATGTTTTTAACATTAAATAAATGTAAAATTACATTGAATTTTGCCCTACTCATATATGATATGAAAGAAAATAAATGTACTTAGAATGTTTATTACCTCATAGGTACATCATGTATAGTTTGAAAGAGAAGGCATTAAAAAGAAGTGCAATTCCTTCTTAGCAAGGATAAAAACATTGCCATGTGTTACAAGTTTGGACTGGTGAAAAGTATTTTACTTTCTGTGTACTCAAATTGCTTTCTGTTTGCTTTACCACTGCACTTGCTATGATTACAGGGGAAAATATCTGTATTCTTCCTTACAGAAAATGTAATTAGAAATTGTGCCCCCCAAAAAACAGCCAGAGCAAATAAAGGTCTCAATCCTTATTTGCTTCTTAGTGTTCATGACATTTTAGTGCTTTTAATATTTGTCAGTAGTAATTTGTACTTGGGTTCTTCATTAGATTTTTATATGCTTAAACTCATCTATCACATAAGAAAATAAAAAGCACATTAAAACCAAATTATTCTAGAAGCTAGTCTATGCTACTGGTTGTTTTAGTTGGGCATTTCATATGAAAGTTATACTTTCCATTTATTGTTTAGGTTGTTGGCTACCATTTCTGGCTTCCTTTCTTTGGCTTTGGATTAGATCCAAGAGTTTATTTGTAAGCCCAGCAGCAGATTCCTTTGATAATCTAGCTTTTACTGAATCTTTTGCAATGAAGAAAACTGGTTCATCACTGGATTTATCACTTTTGCTTCATTTTGTGTGCTGGAAATTTTATTTTATCTGAGCACTATAGCAAAATCTGTATAAACAAGGAATGTGTTAGCTTGAACTGGATCATCTTACTTTTTTTGCATCATGTGTCTGTATTGTACCAAAAGTGTTTATATGTCTGCAAATTAAAGGTATATATTTTCATAATTTCTTTCTCATTTTTACCATTTTATATTTGAACATGGGCTTGTTCCTTCACTGAAGTGCCTATATTGGCATCTGTTTGGCTTTACAGTTAAAAATGGGTAAGCTAGTATTCTGTGCTAAAGTTTATATTAAACTAATTCATTACTAAATTAAACACTGGTGTAAGTTAGTATGTTTGGGTGTATAGACATATACAGCAGAGAGTATGACTATATATTTCATGTAAGTTCATGAAAATTTGCACCCATGCATGTACACATGCATATTAATTTATTATAGATTTAATATCAATTATAAATTTCTATCACATACTGATAGCAAATCCTTCATTTGCTGTGTTTCATTAGCTTTCAATAGTTTCTCAAAGTAAAAATACACTGAAAACAATAATCTAATGCAAATATCCAGCACCTTTTGAATTTGTATTAATTCCTTTTTCTTGTTTACTTCAATTTGAGAATTTGCATAAATAAAAATAAGCATATGAGGCAGTAGTGTTTGTTACAAAATAAATATATTTTTATCATGAATTACTTTTGTATGTGAGGCACTTGGGCTAAGAGACTAAGATCATTTAACCCACAAAACTTTTCACTCATACTTGATATATAGGAGTAGAGAAAACCATACTTTTCCAATCATATTTTACTTCTTACGTTTTTTAAAGGAAGAAGCTACATGAGATACAATAGTGTGATTAATAAAAATAAATCCTGCATAAGTGCAATGACTTTTACTATCAGTGTAAATTATTAAAAAATTCTATTCATTTCTAAATTTGAAGAAGATTCATATGTTTTGGGGTATGAACTTCATCTCCAGCATGAAAAATGTTTGTAACTTTAATAAAAAGATGTATTTCGTAATAACTTCTTGTGACAGGATTTCCTTTACAAAAACATCTCATTCACATTAAAAACATTAATAACAGGGAAAGATAAAGTAAATTAAACTCAAAGATAAAAGCCCCTTTTTACTAACACCTTGTGCTCGAACAGTTGCCAAAATGTATGCTAATCATGTCAATGTTGTTAGTTGAGCTGGCACAAAAATAAATGTTCCATTCATTAAAAACCCTAATATCCATTTAACAGTTTGAGAACCAGTGAGTTCTCCTTGCCCAATTTCATGAAGAAGAGACTGCTCTGATCTTTGTACTGCCAAGTACATCTTTATAAAACAGAGAAATAGTTCATTAATTTGAGCTGGGAAATTTAAAACCAACAGCAATTTCAGCTAGAGAGGACAAAACAATTCACATTATTTTACATCATTTGAGTAGATTTCCTCACCTTCTTTTAAAATAAAAAGTTCTAGCAGTTATATTTTTATCAATAGTAGTTTTAAAAGGAAAAGAAGAAAAATGCTTCTTTTTTTTCTTCTTTTAGTTGTAGGTGGAAACAATACCTTTCTTTATTTTATTTATTTATATGTGGTGCTGAAGATCTATCCTAGTGCCTCATATACACTATGTTAGTGCTCTACCACTGAGCCACAACCCCAGCCCTGAAAAATGCTTCTTTAAAAACAATTTTGTATTATCATTGTATTACAAACATCCAATTTTTTAGTGTTTTGGATATCCTAAAAGTACTTTATGAAAGCAACAGCCATGACTGTACTATGAAATAATATCACTAGAAGCAGTGTTAAGGGTGGTATCTGAAGTTGCCTAGATTGCAGGAAGATCTCTCACAAAGACTCAAATTTGTGCTCCCAGGAAATACCTTCATTTACAAAAATAAAAGGAGGAATTAAGGAATTCTCTTCCCTGAAGGCTCAGGTTCCAATCTCTCCTCTATGAGGTGAAAACTCCGTGGGTTCCTGATATTTGACAGACAGTGGGTAATGTAATGAAAGTGTAGCAGAGACAACATGGTGTTCTTCAACTCCATTGGGCAGCCTCAGTTAATGGAGGCCAGAGACAAAAATATCCAAGCATTTTCTTCCCTCTAGGCTAGATTTGTTCCTTGCAAAAAATAAGTCTATTGATACAAAATGTCATATTGCTGATTTGTACAATCTCTGACTTTGCAAGTGAGTAGCCAATGAATATTTTTGGGAAGGAAGAGAAATGACAGTCATGTAAGTGGACTCAAATCAGAAAAATTAACAAATTAATTAAAACCATTTCTAATTCCTGAGCAAATAAGACCAATCATAATAATTTTCCTAGTTACTGTTATTTCTTTTAAGAAAGGCTATATACATTTTTTTCAAATTATATGTATCATATATTACATATGTATAAATAAATATAGTACACAACCATTTTCAAATGTCACATATATAATTGTTCTAAAAATATTAGCATTGTTTTCTCTGAAAAAAATCCCTTATTGGGAATAACTTTCTTTAAGGATATAAAGCAAAAGTGAGTGAAATTTAAGATAATCTATTAACGCCTAGAAGAACAAACACTGGTGATTTTAAAAATGCAATCATTCATTCCATACATATTTTAGCATCTATAATTAACAGGGATTTAACTAAGAACAAGGCAGAGTTCCTTAATGAACTCACATTGGAAGGCCAATAAGAAACTATAAAATTAAGGATTCCCAATGGAAATGATTTCTATTTTGAGCCCTTCTCAGAAAAGGTGATGTAAAAACTGAGCCTTAAAAAAGAAACATTAGTCAGTGGGAAATGGGCAAAGAAGAGGTAAGAGCATTAGAGGAAGAAGAAATGTATGTGAAGCACATGTGCAGGAGTGAGCATGTAATGTTTGAAGAACCACAAATATTATAGTTCTTCTTGGCTGAGGGAATAAAGAGAATAAAAGAGATTATTGATGGCAAGCTAGGAAGGTGAGGTAAAGAGATTTTTCAAAATTTGAGAATTGTTATTTCTTATTAATTTTTCTTTTTTAGTTGTCAATGGATCTTTTTGTTTTATTTATTTATATGTGGTGCTGGGGATCAACCCAGGGCCTCACACATGCCAGGCAAGTGCTCTACCCCTGAGCCACAACTCCAGCCCATGAGAATTAGTATTTTTAAAAGATTACTTTTGAACATTTGTGGAGCTGATGCTAAGAAAGATTATAGATACTGATTAGGTGGTTCAATGACAATTTAAGTGAAAGATGAGGTCTTCAACCAGAGGCTATAAATGAGATATAATACAGCATGTAATACAGTTAGTTAACGTTTTTTACCTCATAAAGAACTTGTAATACTATAGTAAAATAATCCACACAAAATGACTAGAAAATGCATAATTTTCCTCATTTGTTTCTGAGCTCATTTCTATAAATTTGAAAAGAATAAGGAACAAGAATTGGAGCAATAACCCTTTCTCAAATGTTGGGTTTTATGACACAGATGGAATTATGAAGATAATAATTTACCCAGTTTATTCATCTTTATGACTGTCAATTCTATTCAATTTAACAAACATTACTGTGTGCCCATGTGGTAGATATTCCATTATAAGGTTGACCTCATCAGAATATTTTATCTCAGGCACTTATAATATTTTGCCTGTATCTGCACTAAATACATGCACATACAAGAAAGTCATGTTGAAAACTTAAGAAATGTTAATGGACAATATGTGGTATAAATTTAATTTTGTGCATTGGGTGAATACAAAATAATGATATGACTGTCACAAGTAATTCTGAACAGGATCTAAAAAAATAGATATTTAGAACTAAGAAATTCACAGGTCTTGGGGTTTAACATCACTTTTAGATGCAATAAATCCCTTAATCTATTTTACACTTCCATCTTTTGGTTTAAAATGAAGAACATAATAGTACCTAATATTCACTGTTTAAATTTTGAAACCCAGAATAAAAAAAAAAAAACACAGATTAGATATAAAAACAGCATTGTAAACAGTCCCAGCATAAAAAAAAAAAATCCCTTTTTCTTCCCTTTCAGTTTCCCCTTAAGATTCATCTATGTGGAGATTATGAAGCTTTTCAATTTAAAGGTATAATTCTGAAAATTAAATGAGACAATTTATGAAAAATATTTTTTGTGCAAATAAAATACTCCACAAATATTAGCTGCTATTGTTATTGGAATTTAAAAATGTGCTATGTGGTGGTCAAAGTAGCTCATTCGTTCATTCTTTCATCCAATTCATTTGGCCAATATTTTTATTACACAACAAAAGTCCATAAAAATTAGCAGTGTTTTAGATTAAAGGCTTATAAGCTGAACACACTTTAATTTATTTATCCTCATTATGCATCTCATAGACACTTTTTTCATTTTTTCCCAAGATGAATTCACATATCCTTTTTCTTTTGGAAATCTCATGAAGACCAGGATTATGATTTAAAATTTCAAACCAAGGAAATTTAGAAATAACTTAGACCAGCCCCCTCATTTATAGTTGAAGAGATCAGCATACATATCAAGAAAAAATTTTACAGTAGAGGATATTAGATGAGAACAATAATGAATTTCAGAAATATTTAAAATCTTACTTAAAATGGCTAACAGCTTCTTTTCCTTCCAAATTTTCTCCTAAAACCATATCCTTTCATTTTATGTTTATTAAAAAGTTAACCAAAATGACGCTGACAAAGGCAATATGCTAGTTGTTAAAATAAATTTTGTGAGATAAAAACGTCATTTTTAAATTATTAAAATGAATTAAGAATCATAAATGTTCCCTGTACATAAAGGGAGAAAATATACAAATTTTAAAATGAAGTTACTTTTACTTCACACATAGAAAAATGTAAAATTAAATATTTGACAAGCATAATAATAATAAGAAAAGAATAATAATTTTTAAAAGGATAAAAATTAGGGTTCTATAAATTGCAGAAAAGCAAGAACGAAAATTGATTCATAATATGGCAATTAATAATTACTTATCTGTACATTATGTGAATATGATATTTAGAAAAGCAAAGTTTATGGATACAAGGGACATGACTGATTTGAAAATGAGAATAGAGAAATGTTGATAAAAGGAATTTTAAAAAAAGAAAGAAATCATAAGAACAAAAGAAAATACATTTGTCATTAATTAATTCAAAATCATTATGTAGGAAATAAAAGTCAACATTTTAAGTATTCAAAAAAAGAAACAGGGAACAAGTATGATCAGGTTATGGGTGAAAAGGTAAATGAAGATCCACACAGGATAACTAAATGTTAGGAAGTCACTAAATCACAAACATTTTTAACCCCTATGGAACCTGGTATCATTGTCCTTAGAATCTTGATCATTATTCCTTAGAATTTAGAGTACAATACTCTGAAGCTTCAGCAAGATACACACTATATACATTAACTGTTAATTTATTAAATGTATTTACTTTAGCCTCTGTCTATTCTTGTTCATCCTCACAAGAATTATTCTATTGTTGGGAAGAACTAATGAAAACCTTCATCTATAGTGGAGACTATGTACCTCCTCCCTTCTGTTTTTCACCTGTGTCTCTGCAAGAGAGTCAAGGGCCATCATGGCATATAAAAATACTACCTAGATATATATATATACTACCTATTGGAAGCTAGTAAAGGAGAACATAGAAATCATTAGAAGAAAATAATCTTTACAATAGGTATAAATTAGAAAATGGGGATTGAGTATTTTCTGTAAATAGAAAATACAGATTTATTTTTATTTTGAAACACAGTTTAAGTTGCCCAGGTTGGCCTCAGACTTGTGATCTTTTTGCCTCAGCCTCCTGAGAAACTCGGATTACATGCGTACACTTTTAAAATTTATTTTTAACTGGCGTTCTACAGTGTAACTATAATACATATAAAGTTATGGATGTATTTTTCCTTATCTTACTCAGAAATTTTTATACTGTTAAAATGTGGATTGTAACCTGTTACTAATTTGAGAAATTCCCAACCATCATCTATTTGAATATTTTTTTCTTTCTTGTTTTCTATTTCTCCCTTTGGAAATTGTATGTTTTGTTTCCTTGCTACTCTATATTACATTGTAGATTCTTTCTTCGGATACTTCCAGAGTATCTGGAAAGAATGTTAAGTCTGCTGTTTAATACATCCATTGAGTATTTAAAATTTTAATAACAGCATTTTTCATTTCTAGAAGTTTCTAGAATTTTTGATCTTTAAAATATTTTTTCAGTGTTTCATTTTCTTATGTTTCAGCAATTTCCTTTAAATCATAATAAAAGGATATATTTGCACACACACACACACACACAAAAAGAAAATACAGATTTGAAGATGTTTATAACATGTATTTCTTGTACTCATTTGGAAAACTAGAATTCCCTATACCTCCCATCCAAAATTCCTGAAAATATCAAAGAATCACATGCACTGGGCTCTGTGAACCACTTTCTCCCCCTGAAAGATCATAAATTTACATGTGAGTATAATTCAAGTACAACTATTATACGCATTGATTCTGTGTATATACAGTAACCTTGATATTTATTTCAAAAATAGCACTGATTTTTATTTTGCAAATATACTTTATATCATTTCAAATTCAGTTGTCTGTTTTCTTAAGTGTGCTTTCTTGGCAAGTGAGGTTTTGATTTAATAGAGGATACAATTGACTTAAAAGTTGTTATGTACATCTTTCAAATAATACCATGCAATATTATTTTTCAATGTTATGGTATATGGCAAAAATATATGATTAGAGGACATTTTAATTAATCTATAAGATTAATGCATTCGTTATGAAGAAAAAATTACTCAGAGAAGGTAACTAAAAAATTTAGAAAAAAATGTATTTTAAAGGTAGAGAAAAATAAGCAAAGAAAAAAATAACTGAATAATATTTTTGGAATTCTAAAAGTAAACACAATTACTCAAAGAATATGTTTCATCTTTGAAAAGCATTATCCACTTATATCCCTTATTCTTCTGCTTCATTAGACTGGGACACTAGTTTCCTTTACAGATTTGTAATCCAATTATAAATTCCTAAACATTTTCAAACTCAAATGAATGTTGGCAATAATAATCATGCCAGGTGCTTAGAAAAACAGAAAAGAGAGAGAGAGAGAGAGAGAGAGAGAGAGAGAGAGAGAAAAACAGACAACCAAAAAAAAAAAAAACCTTTTGCTTTTTGTTGAAATAATTTTCTATTAATGATTCTTCTAATAATGTTTTCAATAGTAAAGAAAAATTCCATTTGATGTACACATTTTCTTTTAAGTAGCAGTTAAAATTTACTACAAGAAGAATTTCATTAACCTGTATTTATCTTATTCCTAAAATATTTACAATGTATCATCTTGGCATTAAATTTAGGAAAGCCCACTGCCCTGCATATGTTTGATGTTTCAAACTAGCCCTACAAAAGATTATTTTCCACAAAAGCACTATAGAACATACCCATCTTATTTATAAACGCACAGATTTATGTGAAAAATAACTGAGTATGTTGATCTACAAATTCTTTAAAACAAGGGATCTAATACAACTTACTGAATCAAATGAATTCCTTTAGGCTTGATTCTAGACATGCTATTTGAAGTGCCATGACTTATCAATATTTCCAATCACTCCATTTAGGGGGAATGTTAATTAATTCATTCTTTAAGAAGATTTTTAAAAGACCTTAGTAATGAAAACACATAATAGAAAAGATAAAATCACTAAAAATATACAAAACATCTGCTTCATGAAGCCAAGAGGAATTCTAAGATACTAATATGTTCTTCTCCCTTCAGCTACCTTAAGATCACTCAGTGATCATGCTGCTTGGGCCTTGAGAGTAAGCATAATATTTACAGAATTCATTTATCAAATATAACCAGTAGATAGCATATTCCCCCAAAAGATGTCCATGACATAGTCCATGGAACCTGTGACTGTGTTATGCTACATGACAGAATAGAAGTTATATTTGCCTTGCAAATGTAATTGGTATACAGACTTTAAAATAGGAAGATGAGCCTCTAAGAGCTAAAAAAAAATCTCCCAGCTGAGTCAGCAAGGAAATGGGATTCTTAACCATGGAATTGAATTTAACAACAAACTATCTGAATAATCTTGGAAGTAGACTCATTTATCAAGCTTCCATGAAAAGGAACAAACAATGCTAACAATGCTAACTTCTACATTGCATGACACTAAGCAGAGGACCTGTTGAGCCACTCTGCAACCAGACTTCTGACTTCATGACTGGTTGTGAATAAATGGATCTTATTTTAGACTGCTAAATTTGTGGCAATCTATTATAGCAGTAATTGAAAATCATTACACTACTCTAAAAAGTGCATTAAGCATTCATTAAAAACCAAGTTTAGTTGATTCAGTATAACAAACTATTGTTTTATATAAGTAACTTTTACAGTAGATGTTTCCATATTCTTTCCAAAACAAGGCTATTAAATACATACCTATTTGCTAAGCAAAGGAAATAAAACAAATCTAAGAATAATCAACATAAATACATGGGAAAAAATCATGTATTGTGAGCTACTGTGTTCCAGACACTGTTACACTATCTGTTTAAATATATCCTCATATTGCTTTTACTAAGGAAGTCATAGAAATAAATATAAAACAAGAAGAGTTTTTATTTCCCTAATAGACTTCCTTAGTTTAGGAGAGCTGGAATGAATAGCACTAAATTGTTGAATTGATCTCAGACCCAATTTGGGATGAGATGAACTGAACGATTGATACTTTTAATTGAGATAACTTGAGTGGGTGTGTTGTGAATGCTCAGGAAAAAAAAGAGATACATGTTAAATGGTATCTTCTTATGTTACTGCAGACAAAATAGCCTTTCTGAAGGACTAGTATTCTTAATCCATGGATCATTTGAAGTGACTTATGGTCCCTAATTCTCTGAAAACAAGCACTTTGGGAATTTTTTTTTTTTTTTTTTAAGAATACATTCTTATTCTATTTACCCACTAACTGTAATTCCAATTCAAAAGCTGCTTCACTCTGTACAATAAATGCACAGAGATGAATTTCATTGTAATCACTGATTTAGTATGCACTGACTTTTATACTGGGCATTTACTATTAGTGTATCCAATACATAATACATAGGATCATATTATAGAATGCATTTTATACTAGTAAAATGATACCATCTTGTAGTTACACTTAAATGTTTTGGATTCATATCAGAACTCTTCAGATTGATAGGCTAAAAAGCAAAGTTATATTTTTCTCATTTTGCAGAAAGACAGGTCTCTTTCTTAAATGTGTATGTTTCTTTTTCACTTTCTATGTCAGTCATTTTTGACTACTGTAGGCCCTTTTTCCTAAATTCTAACCTAAGAAAAATATTGGGGACACTGGTACAAATAAATTTAAAATCTAAACAAAAAGAATATATTCTAGAATAAAACTTTCACAATTAATAAAAAGAATTTGGGTAGGGGAGGGAGATATTAAGCGAGAGTTTAGGTTTTAGAAAGAAATTGGAATGATCACTTGTAAAGCAAAATATTTTATTTCAAAAGATTCCCTATACTTTCACCACAAAAAAAAAGCATGTCTTTCTCATCATTTGTTTAATCACCCACTAGAAAGAACAATATTCAGAATATTCACTTAGAAAATATATTAAGGAAAATTGGGTATGTCATTAAGAAAAGTTGGGTGTGGTGGTGCATGCCAGCAACTCTGAAAGATGAGGCAGATGAATCTCAAGTACATGCCTAGCCACATCAATTTAGCAAGACCCTGTCTTAAAATAAAAACAAAAAGTAAAAAGGACTGGATGTATAGTTCACTGGTAAGGTCTGCTCACAGTCTGCATTGAGTAACAGGGCTCTAAACAACAGTTATCACCTTGTCAGGACTGTAAAAGCTCTGGTCTTTTGTGAGCAACTGGTTATCTGTAACCCCATTCAGGACACTGAAAGTGTGTCAGTGCTCCAGGACCAGGGAAGGCTTAAAAGAGACCCTCCCATGTTGTAGGTTTCTCCAGCAGTTTGTAAAACAGTTCCTGCTGTGGTCGATTCAATCCCCAGCACCATAAATAAACAAGTAAATAAGCCCCCTTCCTATGTTCCAGAAATTCTGCTTGGACTGGAATGGGGAATTTAGTCTATTTAGGCTGTTATAACAAAGTACCATAAACTATGTACCGTAAAAACAATAAAAATATTTTTTTCTCATAGTTCTCAAAGCTATAAAGAATAAGATCAAGGCACTTAGCAGATTAGGTGTCTGGTGAGCACCTACTTTTTCATAAATGGCACCTTCTTGCTGTGTCCTCACACAGTACAAAGAGTACTTAATCTTCCTATTGAAGACTCTGCCCTCATGGGCCTAATCAAATCCAAAAGGCCCCAGATCTCAATACCATCACCTTGGACTTTAGGATTTCAAGATACAATTGTGGGGGAAAGACAAACATTCTGACTATAGCAGGGATTGTAATTTGCCATTTTATTTTATTTTATTTATTTTTACATGGTGGTGAGGATCAAACCCAGGGCCGCCCACACGCTAGGCAAGCACTCTACCACTGAGCCACAACTGCAATTTATATTCCAGCATATAGTCAATTTGGCATGAACTTCCGAATAACTATAAAATGAAACAGTATTTAAAACACTAAGGACTGAATTCAAAATTAGCAAGAATAAAATCTTTTTTCTTTTCTAGCACCATCAGAATATTATCACTGTCATCAAAAGTAAACAAAGTAATCAGAATGGTAACTAGTATGTCTGCTCTTACCTTCTGGAAATTTTACTCTAGGAGAGTTACTGAAACATAAGTCTGATAAACACAGTAACACAGTAACATTGTTGTCGTCACCACCCCCCAACCCCTTTCTTTATATTTTCCTCCTTAACCCTCTCTTGTCTTTTTTAAAGCTGCAACCTCAAAACCTAGAATAATATCTGGCACAAAAAAAAAAGAGAGATCACAGAAATGTTTGTGGAATTAATGAATAATGCACAAATGTCAGGTAGTCCTAACACGTAAATTAGAGTAGTTATGTACTTTAGAAGAAAAACATTATCTCTTGTCCTGAAAAGGCTATACTACAGAGGCTTGAAGCAATCTTCAAGAGTTGCTTCTGAGGAGGGTCTGCAATGAGATGAGGTATGATCTGTCCCATCATTTTTACATATCTTTGGTTTTGGAGTAGAGAGATGAATGTGTTCCAGAGGAAACAAATGAGGGAATAGGTTACAGAAATTTCATATATAGCTACTGGAGCAAATTATGTAATTATTTTGGAGACTTTTATTTAGGGACTAAATACTTTGTTTCAATTGCCAGTGTAAGTAGTGTCTAATAAGGAGAAAGAATATAAAATACAGAAACAAGAAAGTACAGAAGGAAAAAGCAAAACATATCTGAGATGTGAAAATCTGAAGCAAACACAATGGAATTACAGTTGCAAGTGTTAAGAATGAAAAGATGTGATTGATAAGAATCTCTCTACTTACCCTTCTATTTTACTATCAACTGAAAGGAAATAGGAAATACTACCTAACTTGATACAATGAATAAAAGACTTGACATAGCTAACGTAAGAAAAACACATGTTGAGGTTCTAAATCTTCCAACCACTGGTATTAAAATTTTTGGGGAAACTTCATAAATATCTATAAACTACACTTACCTCAAATATACATGTAGGATAACCCAGGGGTGATACTTAGGACTAGAGATAATAAATTTAAGGTGGCTAGCACTACACCTAATTGTCAATCATTCAAATATCTTCCCTTCTCATTTCCCTTTTGCCTGTCCTACCCTATTTAAGGTCATATTAGGGACCTTAAGAATAAAGAAATTCCAAGGCCAATTCTTGCATTCTCGGAGCTAGTACTAAATGTTTGTCAACTAAAAAAATAGCAAGTGGATATTATTTCAGGTTTTAATTGCTTTGAATGAGGGTGAGAAGGAAACATCAAAATGTGAAAATTGATTCATAAATTATTAAAAATTTTCATTAGGCACCTGGTATGTAGAACACATAGAGCTACTTAACAATGTGCAATTGGAACTATTCTTTGGAGCTCAGCCTTTAGTTAAGGACACTGCAATTGATGGGATAAATGTCTTAATAGGGGATAAATAAAGCTACGAAAATCAATTCAAACATTTGGTTCACAATATTTTTGTGTGCAGCTGGTTTAATTTTCAGAAGTATTAAGAATCTCAAGGCTGAGTACATTTCAAAAAGTGTCCACATATATTGTTACAGCAGAACAAGCAGGAAAGGGAAACTGAAAGGTTTGGCGACTTTGGACAACAGAGGCATCATCTGTTCCTTATTTTACAGACTTTTTCTTTCTTTTCCCTGCCTCCTGCTCTCTAATTACATCCAAATGGTTCTCTCATTTGTTTTTTTGGACATTCCATCTGAGACATGCTGCCAGTAATGTATGCCATCTTCATTTTGGCTCCTTTCTTTCTTATCAGCACTGATAAGTTACTGTGTTTTGTAAACTGTAGGATTTGTCATTCTCACTAACACATGTCATACTGCTTCAGGTAGATACATTGATACATGTTATGATTAGAAATGAAGTCACAAGTTAGTAAATGTGCTTAACCATCTTTACCATCCTTTACTAATCACACTATGAAGGCACACACAAGACAACTGCAGATAGATCCTGCTTTGTGAACATATACACAAAGAAATTCTCTTCCAATATAATTTTATTATCATCTTGGCAATTACAGAGATACATAATTTCAGAGAGTACATGCTGCTGGAAAACTGAAACAAATAGGCTGTTAATGTAAATAAAGTTGAGAAAATTTTCCTGGAGGCAAAATAGCCAATATGTTTACATTTTAAAATGAGCATCATTCTTTTCTTTTGCATTTTCACTTCAAAAACTAATGCCAAAAAATATTAAAAATTGAAATATAACCAAAAAACTACACTTGCAAGATTCTTTGTACAAACATACCTACTGCAGAGTCTGAGAGTAGTGAAAAAAAAAAAAAACTTACATGTCCATTAATATGTGATTGGGTAAATAAATTAGCACATAAAGAGAGAATACACAGAACCTTCTCTGCCTTTATAGAAACATTTCCAACTCCTCAGAAATGCCTTAGCAATTTCCTGACTTCTTATATCAGTCCTATAATTTTATTTTTCTCGTATTAATTACACTCCTGACAAAGGCTCCCCATTCATGTGGAGCACAATTGCTTCACCTGGTGTCTATATAACATAAACATGTGTAAAAGCAGAAAATGAGATGGCAATGGGGGCATATTATCAAATTTTTTGCACTCTGAAAAGATCAGTCATAATTTGTATACATTTTGTGATCCAGTAATGTGGGATGCTTTTAGCATAGCACTACTGGTGGCTATCTTGGCTTCTTTGTGGTAAGTGCCTGTGTATTAGGCTAATACTGAAGAAAGAAAGAGAGAAAAGGGAGAGGCAGGAGAGGAGAGAGAAAATAAGGAAGAGAGAGAATACTGAAACAAAACTTCTGACATCTTTTAAGCCATCAGATCCATCTGTGCTTGAAACCTGCCACTCACTCTAGTCAGTTTCCATTATACGAACGTAAATTGACCTGCTGCTTTTTTTTCTTCCAAACTATTTTAAATTGTTTCCCTATTAAGTATATTCTTAAATGTCTTGACTAATACTTCATTGTAACTGGTTGTAGTTCTCCAAACACACCATGATGTCCATGTCTCTGTCTTTTCACATGCTGATGCCTCCTGTCAGATACCCTTTCCTCTTTTCTTTATCTGAAAAGCATCTATAATTCATCAAGTCTCAGCTCAAGTGTCATCTCTTCTGGGTAGCCAGTCCTTGATAACTTATTCTACGTCCAGTGCATTTTACATATTCCTATACTGTAGCAATTAACTGAAAATTATTATGGACTATAACTATTCTGCATAATTTTCTTATCACAAAAATATTCTCATCAATGGAAAAAGTTATAAAGAAAAAGAGAAATAAAATCAAAATTGCTTTTTCAAATAAAATCAGAAATACATCCAGAGAGATCTATCATTCAGCATTTGGCTTTTTAAGCCAATCAAGCTAGTGCCTAATAACTGTTGAGATTTTTACTCTTTCAGTATTTCTCTTAATACTTTTGCTTAAGCTGATTTATATTACTTAGGAGAAACAGTATGTCTCTAACTTATTTGTGCTTCTCACTTTTGCTTGGCTATTCACAAAGTAAACTTCTCTCATTAGCGTTCCCTGTTCCCCAGACATTTCTGGGTCACCTTAAGTTATTAACTTTAGGTACTAGAGCCTCTGCTCTCAATAGAGGTCATGAAATACATGACATTAAGTTAAACATAAATCATAAGTATTCATAGAATAACAAATATAATTTGATATATAAGAATATAATTGTAGTATAGTATAAACCCTGAGTCAGAAGCCTCCCATTCAAGATCTACTTTTGCCACCAATAGCTATAATTTTGGAAAATTGATCAAATTCGCTTTCAGATTATCAGTTTCTTGTTCAGAAAATATGGATAATATTGGATAATATTACAAGACTGAAATAACACTAAAAGCAAATAAGGTAAGTGAGAACCATTTGTGTATTCTAAAATGCCAGATTGATCTAGCAGCAAAGAGGTCACCGTGGCCTAGACAAGAGGAGTTTCAGTGGAATGATAGGAGTAAAGCAAGATGAAATTGAATGTGGATTTAATAGAAAGTGAATAAGGGGAGACAAATACCTCAAGAGATTTGGCTTTGGGAAAGAGGAAAGAAACAGGGTAAAACTGAAGGGGGATGGTAATTGAAGGTGATTTTTTCTTCTGATGCTCAAAAAATATATAGCTCAATAGGGAGAGAGAGTTGAAGAAAAAAAAATAGAGAAGAATTGCTGTACTCTAAGATAATTCAGGAAAGTGCGTTATGCAGAGAAGAAGTAGAGTTAGTGGCTGTAGACAGGAAAAAAAATCCCTTATAAAAAGAAGCCACAGACGGTTTCATAAGAAATTACAGAGTTGGTTAAAGGAGGCAGAGGGAGTAATTACTTATTTTTTCTGTGAAATAGGAAGATGAAATCATCTGTTAAAAATTAAGGGGAGATGGGAGAGTTTAAAAGTTTTTGGACAATGTAGGATATTTGAAACAATTGCTTTAAAGTAAAAAGAAAGAAGCCATATATGGAAAGGGTAGCAATGACCATGAATTTGCATAATTTGTGATCATTAATCATAGGCACAGGTTCAGTTGTGCAAAGGGGACATTCCAACACCAACTAACACTGATATTTTGTTAGGAGTTAATAAAAAGCAAACAGAGCAAAGAAGATGAAGATACTAAAGAGAGGGTGATAGTAGAGTTGAAACAATGAATCAGGGAGGAGTTAAAAAGTTCTGACAAGAAAGAGCTGTGAAAAACAAATTATAGAATTTTGTGGATTAAATTATATAAATGGATTAATTTGTTTCTTTAAATTATGAGATAAGGATAGAAGGTTGTGGAACAGGTCTGGCTGACTCCATTACCTGAAGTGTTACCATCAGAGAGGAAATAGTGGAGGAAAGAGGATCAACAGAGGTAAAATAATGAAATCCTAGAGCTCTGGCTGGATTACCTACATGGAGGGTAAGTAACTGAAAAGGATGGCAGAGCTTGAGGAGGTAAGGAAGACCCTGAGAATGATTGAATATCTTCAATGAATAATTTGGAACTAATCCATTCATCAACTCTGAGGTTGATAGTGACAAAGATTATAACATAATGTAAATATTTCATTCTTGTTTTTTTTTTTTTTTTTTTCCTCTTTAATACCAGGGATTGAACCCAGGGTCACTCAACCCCTGAGCCACATCCTTAGCCCTTTTTAATTTTGTGACAGGGTCTCATAAGTTGCTTAGGGCATCCCTAAGTTGCTAAGGCTGGCCTTGAACTTGATATCCTCCTGCCTCAGTCTCTGGAGCCCACTGGGATTATAGGCATGTGCCACTGAGACTGGCTCATTAATCCTCTTGAGTCTCAATTTTTCCATACCTTAAAGTGAGTAGTTATTGAAATTATATATAACATTCTTTTTGTGTGTGTTTGTGTAGTTTGGTTTACTTGTAGTTTGAAAATTCCCACCTTTGTTATTCAGTCTGAAAAGCAATATTGATTTTGTCTCATTACATCAGTGTTTTCTTTTAAATTCTATGATATGAGCACCCTGGGTCTTTAAATAGTAGGAGCTTCTACATATGAGGTTGTAGATATAATAGCTATTTCCAGCAACACAGAGCAAAAAGTTCACTCTAAATCTGTTGACTCTGAACCACCAGGGGTGCAGGAAAATAAAGAATTAAGTAGACTTTAGGCCAGAAGTACTCTCAGAAAAAAAAAAAAAATTGTTTCTGCTTAGTTCAAGAAATGAAAGAGTCATAGGAAAGTGTGAATATATTAATTGGTTGTGGAAGAATAATAGTCCTGACACATTAATTGAAGATCTTTATCCTATTCCCTTATAACCACTGAAATTCAGAGTGCAGGACCCAGGAGTACCACTCATTATAGACAAGAAACACTACGATTAGAATAAGAGAAAAAGGTTCCACATTTTCTATGTGCAAAAGTCTACTTTTCATATATGAACTACAGAAAGTCCGTATGTACTGGCAAAATGATTTCTTCTTCCCTGAAACCTCTGAAATTAAAAAATAAAAATAATACTGTTTTTGAAAATAAAAAAAAAAACCTCAGAGAACAGAAGGAGAGAGAGAGAGAGAGAGAGAGAGAGAGAGAGAGAGAGAACAAGCTTTAGAAATAAAAGTTAATATGTCAGAAGTAATTCATGTATGTGGTGATGGCAGCAAGCTTGGAACACAGTGGTAAATTCATTCCTTCCACTTCAGCAGTCTGGAATCCCCCTTCAAGTTTGGACTCCAAGGTTAACGATAACCTGCACTTCTCCATCTCAGTCCAGGCAGAAGTAGAAAGCCTGCTGTTGGAGAGTGGAAATGTAATTATGAAGATGTGTGCAATTTGAAGACTGAAGATACCTACTGACCACCCTCATTGAGTATGTAGAGCAGAGTGGTATCTGAAGGTTGTAATTTCCAAATGATGACATGCAGAAATTAACTGAGAAAGCTATTGGAGTTGCCAATAGATCATTTCTGCTACAATCTGAACCTGATGGAGATCTGTGGAGACACAGATCATGTATTAGTGGGTCATTGGCACCAACAAGAAAAATAAAAAGGAAACTGTATATTTTAATACCATTCATTTTGCCACTCTTATTCTCACACATAAGACTTCAGATCGATTTTACATTTTGAAGAATATAGAGATTCTTATCTTCACAATGACCTTCTGGAAACACATGTGCCTGGAAGAACTTATAATTTAATTAATTTCATTATGGAAGGGCAAGGAGAAAACCTCAGAAGTACATTTAAATCTTAACAGGGTTGAACTATAAGCCCATACTAAACAGAAATAACACATTTTACTGAATTTTAGTTGGCAAGATTAATTTTTTTATTACAGAGTGGAATGATGTCTAAAATAAAAGTTAAATTGAGTAATAAGAAAATAAATGTATTGTTTTATACACTAAAGTATGTGAACAGTAACTGAAAACAGAATAGATTGGGTCAGGCAAGTTCAAAAGCCAGGAGAAATATAAGTAGTAGGAAACTGGCTCAAGACAAAAGGATAAAATGGGGAGAAAAGATTACAAAAACAAGCATATGCATTAAGTATAAGCCAGGAAAATATGGACCGGTAGAATTTGGTTAAACAGAATAACTCCTTATGGTCCCATAGCAGATAAGAGGTGGGAATTGGGAAAGAGTTACTCAAGATACTCAGATTAAATTTATGAATATTGTCAGAAAGGTACTAATTACAAATTGACTGCATTCAAAATGTAAAGAGGAGAACAGGCCCTTAAGACCATAACTATTTAACTGTAAATCTTCATGAAGGATCCAGAGGTTGATTACATTTTATTAAATCTAAGGTACAAAAATTTCCATATGTACCATCTCTTAAATTGGAATTGTTTCTGTTATCCTAATGGTATATACTATAATCAATTACATACACATTTGAATAAAATAGAATATACAGTAAATACATTTTCAATGAATAAGTCATAATTTAATATCTCATTTGCCTTCTATTCAAATGCAGAAGTAAATGATAGCTTTTTTATTCAAATCATCTGTCATCTAGTACAGAAGGCACAACTGAACAGAATACCCTTGCATAAAAGCCATATGTGGCTTCTAATGTAGCTACAAGCCCAAGTTAATTGACTCATCTACAAGAACATGACCTAGTAAAAATCTTGCTTATAGTCAGCAAAATAATGTCTCAAGTCTGATTCTTTTTATTAGATGTACTATATTTCAGTCAAAATATTCTAGAATATTAGGGACTTTTAAAAAGTTAAGCATAAAATGATAACATTATGTGATTTGTATATTTTATATAATAAACTCTAATATGAAATGTAGATTAATGATACAACAAATTTTAATAACTGCTTTTCATATTTTAGATTATAAAACAGAATTGCTATCTTTCATAATCATTTTGAAAATCCAGACTTGTGCTTCCTTTGTCACAACCTTTTGTTTCCCTCTTAACAGGAAAAGAATAAATAAAAACATATAAAGTTTTAGAAATTCATTAGATGATTTTAGGTGAATTTTGATGCCATATTTTTTTAAAATACATAAGAATTTATGATTTTTCTTTAGTATGGTGCTGAATTATTTTCAGGTATACTAATTAGAATTTCATGCTTATCTTTGGAGCTGAAATTACATACAATAAGGGATATTTTTTCTTTTCAGTGTTTTGTTTGGCCTTTATTATATTTTTATATATTTTTTACACTATCAGGGACATTCTAAAATCACAAAATAAACATTCCATATATTTTATACTTTCGAACAGTTAGATTGAATTTAGGAGAAGTTGAGAGGAAATATCTTGACCTGCTATTCAAAATATAGTCCAAGCAGTTTAGCAAAGCTTTTGGGAAGTCAATGGCTAAAGAAAACTGTCAGTGGAGTCTCCCAGATCTTCTGTAGCATCCTGCCAACTAAGTCATTGTCCCAGAGCATCCTGTGTTAGGGGAAGCCTGGTACAAACATGGTGATTGATTTCAAAGCACAGAACATGGTATTCAATTATATTCTGTAGCCCAATTCAATTACATGCATTCTCATGGCCACTACAATAACCACTTTTAAAATTACTTCATATGCCTCGATTTTCTCTTCTGTAAAGTGGAGTAAAATACTAACTTCTTCCTAGGATTATTCTCAGGATTAAACAGTACACAATTAAAAGAAAGAGAGAAAGCCTGACACAAAGTAAGTGCTATAAAACTGCTTGTTAATATGAAATGAAATAAAGTCAAACCATGCAAACTGTTCTAGGGACGGTCCCAAGGTATTCTATATCCAAGTACAAAGGTTTCTTCATTCACATGGAGGACATAATTCACAGTGTTTACAGTTGTTAGTATAAATTTATTTTGAAAGGAGGCAGTGCTGCTGAATATCCAGAGAACTAGTTGCCACATGCGTTTTAGCAGCAGTATACTTTTGTAGAGATATACTTTCCATTGTTCATGTTTTCGGAAGGAAATCTATGCTTGTTCAGTATTACAGTAACATTGCAGGTAGTCAACATTCTGTGAAAGATTGATATCATTCACTAGGAAAATTTTTCTGACTAGGCATCCAGTCTAGATTTTAAAAAGGCTGCTATATAGAAGATTCACATATACACACTCTTCTCACACAGAAAGATGATGTTACCAGCCATGGCAGGTGACCCATTAGGAGATCTGGTGTCCATTTGAGCCAGAAACAGAGAAGATAGATTGTTACTTATGGAGAATCCTGAAGCCTCACTGACACAAATGGGACCCAGATGTATGTCTTTTAGACAGACCCTGAGGTATTGCTCACCACCACTAGAGACTGGCCAGGAATTGCCACTCTGCAATTCATTTATAGCATACAAAGGTAATTGTACTTTTTCTTACCTATTTCCTAAACAGTATCTATTACTCACACTCTGTGATCAATTGAGTTTCTGCTTTCTTATGAGCATTAATACTGTATGAAAAGATCACAAGAAATGTTGCTGTAATAATTTTATAATGGCCATATATTAAATAGATGACAGGATGTCTGGGTTTAAAATATTGCTCATTCTTGCTTTTTTATTCAACAAAAACAAATCATTATTCCAACTTTATATCACCTAGAACTGGTAGCTTTTTATTATATTATTACTATGATTATAATGATGTTTAATATTTAAGGTGATCACTTTAAAATTCATCTTTTAATTATCTTAAGTTATTCATTATTATTCCTCAATGGAACTGGTCAATTACTACAGTGTTTACTTAAAGGACTTACCACTGGACTTCAATATAGAAGTAGGTAGGTGGTTAAATTTTTAAATAATAAATACAATTCTCAGGTGTTTCACATTTTAATGTTAAAATATGAACATATTTTCTTAGAAGAGGAAAACCAAAACATTTTCAAAGAATAAGAAGCTTCTACTAAAGATAAGAGATTGTTAATTTCCTTTGAGGAGTCACTTTTTAGTATGTTGCACCCCTACAGTAACTTAATTGGACTACCATCTAATATCCTGATGTTTTATAATATTTATTTTCTGAAACATTTTTAATTCTCTATATTAGTGCTAATCCTTAATAAGAGAGAGCAAACATATTTGAATTTTATTTCCCTGTATTGTATGTCATGGTCTTAAAGTGAGAACGCGAATCATGGAGCTGCATATAGAAATGATCATTTAATAATGTAGATTATTTCTACTTATTTATTTTTAAATTTTGTAAGTTACTTTTCTACATTTTACTCTTTTGATTGTACCATTATTATAATAATTTCTGTAATTGGTGTTTCATCTTAATTCCTTTCTACTCTATTATTAATTAATAGACTTGAATTTTATTTCCTCATTCTTTCAATTGCTTAAAAGAAAATCTGAGTCAAACTGAGAAAAAAAATATATATAGTGTTCAATACTGCATTTTTGAGAATTATATTTGAAAAAATTTTAACTCATTAATTCTGTTGTTCTCTCCTTAAAGGAACAGTTTGTTATTGTTCTGTGAAAAATCTGTACGTATTTAAAATTTACAGTCATTTTTTTAGACTACTAAATAAAATATAAATTACTTAAATATGAATTATAATAATTGATATTAGAATTGATAAAAGGTAACAGAAAAATTGTAGTTAGAAGCATCTGGTATTTGGCAAATACAGTTAAGTTCTGGGCTTATCCAAGATTCCTGGGAATGAAAATAAAAAGTGACATAGGTCAGATTTTTAAAAATTTTCTTACAAAATGAAGCATGGTTTTGCTGACAATAGAAGTAAATTATATGCATTTATATTTTTAAAAGGGCTTTGTGTCAATTAATCATTAAACATATATAAGCTAAAGATGTAATAAGAAAGCTTATAATGATCTCATTCTGTAAGGTGGGCTATCTGTTTGTTTTTCCCTGCTAGGTACCAAATTATAACCCTGACAATTTAGTCCACCTATTCTAATAATATTTTTATAAAAGCATCTGTAAAGAATGTTATACTATGGATTCAAAATATTAATTAGGGATCATTAAACCCAGAATGCTAAATATATTTTTCTAAAAAATGAAATACATTTCTCTCAAATTCATCCTAGAAACATTTATATTGCTAAATATGTAAGAATCTCATAATGTACTTCTGACTCCTGAAAGGAAGTGAGATGGTTTAATCAACATAACTAAGATAAATAGCTTCACAAAGTCTCTTTTGATTTACGTTATGTCTATATAAATCAGAATTCTTATGCAGAGCAATATGATCTCTGGATGAGTATCATTATTAGATGGAAGTTAAACAAGATCATTCCTGAAGCCCTATTAATATGCTACTTCCCCTGTAATGGTACTCATTTATTTCCTTTTTTTTTTTTTTTTTTTTTGCCTCCCCTGTGGTACTAAGGATTGAACCCAGAGGTATTTTACCATGAGCTACATCTCCAGACCTCTTGAGTTCCTGGGATTATAGGCAAACGTCACCCCACCTGGCCATTCTCTTCTTATCTATTACTGTAGAGCAGATTCCATTATATTTGCTGAGTTATTAAATATATTGCAGCAGCCACAGAAAAAATTTCAAGTGTATACTTGCAACCCCCCGACAAACCTGGAAAAAAAAATTATTTCAGGAAGAAGCAAAAATAATATGTCCCATAAATAATTGTGTTATGATCTGATTTAATAGGAAGAATTCAGCAATGGAGAATAGAGTCTTTATAGACTTCTGCATGGACAGGGTTTCTGAATGTTGTCACCTGTATAGCCCTTCTATTAAAGTATCTATGCATATATAGAAAAATTATCAAAATATATAATATCAAGAAAATATAAAGCACAATCTAGTACCAAAGTATGAGACACTTAGCCAATAAATAAAGCACAGAAAAAAAATGGATATATGTTTTTAAAAGAAAGAATCTTCATCATTGGAAAGCCAATCTTGGATGTGGGAGTTACATGAAAGTTTAATAAGAAGTCATTGTGTAGTTCCTTTGTTCCTTATTTTTATTTCTGAACTCAGAAGGCAAGGTTTATCCCATTGAAGAAATCGGGCAGCAATTCCTCAATTCCCAAATGGTGAATGCTCTTCCAGTATCAGATAAATTGCCCAGAGTACCTAATATTTTTCCATGTTCTTTCAGAAATAAAAATCCCAAGGAGAAAAATAAAACTCCATGTTCTCATTTTGTACTTTACATTTTCCAGAGAATCCTTGTTATTCCATATCCAACTTGACATCTTAGCATGACTTAACACTTTCTGAATCTGTTCTCTTATGAAAAACTACTCCCAACTTTCACAAGTTCATAACTTGTATTTATTTTATATACTCTTAATATCACTCTCAATTAATGAAAACTATTTCATTACTACTGTTTCCTTTTTGATAGGCTCTATGTTAAATTATAAGGAAAATTAAACATAGGTAAGCAGGTAGGTTAATGGCTGGCTGTCTAGGTGACTCAATGTCACCTAAACATTAATGGTAGGTTTGCTTAATCACTATGTTTTTCCTCCTTACTGTAAGATACAGCCATTAATTCTTTCTTTCATTCACCTGTATGCTGTAGGGAAAGGAGGTAGATTGTTTTTAAGAAAACAAATAATAAGGTAATGAGGAAAGTTATCCTGGGATTGATAACAGGTATGATATGGGATTGAATAAGGTATGCTATGAAGAAAATAGAAAAGAGTTAAATAAGGAATCAATAGTAAGTGATTATTGTGCCAAAAATGAGTTAAAGAGGTGGCTATGAGATTATTTGAGTGTTCCATGAATGAAGAGAAAAACCTGGGATTTCCCCCCAAGGACTTAGGATCCTATGGCAACTGAACTCAGTGTCTCTGAAGAAATAATGAGCTCACGTGAAAGGGAAATACAATATATGAGATCTAAAAGGCATGCAGTGGCCATATGAACAAGGGCCATGTGGACCAAGGTAAGTTTCTTTTTTTTTTGTACCAAGGATTTAACCCAGGGGCACTTAACCACTGATCCACATTCCAAGCCCTTTTTATTTTGAGACAGGCTCTTGTTAAATTATTGAGGCTGTCTTTGAACTTGTGATCCTCTTGCCTCAACCTCCTGAGACACCGGGGATTATAGGCATGCACTACCATGCCTTGAATAATTTCGATAATGTATGCAATTTTCAGCATATAAGCTTTGCACTTTCTTTTTAAATTTAGGCTTGAATACTTTATTCTTTAAAAAAATTGCACTTATAGATGAACAGAATGCCTTTATTTTATTTTTTTTAAATTTTATTTGTTTATGTGGTGCTGAGGATGGAACCCAGTGTCTCACGCATGCTAGGCAAGCACTCTGCCACTGAGCTACAGTCCCAGCCCAAATACTTTATTCTTTTGTATGCTATTTTAAATGAAGAAATTTTATTAATTTCACTTTTATATTATTCAGTGTATAGAAATGCAACTGATTCTTGTATATTGATCTTTGCAATATGAATGAACTCATTTGTACCTTCTAATCTATGAGGTAGTTTGAAAAACTAGTTTTCCAGGGAAATGTAGGATTGCTGAACTCCATTGAGTGCTCAAATAAGATTTTAGGGTCATGCATTATGAGAAAATAGAATTAGCAATGTGAAAGGTTTTACTCCATTTGAGTTCATTTGAATATGTAGAGAGTGTTACCAAAGTATACAAAATGTTTGACAGATGGATGAAATGAATAGAAAATTATCAGAAAAAGTCTTAAGACTGCTTGAAAAAACTAAAATATCAGAATTACAAAGAATGAAAAAGAAATTGCTTCTCTCTCATAAATGCTTGTGCAACTCCATGAATGGCAATTCAAGCCCAAATAGAGTGAGTAATCATTTACTTTTATGTCTGTAAGGTATTTGAGAATAAAACCCAAACATTTATCACTAATTGTCAACATCTTACAAATACTTACCTGTCAGTGACTTTCTATAAATGTATATTTAATGAATAATGAATGAATGGATTGTGAATTTGTTAGAATAAATTAAGTAAAATTGTGTTTGAATGCAGTTACTTCTGGGATGATATAATTAGGTATTGTTCATTTAAGTAGTGTTGCAGTGATTCTCAATTTTCTCTGCATAATAGAATCAGCTTAGATTTTAAAACATACCAATGCTCAGGCCCTCCTACAGAGTTTTTGATTCAGTTGGTTTTGGATGGCCTATTCACTAGAGTATTTTTAAATCTCTCAGGAAGATTATCATATGCAACAAAGATTAAGGACCACTGACCTTTAGCCTCTGCCAGCTCCAGTGTTTATCATTAAAGTTTACTTAACATCGATATTAATAACTATTTTTTCCTATAGTCATCATGTTTAGCTACATTTAAATATACAACTCACTCTACTCAAAGACAATCCATATGGTAAATATAACAGAATTCCTGACATACAGTAGGATATCAGTTCCATTTTATTTACCTGGAACTTTATGTTTCAGGTTGCTGTGTTTAGTAATATACTTTTGAAAGTTCTAATAATAGTACAAATTATTTTATGTAAAAGTTAAAAATAAGTAGTTCTATAATATGATTGTTCTTTGTACTCTTTTCTTTGAAAAATGTTACACTAATAGAAGGATTATATTCCATATGAGTATCAGGCAGCTCCTGAGGGACCCTGATCTCTTCAAGAAACTGAAAAACCATGGACTACAGAAATTTGTAGTTATTATTCCTGAGTCCATATATTCATAAATCACCTCAAAATCCATGGGTCTCTATTAAGAACCTCTATACTAGAAGAAATGATAAGACATTGTAAGGCATTAAGCTCATTTTCTAAATTATTAATATAAAGTAAAAATGGAAAGAAATTAAAAAGTTCCATGACAATACTAAAGTTTAATTACAAACAGATTCAAAGTCATTACTACTTTGTTATTTCATTACTCTTCTTGGCAAAGTTCTTACCTATGTGTTCTGGGTTAGATATTATTAGTCTTATTAAAGAACAGAACACAGTTAAAAAACTGTTTAGGTGGCCAGAGCAATCTTGATGTTCCTAACTCCCACTGCTTTGCCATAAAAAGAAATCTCAAACCTATACTGTGTTGAGAATCTAAAATGCAGCATGAACTTTAAAAATCACCATTTATCAGATTATTCATGAAAAACTCCATAAAATTTGTAAAATATTTAATTTTAGTAGGTTCTTTTTGTGAATTATTGGTTAGTCACTAAACTGGAAATGACATAAATGTTTTTCATACTCAGTTTTAGAAGAATTCTGCTTGATTACCACACTAAACGACTATTTCCTGGCTTGTCTTTAAATCTTTTCTACACTTGCTGGATCCAATTTAAGTTTAAAACCCATGGGCTACATAAAATCTTAAAACTGTACTGACATTTCTATAATGGCACAATACAAAGAACTAGTGATTATGTTCTTTTATGGAATTGGATCAAAATGTAGCAATATTCCTTGGTTCATTCATACTACATAAATAGTAGGTTATATACTTCCCCCAATGGGATCACTCCTTGTAATTTTTGTAATATCACTTTGACAACTTTGTCAGATTTCCTTTAAGAAAAGGGAGGACAGATCAGAGAGTAAGAAAAACAAATGACAAGATGACTTCTTATTTCCCCTAGAGGAGATGTCTTTTCTAGACTGTTTTATTAGAAGGTTTTTTCAAATTTAATATGACACAATAAATCCATATGAACTGGTGCCACCAATCACATTACCAGTAACATGTTATGTCCTAGAAGGTGGATGACTTGCTAGGAGAACTACAGCATATATATACCCAGCTTTCTCATGATGGCTACAGTTGTGTCTAATAATCCTGTATTGACTCAATTATTATAGCTTTCATTCTCACTTTTCCATACCTGGTGGCTGAGGTAAATTGACTGAATACACAGAAGTTGTAAGTTCCCTCACTTTAGATTGTGTTCTTGGGAAATTTTCCTAATTCAATCAATTTATTTCCTAATTTGATCCAGAAAACCATTGTCTGTAATTATGAGCAATACTCTCCTTTAAAGCCATGAGCAATAAAAAATGAGGAAAGAACTATGGTGAGTAACATGCATAGGATCCCATAGATTATAAAATTGTGAAATGCAGCCTAGTGGGGTGGCAAGTGCCTGCAATCCCAGCAGCCTGGGAGGCTGAGGCAGGAGGATTTCGAGTTCAAAGCCAGCCTCAGCAACATAGCAAGTCACTTAACAACTCAGTGAGACCCTGTTTCTAAAATAAAAATATTAAACAGGGTTGGGGATGTGGCTCAGTGGTTAAGCACACTTGGGTTCAATCTCTGGAAAAAAAAAAAGTGAAATTTTTTTTTCCTACTCTTTCAAAATAAATCTTAACCTTACCAGTATTAAAATATCATTCCCTGTAACATACATTCAAGTGAAATATTATATAATAGATGAATGGACATGCATATGGCACCATATTTTTATATTCCACAAGGCATTGTATTTTATGTATATAACCAGAAATCTAATCATTCCTTATACAATATGACACTATGAAACACCATACACCATAGTGTCATATTCTAATATTTTTAAAGAATCCCTGTTTCAATAGAACAAAGCAGGAAAAGAAATAGCACTATTTATTTGTGAGTTCTACCATGACTCAATTATATCCATTTTGACAAAAGTTTGTTGAATTTGTACTACATGCCAAGCATTACTCATCTACATAAGATATATGCCTTGGAAATTCATATTATTCTTAAAGTCAACAATTTGGTGGATAGAATAAAAAGAAGAAAGCTTTTCTGCCACTTTAAATGCAGTCAGGATTCTGTTCCATGCTATCGAAATGTAGAAAAAGAAAGAGTGACATGAATTGGTGTCCCCAACTTTTGAACCAACAAAGATTCATATTCACTCCACAATCCACACAACTGTCATTTTTGTCTATATCTCCTTTCCTACAGTTCACTCTTTAATGGAAATTACATACTTATGTTTTCTACTAGATTGAAATAGGAGCTATTCTTTAAATACAGTTAGATCTCCTTGAAAACACATTTTTTTTCTCATGTTATTTTCAGTTTCAAAATGATACAGAACTGTTATGGATCAAAGAAAATTTATAGAAAGATAATGACTAAGGCTACTATCTTTAATTATACTATGTAAAGGTATTAGATGCTTGTTTTGCTGCTCCATTTATCTAAATACTTATTAAAATGTAAAAACAAAATGAAAATATTGTAAAGGTGTCAAGATGCAGAAACTAAACACTTGTTAGCCATTAAGAAGAATGGAAACAATTTTTGATGAATTGCCATATTTTCAACTTTAGTTGTAACATTTTACTTGGCTATATAAAGTAATAAATACCAAATATCTAAAAACAAAAGAAAACAAAACAAAAATAACTACCTAGTATCAAAATTTACAACATTGACATGGCCCAAACATGAACAAAATTTATGGAGAAGTTAAATATTAAAATTGTACCCACAGTTGTACATGTTAGTGAGATATATAGTAAACAAATGGTTTTATCCCTCAGATCCTATGTCCTGATTATGTCATGTACAAAACGGAGATAACTACTTTCCCCATTCCAACTACTCAAAAGCAACTTCCTAAAGACTGGACAACTTTTTTTTAAAGGAAAAAAAAGGTACTTAAGTATTTTTGTCATTACATAATAAAAATATTTACATGGGATACCATGTTATTAAGGGATTTGTTTTTCATTAGTGATAGACTACTTAAAGTAGACCAACTATTTTCCTGGGAAAATATGTTTTAAATTTTCAAATGTATAAAATAACAATAAAATAGAGGTCATGTGATGAAGAATATTAGACATTTATAAAGAGAAATCATCCAAGAAAGGTAAACCATGAAATTGGAGTGCCCTGTTTTCTGTAAACTGAAGAGGAACAGCTGAGAGTCTGAAATACTTCCGGGGTAAGGGACAATTTAATATGTTAACATGCTTGGAGTTGAAGGAGTAGAACCAATAGACTCATTTAAAGGTTTTTGATGAACTTTCATGCTTTAATTGAACTACTCAAGGACTGCAATTTAGGCATAAATCTGAAAAAGAAATGGTAGACTGCTGCACGAAGACTTAAAGTCAGCTTCAAATGAACTCAGCGTCTGCTATTTAATTGATGCAATTCTGGATGCCTATGATTGATTGGCAGAGTGAAGTAAAAATCCTCCTTAGAGAAATAATATCATGATAGAGAGCAAAATATTTCTATAAATGTTATTTCAAATTAAATTTCCAATAGACTGTTAAAAATCTAAATAGATTAAATAAATCGATAAAACCTAGAGAAACAACAGAAAAAAGAAACAGACCAATAGGCACTACAGATATTGGAGTTATTAGTTACAAGCTTAAAAGTAAACAATATGTTATAAATAGATTATAATTAAAATTTTTATGTAGTCTGAAAATCTTGTCTTATAAATAGGGTATTTAGTTTATCTACGTTTAAAATTGTTACTTAAATGGTTCAGCTAAAATCTCCCATTTTAATTAAGTGATTTCTCCTTGTTCCATCTATGCTCTTTATTTCTCATGTTTCCTATCTCTTCTAGGAATCACTGTGTAAATTTTATTGTTTCACTTTTCTTAGCTTGAAAATAATTCTCTAAATTTTATAATGCTCCTTTCACTCTCTTCCTACATTAATTTAGGCATACATAATATTCTCTCAATTTTAGCTTATATATGATAAATAATTTCTGTATATGCCCATATAAATATTCTTGAAAGTGAATTTTAAAGAATATGTATAGGTTGGAAGGAAAGGAAAAAAATGAAACAATAAAATGCATACAACTACTCCCCAAGAAGGCAAGACATGGCATACAGGAAACAAAAAGATCACTTAATAACATGAGAAGTTTAAGATGCAACGTATGAGTGTTAAATGTAAATAAACTAAGTGCTCCAATTCTAAAATAGGATTGTCAGATCCTCAATTATATTTTGTGTATGAGAGACACATCTAAATATAAGGATTCAGAAGGGTCTTAGAAAGCAAAAGATGAAAAATGTATTGAATGAAAAATCTTACCACCACAAATCCTGATGTGATTATACTCTCAAAATAGACTTTAAGGCAAAACACATCACTAAAGATAAAGAGACAGTTAATTTGTTATACAAATTTAATTCAATAGTAATATGGAACCATTCTAACTTTAGAAGGGCATCACTTCAATATATGTAACAGGAAAATGAATATATCTAACAGGAAAAAAAAGAAATATGTATTATCTTGGAGAAAAAATACACAATCATTCTCAGTGGCTGCTACTGAGTATGCAGTATGTAAGGTATAGCAGACGTGTGCTGGTAAATGCTCAATAACTAGCTTGAGAATAAAAAATTCTGATTTACAGTATTTGCTAATTTCTATGGTGTCAATTCTATAATGGTGTCTTATTTCAGGCTACCAACATGACACTTATCCAGAGTTAGGAAGAAACAGGCTCGATAGGCTCAGGAAAGCTAGTTCGTGCTACTGGGTATATCATGCTGGAACAAAAAGCTTAGCAAATTCACCTAATAAACAGTTATAGGATAATACCCCTTCTAAGCACAATAAGCCTCTTTCTATAGTAATCAGTATTCATAACAACTTAACTATGTTTGGCAATAAAATTTAAGGGATGGAAATCATATAAAGTATGTCTATAAGCACAATTCATAAATTGATTTTTAAAGGCAATTAGAAAATCTAAGGGATTTGAAACTATATAATAACTCATTAATTAAAAAAAATTAGAACTTTTAAAAAGTATTTTGGATGAATATTAGTGAAAATAATTCATATCAAAAACTGTGGAATACAATTTAAATTATGCTGAAAAGGAAACGTATACCATTGGAATGTATATATTAAAATGATAATCAATGAGCTAAGAATTCATCTCAATAAGTTAGATTAAGAAAAATACATTAAATCAAAGATTACAATAAGTAAATTATAAAGATAAAATGGAGAAATAAAGATAAAAAGAAATTAAATAGGCAAGATTTAACAAAACCAGTGTAAAACCACTAAGCAATTGGGAAGCAAATGCTGATAAAATGGAAAAATGACTGACTGAACTCCTACCTGACAAAGGAAGATTTGATCTATTGTATCACTCTACAAAATTTTCATGACTCCCCTCTGCTGAACTGGCAAAAAGTTTCACAATGGAACTTGCTTTGGCCAATGCAAACATAGGTGCAACTGACCTATGTGTAAGAATCTCACAAAGTTCACTTTTGAGCAAAAGACTAACCAATGGAATGTAGCCATCATAACAGCTTTTTATTACAAAACAAGCATTTCTCAGAGAAGGGCTTCTGAAAAGCTGTGGCCTCAGGGGATGAAGCCCCTGGAGAGTCAGAGCCTACTCAAGATGAGAAAGTAGCAAGTATGAAAAACAAACTACTGTTATTGTAAGTCAGAGTATTTGGTTCTCCATATTCTTATTCATTTCTTTACTCTCCCTCTTATTTTCCTTCCATTTCATTTTGTCTATTCTCTTCCTTACCCTCCTCTCCCTTTCTTTTATTTTATTGCAACATCACACACTTCATTAAACTGACCTGAAGATTAGCCAAACAAAAATAATTCAGGAGAATGCTAATTAGGACCATGGACTATTGTTAAGTTTTCACTTTAATGAATGAATTTAAAAAGAATGGCTATGTGTAAGAGTCTCACAAACAAAATCTTAAGCCGGACATGCAGCAAACAGATACTGAATGATTATATTTATGTAAACAAAAAGGAAAGTAGGAAAAGTAAACTGGAGTAGTTAAGAAAAAATTCTTAGTTAAGCCACAAATAAAATCAGGGAAGTGGCTATGGATACTGAAGTCCACACATTCATAGGTCTTAAAATTTATGAACCTGGTTAAAGAACCCAGCAGGAAATTATTGGGATATTTTAAGGCAAAAAAACAAATGCATTTCAGTTAGAAAAAGATATAGTCATTAACACATAACAGTAATTTCATTACTGTTCTTAGCAACGTTCTTAGGTAGACAGGGTTAGATATTGTTACTCTTGTTAAAGAGTAGAGAACAGACAAAAATGTGAGTCAAACTTAGGTCAATCTAGAAGACTCCATTTTTGCCCCTTTTCTACAGTCTTTAAAATACTATTTTGGAAATATAAAATACATGTACAGGAAAAATTGCCATTTTTCTGACTATTGAGAAACCACCTAATATTTGCAAATATATCATTTTAGTAAGTGTTTATATAAACCAGCAATGACATAAATATAATGCCTAATATAAGTAGTAATCAATACATCTTATTTCTCCAGATACTTCCTGTCCTAGTTGATAAATTTTTATAACATTCATTACAAAAGTACTATATATGAAATGGTCCAAGAATGTGGCCTTTTCCCACACATTTTAATTCAACAATTTAATGTAGTATTACAAATATTAGGCATACAGAGAAATGTTAGTTAACTTTGGGGAAAGAAATTTTTTTTGAGAATGAAGAAGCCATAAGACTTTTTCAATAACTTTCCAAGAAAGTGATTGTAATAAAAGCCAGGATGGTGTTTAACTTTTGAAAGTAGTGATTAGGAGATGACATGAAATGGATTCTTTGGTTCTAAAAAAAGTAAGTAAAGAGTCAAACTTTAAATGAAATAAAAAAGCAGGAAAAATGATTTAAAAATCTCTATATTCTCCAGGCACAAAATAGAATTTCTGTTACTTCCTACCTGTCAATAAAGGAGCATAAATGAGTTCCTGGGAGACCACAAAGACAAAATATGTCTTGAACTCCCATTAATGAGTTATCAGGCCCCAGGAAATCCCCAAATATTCTACATATATTTGACTTGTTTGTACTCATAGACTTTCTCTCAAGCAGAAGCTATAATTAACTTCTCCACAGCTTCCTACTATGGTAGTCCATAACTTGGCTTGCAGAGACAAAATCTCAAATAAAATATGAAAATAGTAAATTTGTACGGATTATATAATTTTAGAATATATAGTTCAACACCCACAAATCTTGGAGTTTCTACATAAGATTTGGGAAATCTGAGATAGCATTGTGCCCTGATTTCCACATGCAAATGTCAGTGAACAACTTCCTTCAAACTATCCTGAATCAGCTTCGACAGCTAACACCATACATTTAGAATAGCTGCAAGAGACTGAAGAACTTGTGACATATGTGAAATATTCTACATATATTTGTTTTCATTTGGAAACAACTTGGAACATTTGCAATGCTCTTTTGTTAATTTAGAGATAGTTGCCTTGGCTGAGTCCAAGTAATCTCACCAGTCCCAGGAACTGGACTACTTTGTGGTATATCCCCAAGTCATCCAGACTCAAAGATCCCTCAATAATTGTGAAAGAAACAGAAGAGCCTGACTAATTAAAATGAAGCATAAAAGAGACAAATAAATACTGGCAATAACAACATAAATTACAAAAATAAAAACAAACCACAGATGTGAAAGTGAACATGATAAGTACAGAAAATATTATGTAAATGTTTTTGAAAATATATTTGAAAACTTGGAATATAGATTTTTCCTATTTACCACAAAAGACAGAACATAAAAGACTAAAAACTAGAAAAATATTTAACATATATGACAAAGTCATTATAGCAGTAGCGTTAAAAAAGTAAAACAGAGAAGAATGAGAAAAATAGAACTCAGATGGCCACAGGCAAAACTGTCATTTTTTTTCCATTAGGTATATTGTATGTAACTTTCTCTTTGAAGAAATTCTCACTGGGACTGAAAAAAAGTGTTTATGTATTAAGCTAATTTGAGCAAATACTATTTCTTTTGAAACTCTCCATGTTATTAATAAGAGTGGGCTGTGTTAAACTAATAACACTTGTAATTAGATTACAAAATGTTACAATAAAAGGCCCTAAGTTCAAATTCCACCTTAACAATTTATTAGGTGTGTTGTCCTGGGAAAATAACTACATATTTTTGAGCATAAGTTTCTTCTCTAAATGAAAATAATACATTCCAAATTATGAACAATGCAACATCACATTACATGTGAATACATACCACTAAGAAGATAAAGCTATTTATAAGATACTGTCAAGTATAAGATTCATAGTTATTTCAGAAATGATAAAATTTCAAATTGTAAAATCAATAAAATATGGTAATACAAATGAGGTATGGATGCAAAATAAAGCAACCCATATTAAAATGGCTCAAAAACTAAATCAATAGGATATTAATTCTATGCCTATAAGCTTGTATTTTAATATATACTATCATAGGTTGTTTTCTAGTTTGCTTTATATGTGAACATTGTGTCTCCCCAGAGAAATGATAAAGCATTTCAGGAAATGTAATATTTTGGGTATTGCCAGAATACCTAGAATAAGATTATCACAAATAAGTACCATTTGTTCATGTTTCAAATTTTGTGGAAAAAGTTGAAAAGACTGTAATGTTTACCTAAACCTTACTATTTGAATAGCTCCTATCAATAAGAAGTTAAAACCATTGTGCACAATTTCACATTCAATGGAGGCATTATAAAAGGACATTAATCATGTTATACAACTAATGTTCATGTCTATTTTGTATTTTGGGGGTGGGGAACCTATCTAGTATGTTTTGCCAATCCTTTATGGGTTTTCTATATTTTTGCTAATCTAGCAAAATAAGGCACTGAATGCTCTTTTTTTCTATAGTCTCTTTCTTACAAATGTTTGCATGGGAAAAAGTACTGAAAGACAGAAACAGTCTTCCTCCTTAGGAAAGGGCAGGATTTCTTAAAGCCTTGGAAGATAGATAAAATTTCTCTTTCCCTCCAGAGCAAAGGAAAGGCATCTCATCTGATTTTCCATATAATAAAGATGTCTCTCTAATGGTTAATTTTGTGTTGACTTGACTAGGCTAATGGATGCTCCAATAGCTGGTAAAATATTATTGATGGGTGTATCTTCTGGAAGAAATTAACATTTAAATTTTTAAACTAAGTAAAGAACACCAAAATGATCTGCCCTCAACAAGGTGAGAGGATATTATCCAATGCATTAAAAGCCCAAAATACAACAAAAGACAGAAGAAGGGTGAATATTCTCTTTCTTTCCTTACCAGGACATTCATATTACCCCCGTACCACTGGACATTAGCATGCCTGGTTTGGGGGCCTTAAACTCTAGGAATTATAGCAACAGTCCTAAGGTTATCAGATCTTCAGATTTGGACTAATATCATGAATTTTTCTATTCTGCAGTTTGTTATCTTGGGCTTCATAATTGTGGTAAGCAATTCCCACAGTGAACCTATGAAATAGAGTAAAATTTTTGAATGTTTGCAGTTTTTGAAAAGTTTTATTCTCCAATTTTTATGATAAATTTGTTGTGATTTATGGTAAAATATCTCAACAACAAAGAAAATGGCACCTAATTAGGTAATTAAAATCATACTTTGGGAATGTTAGAAAAATTTTGCAGGATGGATAGACGCACGCTGGAACCCTGGTATAGGAAAAGGGAAGGGGTTTATTGAATTACCAAAGAAACACGTGGAGGGGATGGGGACGAACCGCGGGGAACGAATGGGAACTGGAGCACGCGGGAACGGAGAGTGGGAACAGAGAGCGAGCTCAGTCCGGCTGTGGTTTAAATAGAGTAGGGGTCATAAAACCCCCTTGGAGTGAGTCCTTGCCCTATAGGCCAGCAGAGGTCAGGAGGTGGGGGTAGTGAACAGGGGACTTGCTGGTCAGGTTTTTTGGTCACGCTGAGGATCTTGGGAGGTGTAGTTTTTAACAAAGTACCTGGGGAGGTGTGGCCTCCTGCCTGGAATCCAACAGGGAAGATATGGTTCCAAGGAGAGATTTGGTAAGTTTGATCTATAAGAATTTTTAGAAAAAGAGGTTAGTATATTCTTTTTGTAATAATTACAATATATGTCTAAAGGAAGCATTTATTTTAAAGGAAGTTTAAGAACCTACTCTGGTCCTAAGAAAACAGAATTTGAAATGAGGCCATCATTGATATTCCAAGGTAATAAAGTAGAAAAAAATATGAACATTATATGAATACTATGACAACTTAGAATTTGTACATTTTCTTATCAAAACTATCATTAGATTTCAAGGTCCATTGACTTTGATAATTATTGTTTCAGGGAAATTGCCCAAAGAAAATTTTTAAAGTTAGCTCAGGCATTTTGTTAATAGTTTTGGATCAGTTCAAACAGTTTCTAATTTGTTACATAAAATAACAAAAAAAGAAATATGACTCTCTGCAGGCATCTGGAATTGTTGATTTTTGTTTTATATTTGGTTTTGTGGACATAGCATCTCAAAAGAGCATTTGGAATATTTAATTATCGACAGTTTTTATATTATGTTTATTTTAAAAACAAATACCTATATATGTGTATAGGCCTCTTCAATATTTTCTAATAAAATAATCTGTGATCATGTTTCTGCAAATATTTTCATTATAATGATAATTTCAGTTACTGCATCAGTGACATATATAGTCAATGGGTTAAAATAATAATGCTTTAGAGAATTGCAAAGTAAAACAATAATAAATCTCAAAATAAGAGAAAAAATGTAAATTTTTTTAGAAATAACTTATTTTAAAATATTAATTATTTTTGTTTAATTTTATTCTTGACCAATCCCAAAGCAGTACTCTTCACAGTCTATTAATCTTGGTTATTTGGTGTGATGATTTTAAAATATTAAAAGAATAATTAAAATTATTCTAACCTTTACTGATAAAACCATAGCAAATAGGCACAAGTCAATGGGTTCAAAATAATTAAAAAGTCATCAGTCATCAAGCACTTAAATTGAAAGTTATTTATTAATTACTCTGTTAATCTGCATATATCTACTAGAGATTTATAATGCAATATATTTGTGTTATTATGGCTGGTTCAATCATTGAAACATTTTGAATAATTTATTTAAGATGGATTGACACATATAGATTGATAATTAGATATTTATTCTTTAGAGATTTTAAGCATTCCTTCAGTCTTTCTCATAGAAAGGAATTTCACTTGAAATAGTTTTATTCAGCATATACACAAATTAAATTGCCATGTAAAATGATTTATCAAAGGAACAGAATGGAACTGGAAATAAATAGCACTTTCATTGTCTTCACTAAAAAGGAAGATTAATACTGATAATCATTTCAGTGCATTACTGAAATGAGTCATAAAACAAAATATTCTGAAGAACTGAAATTAACCAGATTTTCTTTTGTAATTCTACCATGGAGTCTTGAGATTAATATCCTTTCCCCTTGAAAGTTAGCAGGTTCTTTGCCTACTAATGAATGTGACGATGCAAGGTTTTCTAAACCCAAACCTTAAGCAACTAGTACTGTCTACTTACTGTCTCTTGAATCTCCCAATTTTAGAACCCGCTGCTTTCCTGAAGAGAGAGAGACAGAAAGATAGAGAAAATTCAAGATTTCTCTCTCTCTCTCTCTCTCTCTTTTCTTTTCTTTTTTTTGAGCATCAACATGATACAACAGGTGGAAAATTCCACCTCTGATCTCATTGTTACTGCTGGTTGTCTGTGACAAGTTCTGCTCTCCCAAATGTTGAAGTTTGAACATTAGAAAAGCATGCTGAGGAAAGCATATAAAGCCGGGTTCATTTAAAAATGGTAACAGACTTCTCCTAGGAGGGAGGAGGGAGGCAGGTCTGCCTTTTTTATGTCCTAGGCTTCCTTTGTTCTCCTCTCTTCCCCTTATCTCTCTCCTTCCTGCATATATGACCAAGTATGGTGGGATGGCCAACAGGTGAGAAACAGATGGACTTAAGGGGGAAGGGCAGGATGGAGCAGCCCAGGACACATTAATTAACAACTTTAAAGCTCCATGTAGGGAGGAGCAGTTTCTGGGACAGGTTACCTTGCCAACAGGTTGGGGCAGGGGCAAGTTCTTGATAAGGGTGGAGGAAGGGCTCTAAAGGAATTAACATTCCAATCCCTCAGGGGACAGCCTCCAACTTCCCAGGACTCACTCAAACTTGGCTTTCTTGATCCGACCTGACTCGATTTACCTATCTATACTGACTGCCTATCAGATTCTAGCTTCATCATGAGACTGGCCCAAGTCAAAACACAGTTTAAACTAAAAATATTGTATGAATTATATTCAGGCTGTATGTAAAATGTTTATATGAAGCTCAAATGAATTTTGTGCTTAGACTTGGGCTCTATCCACAAGATATCTCATTATATATGTGAAAACATTCTAAATTTTTCAAATTTCAAAACATACCAAATTTGAAACCTATCTGGTTCTAAAAATTTTGGATAAGAAACACTTGATGATTGTGTATGTATACAAATCCCCATACACACATACACACATTTATTAAATATAAGGTCTGGGAAAAATATATAAGAGCACCTTACTGAAAAATCATTTTTAATTTATTACTCCTCAAATGAGAATCAATCAAATGAAGGCAAAAAATCTATGTGGTATATATAGTAGACTACTATTTCAGATTATAAGTCAAAATTTTCACTTTAATAATTATCAAGGAGTTTATGAATTAATTTAAAATAATTTATCATTTATCCAGGGGTATAACAGTTCCTTTATTAGTAAATACTCAATATGAAATATTGTATAAAATTTTCAAATAGAATCATTAGTGTTTCTATTTAAAACAAATATTACCCAGTGGTATATTTGAAAATGATTCTCCAATTATCTATCAGTGTTTTTTGCTTCCCGGAACACTCAGGATTAAAAGAAAAAAACATAATAATGTAAAATTAATTAACTACAATTGTGACCTCATTAAGTGATGGAGTAGCATATAGTTCCCGGGAATATAACATTTTATCTAGTTTTACTTTTGTCTAAAATTTAAGTCAACTTGGACATAAAATATTTAACATTCATAATGTCATAACTATTAGATGCACACACAATTCTCTTAGCTTTATTACAAAATTTATTTTTACTTTCTTTGATATCATATACTAATTATCTCTCCTAGAAACTTAATAAGAGATCCTTCTACATTAAAGATGGCTGATGAACAACAAATAAAAGAAAGAGTTGGTTCTTTCCCTATCCTTAAGTGATGCCTATGTAAATCTAGGGAGACCAGGGTGAATAGAAAATTCATTTCATCACTAGGATGAAAATTAACACAGGAGAATAAATATCAGTTCTTGAGTCAACTTCAGGCATATTTCTAGAGTATAGAGAAGTACACATAAGTCTTTCTGAAAGAAATCAGAAAATACATACTTTGGGGTTATAAATTATAATTCACTGAAAATTCAAAGACACATCTATGCTTAGACAAACCAAGATCTTATCATACTCATATTAACTTTGAAGTAATTATAACTAAGTCAAATAGAAATTAACAATAGTGTGCTCCTGAATTTTCCTCCTTTTCTTTCTCCTAATTCTTCAATGCTCATAATTTATGCAGACACTACTAGGTGTTCCTTACTTCATAATTTCCCAAGATGTAAAAGTTTCATGGTATGTGGGTATTCACAAGTCTAGATATTGCCTCAGGACAATATGTACCTTAACATTTTTACAGTAGTTAAATTCAGCTAAAGGCATTGTTTTATTATCCTGCATTTCTGGGGAAGTACTTTCAGATGATCCACACCTTTGAAAATATCCCAAAATTAAAGTTAAAAAAAAATAGACAAAACTTGAAAATTTTACTGCTATTTACTTTTTAATGGAGGAAAAATTAAGAAACATATATATTTATATATATATATTTAATATTTATTTTTATTTATTTAGTTGTAAACAATGCCTTCGTTTTTATGTGGTGCTGAGAATCGAACCCGGGCTACAGTCCACATGTCTTAGACAATTAAAAAATTTATAATTTTAAGTATATTAAATATTGCTTTTTAAAATGTTTGAATTTTAAAAAGACACATCACAACTGCTTAAAACAATAGGCATTGTATATGTTTATTATATAATACAGATTTTATTATTTTATATAAATCCATTTATGTGATACTTTTGTTTCCTTTGTCAAAGTGTGTCACACATATGAGAAACAAAATTGATCCCTTTTACTTTGCAGCAAGAAATACAAAGAAACCTGTCTGGTGTCACTTCCAGCTTTGGATAAAATTTCCCAATGACCCCTGAGAAAAATATTACTTGTTTTTCTAGATATGATCACCATAACTATCTGTGTGTTTCAAGGAAATTTTTAGCGTAAAGCATCAAAATACTAAGTAGATATAAACTAACTAGAAAAATGTTGATATAGAATCTTTATTATTATTATTTTACTTTTTGTTTTATCTATAGCAGAGTCCATATTGTCAATCATTCATTTATTCATTTTGCTGTTGTCAAGCAGCCAGCTACAAAGCCTTTCTACAGGGTTTCTGCTGCCCTTATAAGCTATCAATCTAAAATGAACCAAACAATGCAAAATCTAAGTCACATATACCCTTGTTCAAGTGAAAAAAAAATAGGATCTAAAGCAGGCAAACTAAATCAAAATAAACAAATTGTAAAGTCTCCATCACAGCTAAGCAACTTTGTAAATTGACTCTATGTGATTTGAAATTACATGGGGTTAAAGTAAGTAATCACTAATGTCTCTTCAAAAATGAGATTTTATAACTTTTTAAAAATTTATTTCTTTGTTCTAATTTGTTATACATGACAGCATAATGCATTTCAATTCATAGTACACATATAGAGCACAATTTTTCATGTCTCTGGTTGTACACAAAGTAGAGTCACACCATTTGTGTCTTCATACATATACTTAGGGTAATGATGTCCATGTCATTCCACCATTTTTCCTACCACCATACCCCTCCCTTCTCCTCCCTCCCTTTGCCCAATCTATAAGTTCCTCCATTCCTCCCATGCCCCCCACCACCCATTATGAATCAGTATCCACATATCAGAGAAAACATTCAAACTTTGGATTTTGGGGATTAGTGTACTTCACTTAGCATAATATTCTCCAATTACATCCACTAACCTGCAAATGCCATGATTTTATTCTCTTTTAATGCTGAGTAATGTTACATTGTGTATATATATATATATACCACATTTTCTTTATCCATTCATCTACTGAAGGGCATCTAAGTTGGTTCCACAGTTTAGCTATTGTGAATTGTGCTGCTATAAACATTGATGTGATAGAGACCAAGGAATGGGATAGCTGAGTCAAATGGTGGTTCCATTCCAAGTTTTCCTAGAAATCTCCAAAATGCTTTCCAAATTGGCTGCACCAATTTGCAGTCCCACCAACAATGTATAAATGTGACTTTTCCCCCATATCCTTGCCAACACTTATTTTTGTTTGTATTCTTAATAGCTGCCATTCTGACTGGAGTGAGATGAAATCTTAGAGTAGTTTTGATTTGCATTTCTCTAATTGCTAGAGATTTTGAATATTTTTTCATACATTTTGTTGATTGATTGTATATCATCTTCTGAGAAGTGTCTGTTCAGTTCCTTGGCCAATTTATTGATAGGGTTATTTGTTTTGTTTTTGTTTATTTGTTCTTCTTCTTTTTGTTGTTGTTGTTGTTTTGGTGTTAAGATTTTTGAGTTCTCTATATGTCCTAGAGATTAGTGCTCTATCTGATGTGCGTGTGGTAAAAATTTGCACCCATTCTGTAGACTATCCATTCACTTCACTGATTATTTCTTTTACTTTGAATCCATCCCATTTATTAATTCTTGATTTTATTTTTTGTGCTATAGGACTCTTAGTAAGGCAGTTGGGGCCTATTCCAACATGATGAAGATTTGGACCTGCTTTTTCTTTTATTAGGCACAGGGTCTCTGGTTTAATTCCTAATTCTTTGATTCACTTTGAGTTGAATTTTATGCATGGTGAGAGGGGCTTAATTTCATTTTGCTGCATAAAGATTTCCATTTTTCCCAGTACCATTTGTTGAAGAGCCTATATTTTCTTCAATATGTCTTTTTGGCACCTTGGTCTAATATGACATAACTGTATTTACATGGGTTTATCTTTGTGTCCTCTATTCTGTACCATTGGTCTACAAGTCTATTTTGGTGCCAATACCATGATGTTTTTGTTATTATTTCTCTGTAAGTATTTTTTAAGATCTGGTATAGTGATACCACCTGCTTTGTTCTTCTTATTAAGGATTACTTTGGCTATTATGGGCCTCTTATTTTTCCAGATGAATTTCATGATTGATTTTTCTATTTCTATGCAGAATATCATTGGTATTTTGAATTGAATTGCATTAAATCTGTATAGTGCTTTTGGTAGTATTGTCATTTTGACAATATTAATTCTGCCTATCCAAGAATAAGGGAGATTTTTCCATCCTATATGGTTAGTCTTTAATTTCTTTCTTTGGTGTTCTGTAGTTTTCTTTGTACCTCTTTCTTTAAGTTGATTCCACCTCTTTAAGTTGATTTCCACGGGTTTTTTGTTGTTCTTGTTGTTGTTGTTTGTTTGTTTGAGGCTATTATAAATGGGGTGGTTTTGCTAGTTTCTCCTTCAGAGGATTTGTCATTGATGTACAGAAATGCATTTGATTGATGGGTGTTGGTTTTATATCCTGCTATTTTGCTGAATTCGTTTATTAGTTCTAGAAGTTTTCTCTTGGGATTTTTTGGATCGTGTAGGTACAGAATCATGTCATCGGCAAATAGTGATATTTGAGATCTTCTTTTCCTATCTGTATCCCTTTAGTTTCTTTTGTTTCTCTAATAGCTCTGGCTAGAGGTTCAAGAACTATGTTAAATAGAAGTGGTGAAAGAGGGCATCCCTTTCTTGTTCCAGTTTTTAGAGGGAATGCTTTCAATTTTTCTCCATTTAGAATGATGTTGGCCTTGGGCTTAGCATAGATACCTTTTACAATGTTGAGATTTGTTCCTGTTATCCCTAGTTCTTCTAGTTTTCAAACATGAATGGGGTGCTGTATTTTGTCAAATGCATTTTCTACATCTATTTAGGTGATCATATGATTCTTATCTTTAAGTCTATTGATGTGATGAATTACATTTATTGATTTCCATATGTTGAACAAATCTTGCATCCCTGGGATGAACCCCACTTGATCATGGTGCAATAATTTTGGATAGATTTTTGTATTCGATTTGCCAGAATTTTATTGAGAATTTTTGCATTTATGTTTAATAGAGATATTGGTCTGAAGTTTTCTTTCTTTGATGTGTCATTGTCTGGTTTTGGAATCAGGGTGATGTTGGCCTCATATAATGAGTTTGGAAGTGCTCCCTCTTTTTCTATTTCAAGAAATAATTTGAGGAGTACTGGTATTAGTTCTTCTTTGAAGGATGTAGAACTCAGCTGTGTAGCCATCTGGTCCTGGGCTTTTCTTGGTTGGTGGGTTTCTGATGGCATTTTCTATTTCATTGCTTAAAACTGATCGATTTAACTTGTGTATATCTCCTGATTCAGTTTGGGCAAATAATATGACTCTAGAAATTTGTCAAAGCCTTTGGTATTTTCTATTTTATTGGAGTACAAATTTTCAAAATAATTTCTAACCTAATTTCTGTATATTTGTAGAGTTCATCATGATATTACCTTTTTCATCAATGATGTTAGTAATTTGAGTTTTCTTTCTTCTTCTCTTCATTAGCATGGCTAAGGGTTTATCAATTTTATTTATTTTTTCAAAAAACAAACTTTTTGTTTTGTCAATTTTTTCAATTGTTTGTTTTGTTTCAATTTTATTGATATCAGCTCTGATTTTAATTGTTTCCTGACTTCTATTGCTTTTGGTGTTTATTTCTTCTTCTTCTTTTTTTTTTTTTTTTCCTAGGGCTTTGAGATGTAATGTTAGGTCATTTATTTGTTGACTTTTTCTTCTTTTTTTAATTTTTTTTTTTTTTTTTTTAGTTGTAGTTGGACACAATACCTTTATTTTATTTACTTATTTTTATGTGGTGTTGTGAATTGAACCCAGCACCTCGCAGAAGCTAGGCGAGCACTCTACTGCTGAGCCACACACCAGGCCCAACTTTTTCTTCTTTTAAGGAATGAACTCCATGCAATGACCTTTCCTCTTAGTACTTCCTTCATAGTTTCCCCCAGAGATTTTTGATATGTTGTATGAGTGTTTTCATTTACCCATAAGAATTTTTTAATCTTCTCTTTGTTGTCTTTTGCAACTCATTGTTCATTCAGTAGCATATTGTTTAGTCTCCAGGTGTTGGAGTAGCTTCTATTTTTAATTTTATCATTGATTTCTAATTTTATTCCATTATGATCTGACAGAATGCAGGGTAGTATCTCTACTTTTTATATTTGCTAAGAGTTGCTTTGTGGCATAATATATGGTCTATTTTAGAGAAAGATCCATGTGCTGCTGAGAAAAAAAAGTGTATTCACTTTTGATGGATGAAATATTCTATATATGTCAGTCAAATCTAAGTTATTGATTGTATTATTGAGTTCTATAGTTTCTTTAGCTTTTGTTTGGAAGATCAATCAGTAGTGAAATAGGTGTGTTAAAGTCAGCCAGAATTATTGTGTTGTGGTCTGTTTGTTTCTTGAACTTGAGAAGAGTTGGTTTGATGAACATAGGTGTTCCATTGTTTGGGGTATATATATTTATAATTGTTATGCATGGTTCCCTTAAGCAGTATGAAATGTCCTTTTTTATCCCTTTTGATTAACTTTGGATTGAAGTCTACTTTATTTGATATGAGGATGGAAACTCATGCTTACTTTCGCAGTCCATGTGAGTGGTATATTTTTTCTCAAACTTTCACCATCAGTCTGTGGATGTTTTTTCCTATGAGATAAGTCTCTTGAAGGCAACATATATTTGGGTCTTTTTTTTTTTTTTTAGTTCGATCTGCCAGTCTACATCTTTTGATTGGTGAGTTTAGGCCATTAACATTCAGTGTTATTATTGAGACATGATTTGTATTCCCAGTCATTTTTGTTATTTTTGGTATTTAACTTGACTTGGTTTCTCCTTTGATTGGTTTTTTTCTTTTAGGGTAGTTGCTTCCTTTGCTGATTTTCATGGTTGTTTTTCATTTCCTCCTCACGGAATATTTTGCTGATGATATTCTTTAGTCCAGGCTTTCTAGTTGTAAATTCTTTTAACTTTCGTTTATCATGGAAGATTTTTTATTTCATCATCAAATCTAAAGCTTAATTGTGCTGGATATAAGATTCTTGTTTGGCATCCATTTTCTTTCAGAAATTCACATATGTTGTTCTAGGATCTTCTAGCCATCAGGGTCTGGTTTGAAAAATCTACACATATCCTAACAGGTTTCTCCCTATATGTAATCTGGTTCCTTTCTCTTGTGGCTTTTAAAATTCTCTCCTTTTTCTGTATGCTAGGCATTTTCATTATAATGTGCCTTGGTGTGGATCTGTTGTGATTTTGTACATTTGGTGTCCTGTAAGCCTCTTCTATTTGGTTTTCCAATTCATTCTTCACATTTGGGAAATTTTCTGATAGCATTTCATTGAATAGATTGTTCATTTCTTTGGTTTGTAACTCTTTGCCTTCCTCTATCCCAATAATTCTTAAATTTGGTCTTTTTCAGTTATCCCATAGTACTGGAATGTTCTGCTCATGGTTTTTTTTTACAATCTTTATTGTGTGGTCAACATTCTTTACAAGATTATATATTTTGTCCTCATTGTCTGAGCTTCTGTCTTCCAAGTGATGTAATTTGTTGGTGGTGCTTTCTATTGAGATTTTAATTTGGTTTATTGTTTCTTTCATAACAAGTATTTATCCTAGTATTTATGTTTTTATTTTCAGAACCTCTATATCCTTATTGAAGTATTCTTTTGCTTCCTGTATTTGCTTATGTAGCTCTTTATCAAAATGATCTTTTGCTGCTTGTATTTGCTCTCTTATATCACCCTTTAATTCGCAGAAGATTTTAATTATATACATCCTGAACTCCTTCTCTGTCATTTTTTCTGTTGTGCTGGCCATGGATTCTAATAATGTAGAATCTTGGTTTGTTCGGGGCACTTTCTTCCCTTTTTTCATATTGTTCATATGTCTTCCTTTCTTGCACTGAGGATCTGAGGCATTACAGTTTTTACCCTATAGGTATGTAGTTTCTCTGCAGGTTTCCAATACGTCTCCTTTAAGGGGGAGAACACTATCAACAGATCCAAATACAAACAATATACAGTCTTAAATCAAATAGCTGCTATTAAGTTGTTCATGGTTTTGTCACAATACACAGAAATGGTGAGTTTAATTACTATATATAATATAAACAGTAGGTTTGCAAAAGGGTCTACAGTTTCTGATCCTGGACAAAGAGAGAATGGGGGTGAGGTATAGGATGAGATTTTAAAGGGGTAGAAGGTGAGGTTATAGAGTTATTAGATCTTAGGAATCATGAAAGGAATCTAAAGAAGTTGGTTAGTAGCAGGAGGAGAGAGAAAGTAATTTGGGGGAGACAAATAAGTGGGAAAAAATATAGAGAGTACAAAAAAAACAAACATGAATAGTAAGAAAAATAAGATATGTGAAATAGGATATAAAAGGATATACAACACAAATGTAATATAGTATTCAGACATCCTGTTCCTCAGTAGTCTAATTCATGAAAAGTACTTGGTTTCACAAATGTTGGGGATATGAGGGCAGGAGAAGAGAGAGAGAAAAGAAAAAAAAAAATCTTGAAGGAAGATACAATGATTATTGTTGTTGGAGAGCAGTATCTTTCCAGCTTCCTTTCATCCTATTTTGGCATTGTCTGTTGTTTACTGGTATCTCCACCTTCAGTATGGTGAAGGTTATTAGGGTGGGAGGGTTGGTCTTGTGGGTGGAGCTCCTGGAGGTAGGGTACATCACTTGTCAGTCCCCAATGGGAGACTGCACCCCAAAGATGTCCTTTGGGGCCCACTCATGTGATGTTGGTGCCTGATCTTATCTCTTTATATCTCCTGTAGACCTCACAATTCCTGGTCTCTAATTTAATCTCTAAACTGTATCTCACTTACCCCCTCCCTTTCTACTTCCCAATCAGGAAACTTTCTCTCTAGAGGTCTTGTGGGTGCTCTCTGTTGACTGCACACCTGTCACAGAGAGCTGTTTTGTACTTGAGCATTTCAGGACCAGGTATTGCCAGCTATGGACTGGGTGTGTAGCCACAAGCACTGTGCTGAGTTAGCGGCTGCTGAGGATCAGGAGCTGGGGACTATAGGATCCTTGATATTGTTTCTAAGCCCCAGCAGGTATCCCAAGCTAGGAGTTGCCCCAACTAAAGATGGTGTCCCCAAGATAGAGGTGGCTGCTTTCAGCAATGGGGTGTTGGTTGAGTTGGGCCAGGCGGTGGCATTGAGCAACGTATTCAGAAATGCAGCTCTGTAGTGTGTACTGTTGTGGGTGGCCACTGTCTCCAGACCCTATGCAGTGTCCCCAGGTTCAGGCTACTGCATGTAAAAAAACTATGGAGTGTTGGGACTCCATGTCTGCCAAGGGGACGGGTTTTGGCTGCTTACCATACCCTAGTAGGGCCGGGGCTGAGCCAAGGGGTGTGGCTATGACGTAGCCTGAGAGACTGAACTGCTCTGCTGGCTGATTGGCTAGTTCTAGGCCTATTTAAGTCAGCACCTTGCCAATAAATCTGAGTTTCTGGATTCTCGCTTGCTATATAAAACTCCCTGGGTGTGGCATGGTTTCTGTTCATCAGACAGAGGTAGACACCCAGCTATTTTTGCCCTTATGTCCACCCTCGCCGGGTAAGTTACGTTTTTCCTTCTGCGGGCAGAGGAAAAACTCCCTTTTAGGGTCCAAAAAGGGGGTGTAGCTTAGAACTCGGCCCCATTCATAACTCAGCAGCCCCAGCAATGGAGTGGTTGCAGTGTTCCATAAGAGAGGCAACTGGGGGAGCCCCACATTGGTAGATGGGGATCCACATGGGAGGTCCTGCGCATGAAGAGTGGCCGGGAGTCCTGCACTGATGCTGAGGCCTGGTGACTTGCATGGCTCAGTGACTATGATTCCTGCATGGGAGCAGATGTTGGAGGGTCCTCTAATAAAACTCCCAGAGAAACAGTATTCCCACTACTTTAATCCCAGGTCATGGATCAACACAGAATGCAACCTCCCTCTAGCCCGCCATCTTGCATCTTCAATTTTAATGACTTTTAACATGTGGAAATAACTGAAGAATGGCATGTATTATGTTCCAACCTGCTTTAGCATAATATCATATACATAGTAGTAAACTGTGGATAGACATCCTCAAATAACCATCAACCATCAAGCAACTATATGTTTGAATATTTGCTTTCACCCTGTTGCTAAAGAACTTTTCTATCATTAACTTTCCCTTTTACTCCAAAGTAAATGTTTTCTGCTTTTAATGTTCCATGCTGCTAAAGTCATCACTATCCTCACTCCCTCTAAGCTTCATTCGCTACTTGACTCAACCTTAAAACCAGGATGGGTTGGGAGACTCAATGCTCTGGATTGAAAAATATTCAAAGAATTATTTGGAATTAGCATTTTAAAATTCATTCTTATAGGTATTTGGGATCTACACTGCTCTTAACACCTCTGGTATATGTGACACAAAATAAGTTCTACTTTGGAATCCTAAAATTTCCTACGAAAAAATTATTGTGAATTTCGGCATCCAATAGAAGCTCAAAGTGTAAAATTCACAATAAAACTGAAAATAACAATAAACAGTTCAATGCTTGACAAAATAATCTTTTATTGTACCTATCAATATTATATGGTTTGATTCAATGTGCACATAAAATTTTATAGTTTCATAGAAATATGAATATCACTATTATTTGTATAACATCCCTCAATATTAGTGTATCCTTCAGGCTATTTATCTTCCTAAAAAGTCACATATAATAAAACTAGAAAATGGATCCATTAGCTACCTACCTACTGAGTATCAGATGCTTTTATATTTTATCTCTTTCACATCATTTTGTAGATGAAGGAATATGATCAGAAAGAATAAATGACTCTCAAAATGTTAGTGAGACTTTAATCTGTGTAACACCAAAACTATTGGCTTTGTAATATAATACAAATAATTTGCTTTTACATTCTCACTACAAACCAATGAACCAGAATTTACTAACTGAACTTTATACATAAGGAAATTAAAATAAGCAGTCACATTGATGTGCATATGGTCACACAGTAATTTAAAAGCAAACATTAAGTTTAAAGAAGTCCAATAAAAGCCAAAATAAAACATTAGGCTTACTAGATTTCAATCTTTCTAGAAAACACTGTTTTTGTGTGAATTAGAATTCTGTAAATTCGGACTGTTCTAATCTTAAATTCTGCCCTTCTGAGTATAATCCTTTGTTCTACAAAGTTCTTTTTTTCATTCACAAATCAGTTGGATACAATATTCTAGATATGAAGAGAAAATTAATATACAATTTTAAGACAAATATACAAACATTAAATGTTTAGTAGTCAAAAAAACAGTGAACCCATTTTGTTTCTAAAAGTAACAAATATCCTCAAGATGAATACTTACAAAAAAAGAGTTTACAAAATTTAAGACTTACAACTTAATCAAATGTCCATTTCATGTATTCATATGCTATACACTGTTTTTGATGATATAATTCAATTATGTATTCATTATGGGAAATTTTAAAATATATATAAAGTTCACAAAACTTTAAATAAATATCAATAAAGTTAAAATATATATAAGTTCACAAAATGCTAATCTTTATAATTTTAATGCATATTAATTTTACAAATTAATGGGACTAACTGCATTAATTATGTTTCTACTAGCTTTTTGACAGCATGATCCAAAGTTGTTTTTTTTTTTTTTTTTTTTTTTTCTGCCTTGAATTAGGCAAAGCTATGTATACACATTTTAGAGATATCTGCAATGGTACCAACATGCTGATTTGTACTATTGCCCTTGCTTTACTATTGATTAATATATCAATGACATATAAGAGTTCATACACATTTAAATAATTAATAACTGGCATGCTACATTATGGTTCATATATAGACTTCCAAAGGAAAAATGAATTATTTGATGTCTGAGTTCTGTTATTTTTCAGAGATTGTCCCCTGGCATACGGATTAATATTACCTTATCTCATAACAAACCATTCTGAAAACTACTACAGATAAAATTACATTGAATTATTAATTGTGTGGACAGCCTGAGTTTAATAATGATGCTTACCTGCTCACATTTCTCAAAGCACTTTATTTTCCTAGCCATGGCATTGCCAGAAACAATTACTAAGTCAAGAATTAAGAAGGTAAAGTTACATGGAACTGAAATCATAATTAGTCTCTGACCCAGTTTTGATACCAATTCAGTTCACTCTTTTATTTTCTTCTTCTAAATAATGCAAACGTGCCTTTCTCTTCTTTTCATAAATATTCTTTAATATTTACTATTAAATGACACCCTGTGCCACATGGCTATAATCCAGGGGCATCACTAATGAGAACTTAATAGTTCTTAACAGTTTGCTATTAGCCAGTTCCAATGTCAACAGCAGTCTGAATAGGTTAAACTGAATACAAATAAAATGACCCTTGCCTACCCTTTCCAAACAATGCACTTAATCTACTCATTTTACACTGGGGAAATGACAAACAGGAAATTTTTAATTTGTTTCTTTTCTGAAAACCCCTATGGTTACATTAAAGAAAAAGTTTTGAAATGCAAAGGATTATCTTGATGCTGATAAATAACAGAAGTTAGCCAGAATTTGAGATTCAAAGATAGAATTAACTGAAGCTTACTTTAGAGGAAAATTTGGTGTAGAGATAGGTGGTAAGCAGTGAACTGGGATAGAATTGCTAATGAGTAAACCAATCATTTATGAATATCAGTGAGGAATCTTGACAAAGTTCTTCTGGCCTCATTTAGAACCCACAGTTCTATTTTGTGTCCTGAAGCTAAACTGTGAGTTAACTGGAGGTTCTGGGTGACAGAGGGGTTTCTTTTCTTGAAAAAAAAAATCTTAATTCTAGTTAAATATATTTATTTCTTTATGAAAAAGAATGACGAATTGAGTAATTTCCTGAAGTAGAGTAGGATGAAGACAGAAGAGAATAATATGATGACAGAAGAGAATTATATTAAGTGTAGCCTAAATCAGGTGCTTATTAATTGCCAAAGTCAAATGCAAAACTTGTTCCTCAGTGGCTTGGTAAAGTATAAAATCCAGTTTGTCCAAATATATTTTGAGAGTAATAGTGAGTAATATGCATCAAAATAAAAATCTACATAATTCATTAATTGTTTATGGTATATGGAATACAATGTTGGGACAGAATTTTAAAGGGATAAAAAAGTAGTACAAGATAGGATCCACATTATCAAATTATGTGTTGGGAGAAATAAATAAATGGACAAACCAAAAAAACAATAAAAATGAGGACATGAAGTATTATCAAGTGTACTTGTGTATGTACAGTATATACATGTATAATATCACAGAAATTCATCATTTTACCCTATTGCCACTTTTATTAATCTTGACTAACCAGAGTAGTAGCTTTTATTGGAATATGTTTGTGAATCCACTTGTTAGTACTTTTTCCTGTGCAGATCCATGGGGCTTTACAGGTGAAAATAATGGCAAACAAGATGTCAGCAGTCTAGATATATGAAGAAATAATAAACTATTTCAGCTGAGCTGGGAGACATCTTGCCTTATGATAAAGAGAGTGGCTAAATAATTGTCTTTTCAGCTGAAGAAACATTAACATCATTATAGCAGCAACATAAAAATATTGATCAGTTGCCATCATGCTTTGAGTAGTCTTAAGGTCAAAGAAATGATTTTAAATGTATCTTTTTGATACAAGAAAAATTGCTGAGCAGAAGAAAAAGGACATCAGTTAAAATATTTTTATTCAACATTTAAAAGAATTTCCTTGTTGGGATTCTTTAAAGCCTTCTTAGTTATGATAAATAGTTTAAAATATCAAAGCAAAAAATTAAGATAATATCAACTGCTATGGGCTACCACAAATTTGTAAACTTGATGTATCATAAGAACTTCCCTGGGATCTGAGGTACCAACAGTCATAAAAAAGCCAATAGATTTTATTATGTTTAGAGAGATAAGTCATTTAAAGCCCTACCTAATGGGAAATACAAGACATGTATATGCTTGACCCTGAGGAGAGCTTAGAGGCTTTCACCCTCCCTTTCTTGGCTTCAGCCTTGACACACATCCTTTCTTTCTGACCAGTTAGTGACCAAAGGCTCTACACCAGTACTGCCACATATGTTAGTAGTGAGGATACCTCTGTTCCTTAGTTTTCAAATTCACAAGAAAATGGGCATGGACATAATGATCTCTGAAGACTTTCGTACTCTAAAACATCCCTTCCCCCAATTTTTAAAGTAGAGATAAATAAAATAGCATTTTTAAATTCTACATTTCTACCATTGCTTTAATTTGAAGTCTTGGAAAACACTGTATTCTACTGTTATTTAGCTTTAATATGAGTTTACTAAGATTAATATGGGAACATAAAAGGTATGTAAAATGCCATTAGATTTTCTTGTTTAAAATTTGGTCCCTAGGACGTCTAAGTATCTAATACCTGATTCACTAAAATTTAATTTTGGCCCATACATAGTTTAAGGATATGTTTCTTTAAATTAGGTTTATAAATACATTGTCAATCAGATTTATTAACAATATTATCAGATACCCTCAAATGTAAGGCAAACACTCCCCACCAATTCTCAGAGTAAATTTTTCTGAGAGAAAGCCTTCAAAGCAATTCAGCTTTGCTGAATCAAGCAAGTGCAGATGATTGATTGTACTCAGTTATCAAAACAGCTGTTATGTCACACTATGAAGGATCGCAGCTCACACTGATCACATTAGAGATAAAGGTCAGATTTTGTATTTTCAGACTCACTTGTGTATATAGTAATAATGCCATTCTCAGTATCATTCATAAAAATGGTGGGAAAAACACAAAAATAATACAGTTACTAATTCCATAGAAGTATCATCAAGAAAACTATGAAATAATTCTGTATATACATTAAAAACAAATGGATATATTTTAAAACAGTGTCAAGTTAATATGGAGAAAAAGCCTAAAATTTTGAACGAAGTATGTTTGGTTGTTATAAACCTGGCATTTCACACCAGTTTGTTTTAAATGAATATTTTCATTTAAAACAAACTGCCAGGTACTTTGGTGCAACCTGTAATACCACTGGTGCAGAAAGTTGAGACAAGAGGATCACAAGTCTGAGGCCAGTCTTAGGAACTTAGTGAGACCCTGTCTTAAAAAATAAAATGAAATATACTTTGTATACAACCAGAGATATAAAAATGTGCTTTTTAAGTATAATATGAAATGTGATTCATTCTGCTGTCATTTGTAACAACTTAGAATAAAAATAAAAAAATAAATAAATAAATAAAATGGGCTGGGGGTGTAGCCCAGTGGTAAAGACCTCTAGATTCAGTCTCCAGTATGCAACCCAAATAAATAAATAAATAAAACAAAACACAAAAGTCTTTCGTACTGAATCCCAAAACAACCTAGCAACTGATTCATTTTGAAACTGAAGTTGGATTTACCAATTTACTTTCATTTTCTCTAGCATTAGTTACTTTAAAGTATATACTTTAGTATAATTATAGATGTATTATATGTGATAATTTTTTTGAGAGTTATGCTTTATGTTCAGAACAGGTTACAATTCTTCATTCCGATAAAGAATCTGTAAAAGGGGTTCAAATCTAATATTCCTTATGTTTCCTAAGAATGGTATTAAGTCTAAAATCATAGAAGTTTCAGGTAAGTTTCTTTTTGCTCTGTGCTAAGTATAATATTCTGAGGCATGAATATTTAATCTTGTAATATGAAAGGCTTATGGTCCACTAGTGTTAGGAGACAACAAATTTTCAGGCAGGGAGTAGGGGGTGCTATCAGATTTCCATTGGTGTTGTGGGCAAGGTACTGACTGCCCTTTGTTCTGGATCAAGAATTCTTGCATGGCGAGTCAACTTAACACAGTTAGATAGTGTCCCCCGACACCCCCTTGGAGCAGAGGGCAGATATCCTTAATGTCCACAGAAGATTCAGATCTTCAAAGCCCATATTTTGTCATAAATCTCACTGAGTGTGCATGTGTCATCTGGGCCTCTTTATAAATCCCGAAAGAAAATGGGATTCAGGAAAGTGGTACTAGTACTGTGGCTGCTACTATTATTGTGAACAAAGAATTGCCCTATTACTGGGTAGAGAAAAGAGAAAGAGAGGAGAGAAAGCAAACATCAAGAGCATCCACAAAATTTCTGTGAATTCAAGGACTTTAGAAACACTTTACATAAGACAGAAGGTAGGAGTTTTACTACTTTTTGTCTGTTTATATGGTATAACACATCCAGTATATTTTTTCATAGGCTTACTTCCTCATGTTGTCATTTCTTTACTACCTCTGGTTTGTTTTTCCTCCTTGGGCATAATTGCTTGCATTTCATTTTCAAGCATCCCAACCATAACAAGAAAATATGTATGTGTATAGGAATATATATGTATGTGTATAAATATATATTTAGTATACATAGCTATATTTTATATAAATATATTTTTATCATTTGACAAATATATATATATACATATGTGTATGTATGTATATATATATATATATGCATATATATATAATTTTGTCTAAATTCCTCAATGATAAATGTATAAATGCCCAAAGATATAATATCATAAGCCATGCTTTTTCTAAATCAGACATTCATTCAGCTATCTGATTTTTAAAAATCAGTCCTCAATATAATATTTCAAATTCAGGTAATAACATTTTGCTGAACATGTTAAAGAGGATACCAGAAATAAATTAGTCAAATAGGTAACTGTAGAAAAAAAAATTAAAAAAAAAAAAAAAAAAGTGACATTGCTGTCTTTTCCTTTTCTTTATCAAATAACCTGGATAGTATTTTTAATTCTGCATTGAATTTGTACTCTTGATATTGTATGCTTTTCTACTAGGAATTATAGAATCCCTTTTATGGTTATCGTTGTGTATCTCTCTAATACGAAATTTGTCTCATTGACAGATTATGAAAACAATTCTGCAAGTCATCTTCATACCAAAAATAGGGTCTGAGTCCATGTTCTAGGAAATAGCACAGGAAATATTACTCCAATTTATATTGTATAGTTAAGGAATATAGGTTTCACCACATTTGTAAGGGTATATTCTTTATCATTTGCCAAGTGATCAGTTGTGTTGGTTATGTTTATAAGTCATTATAATAACTAATTATTTTCACGACAATCAAAAGAATAAGTGGACATCACTTAATTTTTCTGCAATCATCTCTAATTAAGGGGTTTGATTACATTCTTATTATATAAGACTAAAGCTAAAATACCCACTTGACCTATAATTACTTAAGAAAAATTTATGATTCTGTGCTCATTCCTCTCTGATACCCATGCCTGAATGTCATGATATTGCCACTGAAAACTACTGAATTGAATGATGGGGTAAGTCTTACCAGTACAATCAGAGTAAATTTACCAAAAAAAAAAAAAAAAAAAAAATCTCAAGTAAACAATTAACTCAGTAATCATATTTTATGAGATTGCCCCATATGCCTATATGCAAGAATCTTACATGGACAAGTAGTTGATAATGTCAAAACACAGAAATAAAGAAAATCACTAATGATAAATGCTATGACAAAAATATGTATAAACTTGGTGAAGCAGAGAGGATGGAGTGATGACCTGTTGGCACAATGAAAGAAGAAGGAAAATCCAGAAAATGAAAAAGAACATAGACAAGAATTACAGGGGATGGCCAGTTAGGGAAAATTTCACTTTAAGTTCAATATTTCTAGACCAGTAGGTGAAGATCTAAGGCCTAGCAATCTGTGCTATGAATTATGAAAATAAATTCGGGATAAATAAAAAATGGATGCCAGGCACTGTGGCCCAAGCCTGTAATCCCACCCACTCTGGAGGCTGAGGCAGGAGGATTATGAGTTCAAAGCCAGCCTCAGCAAAAGTGAGGCATTAAGCAACTCAGGGAGATCCTGTATCTAAATAAAATACAAAATAGGGCTGGGCATGTGACTCAGTGGTTGAGTGCCTCTGAGTTCAATCCCCAGTAACCCTACCACCACCACCACCAAAGAAAGGATGATTTGAACATGTTATACCTTTAGTGCTAAGCTATGCACTTTATTAAAACAATATTCATAATAGGTTTAATCAATTCTTCTTTTATACAAAGCCCATCATTTTTCCTTTATTCATATGGATTGGCCTTCTCTGAGTTCCTTTAGTATATAGACTCAACATTCTTTATTTTTAGAAAATGCCTTTTTGTTTTAACTTCAAATTTAGCTCTATTCAAGTTTCTGAGTTAATCTTCATGTCTTTCTTAAAAACTTGTTCCAAACCTTAAATTTATTTGTTGCTGCACTTATGGAAAATTCTTTTTGGCCTTTACAGATTACCAATTTAGTACATTTAATGTATGATATATTAAATATGCAGGTGTCTAAAACGTGTACAATTAACAAATAAAAAAGGTAAAATGAGATTGATTTGGGTAAATTATATTTTCCCAAACATTCAGTCTCCCATCTTGAAAAAGAATAATGTATCTTTTGCACTTTATGATGTGGGATGCTCTATCCCCTACTGGAAGGACATATTTTACAGTCTAATTAACATGCTGTTTGGTCATGTGACTTTTGTCAAATAGAAATGAGTGGTCCTCATCCACTCAGACGTTTTGGAAGCATCATGTGGTTCTGCCAACTGTCTTCCTCTTATTCCTGTGCCATTCAAATTGCAGTACCATATGAGAGCTTTTCCTTCCCTAATCTGGACTAAGAAATGAAAAGATATATGGAACAGAAGCAGAAGAGCAACTGATGAGCAGACACCATGTATTATAAAACATATCATTCTAAAACAAACAAAACAAAAAGAATCATTTATTATTACAGCAAAACTAGTTTTCCAATATACTCAGCATTCAGGTTAAGATATAGCAGATCACTTATCATTAAAGGTTTGTATCACAGGTTGTACTATGAACTGCAGATAAAGAACTACAGAAAGAGGACTGGATTTTGAATGAAAATCAAGAGACCCACAAGTTGCAATGACAGACTTTGACGAGGAAGAAAAGAGGGTGAAAGGATTGGAAATTCATATGAAAATTGAAACAGTTGTTATCCGTATAGAAAATAAGATAGACTATCTTATACACATTAAAAACTCCAGGTGGATCAAAGAATTAAATGTGCTAAGGAAAATTTTTAGAAGTACAAAAGAAATATGGTGCAGAACCTTTCAGCCTCAGATTAGAAATGACTTCCTAAATGACACACACACAAAAATACTCACAAACGATAAAAGACTTTTAAATTCTGTTCCACTAAAATTTTAATTCTCATACAAAAATCAAGTCAATGCATTTTAAAATAGGCCCACATTCTAGGAAAATCCACTTAACCTAACCAAAACCAATATAGAGAATACATAAATAACTCTTAAATTTAATATGAAAACCAAAAGAAATGCAGCTAGCAGAAGAATAATGGATATAAATACTCAAAAGATAAAAACAAAATAATCAATGAACATAGATGATTTTCAATAATCACTGAGAAAATAAAATTTAAATTAACAATGGGACTTGATATCAACAAAAATATAGACATTTAACAACAATGTTGACCAGATACAAAGAAAAGGAAATTCCCATCTACTACTTGTGGGAATACACATTTTAAAGAGCAATTAGGCAATGCTGGGTAAAGTTTTCAGGATAGGTAGAATTAATGAATCCCTCAAAGATGTCAATGTCCTAATCCTAAGAACCTGTGCATATGCTAGCTACATAGAAAAGAGGGATTAAGGTTGAAGGTGGGATCAGTCTTGTTAAACAGATTACCTTAAAATAGAAAAATTATTCTGAACAACATGGCTGTGCCCAATGTTATACTAAGAATTCTTAACACAAAAATCCTAACCCATTTGTGGTCAGAGGGAGATGTGATTATGGCAGAAGTCAGAGGGACAAATGTAAGTAGGAATCTACCCTTTACTTCTGGTTTTGAAGAAAAAGAAAGGGATTCAAAAGCCAAGGAACACAGGAATCCTCTAGATTAGAGGAAGAAAAGAAAACATATTCTTCCCTATAATCTCCAGCAAGAAATGCAGCCCTTAGCCAGGCGCGGTGGCGCACGCCTGTAATCCCAGCACTTTGGGAGGCTGAGGCAGGAGGATCACGAGTTCAAAGCCAGCCTCAGCAATGGCGAGGCACTTAGCAACTCAGTGAGACCCTGTCTCTAATAAAATACAAAAAAGGGCTGGGGATGTGGCCCAGTGGTTGAGTGCCCCTGAGTTCAATCCCCGGTACCACAAAAAAAAAAAAAAAAAAAAAAAAAAAGAAATGCAGCCCTGCCAACACACTGAATTAGCTCGTGTGACCTGTATCACACTTGTGGTTTAAAATAATAAATATTTATTGTTTTAAGCCATTAAATTTGTGGAGATTTGTTATAGCATTCATAGAAAAACAATCAAAGTTAGCCAGAAATCCTACTTCTAACCCCATTCTTTGAGAAACTCTTTTGCAAAATTAGATATCAATAAGACTGTACATGACAGTATTTCTGCTTTGTAATAAAGAAAAAAAATTGACAGTACCCTCAATGTTATCAGTGGGGAAATGGATATAATCATACAGTTTATATTCTAAAACTATTAAAATAAACAACTATATCTTTATAATTCACCATAAATAAATCAATCTCACAATACAATATAGAAGGAAAAAGCAATTTGCAGAATGATATACCAGTGATATATTACCATTTATCCAAAGTTGTAAAGCACAAAAACAATTCCATTATATTATTTTCTGGATACTTGCAAATAGCATAAATTTCAGATCATGAAAGGGAAAAATCCACACAAGATTTAGAATGGTGGTTTATTCCAGGAAGCAAAGGAAGGAAAATGGGACAAAATGTAAATGTGTCTCTGTAGAAAATGGGCATAATGAATGCCTCAGAAATTGGACCCAAACAATTATAAATTTTTTATGAATTAGTCAAAAGAAGATATGCCACTTAATTATAAGTCACTGGATACTGAAATTGGTTGCACAAGTTTTAATCATATTATCTTTCATATTTTCCATTTGTTTTGAAATATTTTACATTACAAAATATAAAAATGAAAAGGGAAAAGACAAAATTTAAAACTCCTGATTAAATTATATTACTGGTAATTATTGTAACATTGTTTTAGGCATATGATTAGAGAAATGATATATTTGAGCACTTACACATTAGTAAGTCAATTCGATAAGAATTTAGGATCTAATACCTAGGGAAATATGCTCAGTGGTTTATATACATTATCTCATTTAGTCCTGTAAAGATCACTCATGGAATATTGCAGTTTCTATTATTATTCTCTGAAAGACCAAAGTCCTAATAAAGTTAAGTATTTTCCCTAAGGTCCTATAGATGGTGAAGGACAAAACTATGATTCAATAATTCCAGCAAATATAATTACCAGAAAATGTACACTGAAGTGTACATGATACCCTGGGCAACTTATTACAGAAAAACTGATTTTTCTGTGTATGTCAGAAAACTTCTGTCTAACTCAACAGGTACCTTATTATATCAAATTTACAGATGAGGTAAACTAACTTTCAACAGATCATATGTGAAAGTTGAATATACAAATACATGTGAATACAGAATACCAAGCAAAGTTCCTAGCTCATAATAGCCAAAGTTCCTCCATTTCCTGTCTCCCTGCTTTGTTCCTGTTTTGGAATGCTTTACCAATCAGCAACTTTCACAAAGTTGATCCTAAGTGATATAAAGAGGTGTGTTATCCTGTTCTTTTCTTCTTTAAGTAAAAACTCTACTTACTGATGTAATTTATAAGTGGTGATAAAGAAGTGTGGTTAATAAAAGGAAATTTCCTAAGTGTACATGAAAATTTTCAGATCATCACAATGATTTAATTAAGTATAGCTTTTCTGTAATACTCAAGCATTATGAATTCCTAAATTTCCAATTATTTCTCTCCTACCTAGGAAAAAAATGGTAGGTTGTTTCTAAATGAAAATTTATAATGAAAAATGTGGCTATTGATAGTTTCTATATGAACACATTCATTTTATATATGCACTAGTACAATTCAAATATATCAGTACAGTATTTCAAGGTTAACTAGAAAAAATCCATAACAACATATTTAGCCACAAGGTGTATTTTACTATAGTTATGATCAGGTTAGAAGACTGAACTTTCATTTTCTGTATATAGGAAAACTATTGATTTTTGCAACCTGCTACTTTGCCAAATTTGTTTATTAGATCTAGCAGTCTTTGGTGGAGCTTTTTGGATCTTCTAACTATAGGATTATATCATGCGCTAACAGTAATAATTTAACCTCTTTCTTTCCTATTTTTATCCTATACATATTATTTCCTTCTCTTGCCTAATTGCTCTGGCTAGAATATCTAGTACTATATTAAATAGGAGTAGTAGGAGTGGACATCCTGTCTTATTCCAAATTTTAAAGGAAATGCTTTCAGTTTTTGCATATAGCCTTTACAATGTTGAGGTAAATTCCCTCTATCCTTAGTTTCATCAGTGTTTTGGTTTTTTTTTTATCATGAATGGGTACTTTTGTCAAAGGCTTTCTCTACATCTATCAAGATGACTAAGTGATTTTTGTTATTAATTCTATTTATGTGATGAATTACATTTATTGATTTGCATATGTTAAACCAATTTGGTCATACATGACATATAATGTTATTAATATGCTGTTGAATATGATTTGCTAATATTTCACTAAGTATTTTTGGGTCTAAGTTCATCAGGGATATTGGTTTGTAGTTTTCTTTCTTTGTTGTGTCCTTACCTGATTTTGTATGTGTGTGATACTGGCTTCATAGAATGTATTTGGAAGTGTTCCATCCCTTCATAAAACAATTTGAGAAGCAATGACATTAATAGGTTCTTCTTTAAGTGTCCGATAGAATTCAGCTGAGAATTCATCTGGTCCTGGGCTTTTCATTGTTGAAATCAACAGATGAATGGATAAAGAAAAACGTGGTATATACAAAAATAGGGTTTTATTCAATCATAAAGTGAAGTTATGTCATTTGCAGGAAAATGGATGGAATTTGAGACCATTATGTTAAGCTAAATTAATCTAACTCAGAAAATCAAGGGTCATATTTTTTCTCTTATATGTGGAAGTTGGGAGAGGAAAAATGAAAAGAAAAGTTGAGGGCAGGGTCTCATGAAAAGCAAAAATATGAAAACTGAAAGGATGTCAGTAAAGAACAGAGACCAGGGGGAGGGAGAAGGAAAGGGAAAGGGAAAATACTGGGGAATGATATATTGTGTGCATTTACAGATTTGTTAAAAATAATCCCACAATCATGTGCAACTCTAATACACCAATAAAAATATGGGAAAAAAAAGTAATAAAACAAACTTGGCACAAAAATGATCAATAAACCTTCAAACAATTTATATACACAAAACATTCATATTAATAACCCTGAAAATTAAATATGAGGCTAAATTAATTTTCTCTTAAACAGGCTATAGCTCTTTGTGCTATTCTACCTAAAGTAGTGTAAAATATTCAGTCATTACTACAATCATCTAATTTATGGTTTTATGAAAGGAATCTAACTTATGTTTTTCTCTCAGCTTAAATGCAGCAATCTTTAATATTGTAAAAACAGAGATCTTCAGACAAACATAAATGGAAAAAAGTTGTTTAATTTCAGTAATAACTCTCTTCCAAATACTGTTTTAAAAGTACTATTGCTATGATTTATTCATGCCTTGTTATCAAATTTATTCTGATAAAAATTGCTTTACACAGTTTATTTAAAGATAATAAATAAAATAAGCTTCATTTTAACTAAAAAATATAACAATTTTTAAATAGAAAAAATGACCAAGATAATGTACAAGAAAGTGATTTCAAACTAGAGACATGATATTCACATTTTACAATCTGTTAAGTTTCTCACTTGGGCAAAAGCTGCTAAGTTTGATTTTTCCTAACCCCTCCACCTTTGCTTTCTTCTACTAGTATGAGTAAAATCACATGAAAGATGTATACTAAAATCAATAGCAAAATACTCAAAACAACGGCCAATACCAGTAGATCAAACTAGTGAATGCCAAGAAAAAGTCATCAAAGATACTTGTTTGTCTTTGAATGATGAAAAATGCTCAGATTTTCTTCAGAACCACCTTTCAAAGATACATCTAATCTTTAACGTTTCCAAGTTCTGATTGCATTTAACACTTAAAATATATAATATATACCTAATTTTGTAGAGTTCTTGCATGCTTAGTCATTCTTTCATAGCAATTTCATTTCCTGAGAAGAAATAGTGCACATATGTCTACCATAATAACCATCTAGCAAAGCAAAGACGACTTCTCCATAGCCTAATTTAATGTCTGAGATGGTGACATGGTGAACATTAAATTCAACATTGAAAACAATTCAAAGAATCTTTCAATCCATTAGCTGCATATTTATTTTCAATCTATTAACTACTTATTTCAATCTATTTATTGACTTCAATATCCATAGTTAAAGAAGATACAGTGAAAATATTAACATTGTAATAAAAAAAATGAGTGAGAGTGAACTTTAAAAAAAGGATGAAAGAATAATGCTTAGATCCAGAAAGAATATATGTTTATACATAAAATGGTTAATCTGGTATATTCTTTGCAATACTATTATATACTTTGTAATGATCAAATTTGTGAGAATTAAAACTTCAGTGAGCCCATTATCCACCAACCTCCAAAACATTTAGCTGAGCTTCTGATTCTATATATCAGGAAAATTATTCCTCTGGCATTCATTTGTGATCACTTAAAATATAAGCACAATCACTGATAACCTCTATAACTTTCACTAGAGAAGAACTGCAAGTGACATTCTTATTCAGATATAGTATCCAATTTCTTGTTGAGTCTTGCTAAGTTATTTGCCTCCATAAAATATTATGGCAGGGTTCCAAGGGTTAATTATGAGTTGCATAAAAGGCACTTCCTTCCATTCATTTTAATTTATTGTTTTTCACTAAGCATTTCCCAGGAAATTGGCTCACTGAAGTTACAAGGAAGAGTTACTTTACTTTTCCCCCTCCTATTCTATTTTCATCTGATGTATATATAGTGAACAACAACTAATTTCACAGCTCAGTTATTTAATCCTTGAGAAAAAGACATTTCTTCTAAATCAGATGATAAAAAGGAGCAGGCGACGCTGTACTAAAATATTCACAGCTTTAAAAATAATATTTATGTAAACTGTATTTATGAATTCCATCAATTTAGTGAGACATACTAATAAATTTTCTTTAAACTCTGCAAGAGTGGATAACTTATAGATTTGTACTACTAATAATGTAATGCCAACATATTATTTCAATTATGCACTCAAAGTCTAGAAATGATATATTATGATACACAAGATAATGAATGATCATCAAATGTTCACAGTATTATAATTCAAAAGAGGCCATCACACATGAGTTGTTTATGACCTGAAGCAGGAAGCTCCAGCTGCTGCAGTATCTTCATTGGGCATCCATTACTGTTACCAAAATGAAAACTTTTATTAAATTTTAGCAATTTCATATCACGCTTGAAATCTCAACAGTACACATTTTAGCATCTATGTCATGAGAGGAAAGTTTTTATTTAAATAAAATTTTAGAGTGTAGGGTCTTTAAAGATCTGCATTTAAAAAGCTCAATTGAGGTACTTTTTTTTTTTTTAATCAAAAAACCATACAGAATAATTATTCAGGGTAAGTTGGAAAATGACAAGAGGAAGAACTGCTTTAACTTTTTCACATAAGTGGTGTTAATGGTTGGAAATTCCCCAGTTTGATTATCTTTATGAAAACATAAAAGAGCATACATTATGGAATTTCCTTTCCTACATGCTGCTATAAAAGGGACATATTCCAAAAGACAGTATTTTCAATATTTAAGCATGGAGACATGTGAAATCTTTTTATTTTTATTCTTTTGTATTCTATCTTAATTGTACAATGAATTTCTTCTCTATGAACTTGTTCAATTTTGAGAAACTACCTTTTCAGCTTTTCCTACCCAATATGTGAACTGTCACTTTTTCACATTTCTTTTTAATTTGGCATATTTCAATCTTTATAATGTGACCTCTAGTTTTTATAATTTGGGAACCTATTTCTAAGGCTAATCATATTAATGCTATCTGTGATTTAGTGAATATTCACCAGTCCACATTTTATATAGATTATTATTTACTTATGACAGCACCTACATCAGATATTATTCAAATCCACTTTACAAATGAGACACTTTAGCTTAAGGAAGATGAAGCAATTTGTGCATGAGAGAAAAATGAAGATAAAACCCAAAACTGTCGAGGTATAAAGAATATGCTCAGTCATTGTACTTTTGATTTATTTTAGGGACACTTTTGAAATCCCTGGATCACATGGAAGTGATTTCAAGAAGACACAGAGAAAAGGAAGAATTATATAGCAGAAAAGGCTGCAATTGAGTTGTAGCACTGACAGAATGAGTACAAACACTGAGTGATATTTGAATTCCAGGTAAACATCTTTTTTAAGTATGTTTGTCTTGGATATTGCCAGACATACTAAAAATTTATTTGTTCTAACCTGAAATTCAAATGTAATTGGTAAACCTGCATTTTTATTTGCTAAATCTGGAGGATCATTTCCTTACCCTTTTGGGTAACTTAGGTAAGAGCTGGCTAAGTTGTTCTGTTTGCTCAGTGGAAGATTGTGCTGTTCTCTTTGGAAAAGCGCTTCCCTTCTAAGAAGCCACTTCCCACACCATATAGATATTCCTGCCTGTTGTACCTATAAATATATAGATCCTTGTGGGCCAAAGCCCCCTCTACGGAGACTGCAGCTGTGGTGCATGCAACTGATGTTTAATCAGGAAATGGATTTGCCCTACTAATGTGCTAGTAAATAATTTTCAAAAATTCCTATTTTATACCTATGCCACATGTTGCTAAGGTGTTAATAACCATTTACATGACATCATTTTGCAAAAAATTTGAATCCTCATTATTCATTTCAATGTTCATATTAACTAATATTCACTTACACAGATCAGAAATGGCACAGAGGGGTCCTCATATTAGGATTTGTTGAAGAAGTCTGTCACTGTCTTGTTTTTAGAGAGTGTATTCATAAATGCTCTCACTCTTTTTGCATCCAGAACTAAAAGTTTCTAGACTATATTTTCTCCAACACAATATGCTACCATCTCCTTAAATATTTCTTTTTGCTTTTCTAGATTTTTTTTCTAATTTCCTAGAGTTTATCTTGAAATACAAGATTCAGTTTCACAAAGATTCACAATTTTTTTATAGAGTCAATAATTTGGTTCCAAAAACAATTAGTATTTTATATAATATTCTTTCTTAAAGTGACCTACTTGCATTTCATTGTCATTCCTTCAGAGTAAACACAAAAACATTTGAATTCTATATTTTTCTAGAAATTAATTGATAACATAGAATCTTATACACATAAAATAGATTTTAGAATAAAATGTGCATTCTTCATTTTTGCAAAATGAAAATGTACATAATCTCATAAAATTTAATCTTCTTTCCCTTTAGCCTCCAAATAACTTTTTACTTCTAACAAGTTTAGTATAAAACTATTTTTATTCAAAAAGCTTTTTGATCTTTTTAGAAAATACCTTTCCATGTCATTGCTTTTGACTTTCCTCTATCCAACATATTCTAATTTCATACTGTCCTATTCTCCCTTTCTAACACTCTATATTTTCATTACTCTGCCATTTTCATCAAGCTGTTTTTTTTTTTTGCTTCTCTCTTTAAAGAAAAAAGGATAAAAGGATTGCCCATTTTTCCAGAGACCTTGATAATACCCTTGCTTATGAAAATTTACTATATTTTTCAGTTGAAATTAAAAACTTTGCATTATATTAATTTTAGTATACATTAAAGTATAATTATTGACATATCATCTTGCAAATATAAAGTGGAATTTCACTAAAGTTGGGGGAAATATCATATCCCAAAGCCATTAAGAGGTGTCTTCACATACTAATATTCAACATGTCTTTTTGTAGGTTGTTAGAATGAAATGCAAGCATTTGGAACTACATTATCATGTTTCATCAAAAAAATCTTATTGTTTTCTTCCATCATTAAAACACATTCTGTAAGGCTACTCACACCCCACGTTTGTAGTAGTTTGAAATCCAGTGTAAATCCTCTGGTCTTGTTAATCCCTAAAACAATTGAACTTTAGTAACTAAACCAGCTATTCCCATATAATAGTCAAAGTTTCCAACTTCATTTGAAGGTAAATCTTCTCTCCTTTGTTTGGAGACTCCTTTAGTCTGATGCCTACAGTATATGATGGATACAAGTGTCTTGTTCTTCTATCATTGGTACCTTCCAACTCACAGGAGTGGGAAGGACTAGGTTTTCCTTGCTGTGCACTACTTCGGGGATTTAATTCTGTGACTCTTGGCTAGTCAGGGGTTTAGAGCTGATTTGTTTTTCTTATAGCAAATGTCTATCTTCCTTCTAAAGATTTTAAAGTGATCCATGCAGGAGAGGACATAATTCCCAGGCATTCTTTCCCTCACTGTAATTTGGATGTGCAAATAAGCCTCAAAGCAGCAAGATCTATTTGAGCTCTTTAAACCAGCTTCTCTACTCTTCAAATTTCACAGCTGTAAGCCAATATGTGGCGCTTGAATTACGTAAACTCCAGAGAACACATGGAAAACAAAGGCTCTCAAATTTGTCACATTTTTTTTTTTTAAGGAGTTGTAGCTATACCAGAAACAGGAGGTAGCTGCTGCTTTTATCTGAAGCTGACTCTATATCTTATTTGTAGAAAGATCTGGACTCATGGAGCATCAGAACCAGAAGATGCATTACAATCATATAGTCCAAATAGCCGTTTTGTAGAAGAAACTGAATTCTAAACATTAAGTAATTTAACCAATGTTTGATTAACTTTAGTTCAACAAACACAACTATTATTTGCATACAATACATGGGAATAATAAAGACAAATATGACACAGAATTTGCCTTGCAAGAGATTTATATACTGGATGAACTGATATTACAATTCAGGTTTTCCTTAGTGTTCCAAAATCATATCTACCATGTTAAACCAGGAGAATACTTTTCAAGTTTAATACATCACCCATGGGAGCTGTTAAAATGCACATTCCAGAGCTATGGTGCTACAAGCTTTGTTTCAATGTGTAGATTCTATGACTCTTCAAGTTAAAAATCACCTTAGGTGATTTAAATGCAGGTTGTTCTATCCCAGAAATTAAAAGCATAATTCTATCTTTGCTTGTCTTGAAGAAGGTAATGCCTGCTGACATCCATGTCAAAAAGAAGTGGTGCATCTGTGTCACTCAGTGTCTATCTGATCACCCCGTGGTTTGTATATCTGTAAAAAAAAGGTATGTAATTTTATTGGAGATAATTTTGAATCCATTTCGACTACGTCTGCTTTTCTAAAACATCTTTCTGGGATTATTTGGGGTTCTCTGCTGAATCCTATAAACCTCTTGCATAAAGATTCCCTAAATGATATTATTACCTAGAGATTGTATTTCATTTTATCTTGCATCTTAGTAAATAAAAGCTTATGCACACTGAAATGGAATGTGTGGTATTTGGATTGACATATATTATCTTGACTCTTTGCACAACATTTCTTTATAAAATATAAAATTGTAGAGAAAACTCTTGCCAGGCATGGTAGTACCTGCCTATAATTTTAGCAACTTGGGAGGCTGAGGCAGGAGCATCACCAGTTCAAAGCCAGGCCACAATACAGTCTACTGTCATGAATATCTAAAAAGAACAAATAATTTTTAAAAAAAAAAAATTTTAAAAAAGTTCAGTGCCAGTCTTAGCAAGACCCTGTCTCAAAATGAAAAGGTGTGGGGATGTTGCTCAGGGTTAAAGCATCTCTGGGTTCTATCTTCAGTATGAGGGAGAGAGAGAGAGAGAGAGAGAGAGAGAGAGAGAGAGAAAACTATGAAAATATTGATTTCTTTTGATAATTTTAAAATTTCTCACAGCATGTTAGGGCACAGCAAAGTCTAATGTTTGAAAGTTAATCAGTTCTGATGGAACAATAAGAAAGAGCTTGTCAATATCTGAGATATACGAAGAACTTCTCATATAAAAAAAGATGGGTTTTCAGTACTGTTGCTGCTTTTCTTCACTCAGAACAGCTCTATCCTTATTTCTAATTTGTTCTGATTAATTAGAGTTCTCTTCGACCTAGACTAAGAGCACAAAATTTTTATTTTGTGACCATACTTTCACAAGAGGCAATGAGTCTTGTCCACTCAGGATGATGAGTATATATAATATATGTGTGAGTGTGTGTGTGTGTGTGTATGTATGAGTTTTCTAAAACATGCACAAACTATTTCCATATTTGCTTCAAAACATTATTGATATGCAATTATATTATATTTATACTTAGCATAGATAAGAGCATAAAGCTTATCAACTAATCCTTTAACAAGATTAACTTTCCAATAATAGCAGTTAATTGGGAAGGAAAAGCTAACCAGGCAATCGAATGCAAGTCAGTTCTTCCTTATGTAAGAGAATATTTGATTTAATGATATAATCTCCTTAGTTTTATAAAGAGAATAAACCTTAAGACCAATGTCTTATTTCTGTGTGTCAAATTGAAGTAAGTTAAAAATCAAACATACTGAAGGAGATATAATCAAATATTTTATACGTAAAATTATCTTCTCCCAAAGCACTATTATATTACTGCCTTAGCATTTGCATAGATTTCTACAAATTAATTCTGATGTACATCACCTTTGATCCTCATTCATGAAATCCCACAATAGTCCAGACACTTTGCTGAATCCTGGACAACAAATAAGAAGTTAATGATGGTTTTCTACTTTTGAGAATCCAGATGAAGGAGATTAATGTATAAATAGATATATTAAAATACTCCATGAAAGTGCCATTGGAATTATGATTAGATCTATGTATGATACCCCAAAGGATAGTGCAACTCGCTATTCCTGAAAAAGCTGAAGATTAGAGGAATGAGACTCAATTCTGATTCCACATTAGCATCCCTTTGGGAGCTCTTGAAACAAACAATTTTCACACCACAGCCTAGACCAACTAAAGTGGAATCTTTGCATGTGGGTCCTCAGCATTGTTTCTTAAAAATCTGTTTAGATTATTATAATATGCATCTAGTGTTAAGAACCACTGCTTTAAAGAAAATGACAAATGAACTTCTCAAAATGTTGATTGACTAACAATTCTATGTATTTAGATTCCAAGTTACAGTACCTATTGGTAAATGGGGATACTTTGTCAATTTTCATCTTCCAAGTTCTTTCCAGTATTTTAATAATTCCTGGTTAGTTTATTCTGAAATTTAAAATGTTTTGAATTGAATAATTACTAATATAGCAGGTAATTAAGCATAGCTAAGAGTAATTCTTTTCTACCAAAGTAAAATTGTCAATCATATAATTTGTACTATCTACTATAATAATTTAGAAACATTACACTCATTTGCAGTTAAAAAAAAACTAAAATTAAGGTGATTGGCTTAGTGAAATGAACTATAAGGTTCAAAAGACTAAATTTTCAAATGCAATAGCACATTATTATTGTGATGTATTTATACACAGTCTAAAAGTTCTGGAAATATCAACATCCCAAATTTCAGAAAATGTAATTAATTTAAAGATATAGATTATAAAATTGTTTGTTATAAGGGAAGTTGAAGTTTGAGGCTAATGATCAGCAATCCTTGATATCTGCTGTGCTAAAATGAATTTATGACAATTATATTCTCCTTGAAAGAAAAGAGATCTATGAGGCCCCATCTGCCTGTAATTTGATGCAATTGTTTATCCTTTGTTGCTAGCCACATAACTAGCTTATTCAATAAAGGTTGTCTTCCTACAAAATCAGTTTTCTTCTCCTCTAGAACCTGAGATTAACAAAATGCCAGCTGTTCTGAAAACTCCAGATGAACAGGCCTCATGAGAAATTATATACTATATTTTGAATTCTTACAGTACTTAAATGCTCTCATCATATGATTTCCTATTCTGGATTACAGAAATAATCTTTATTTCAGGTGCCAATTTTCAGAGGAAGGTGGAAAAAGGAACTACCAAGTTTTAAGAGACTTTTCTATGTAAATATCTATATATGCCCATTATTTCACTGAATCCTAATCTGATATAACGTTTAGCGTACAATTTTATGGATGAACAAGAACTAAAATGGTGACTTGCCCAAGATCACACAACTAGTATACTACAGGAAGAGTCATGATTCAAATTTTCAAATTCTATATTTCCTAATTATGAAGTCCATGAACATTCTACTACTTCACGTTGAAGAGCATATTTATTATATTGATTTTTATCTTCTACATCTAGTTTATTTCAATGATCTGATTTGTGGAACACCTTTAATTCTGACATGCAAAAATAAAATATGTTTTTATTTCTTTCCAATCCCTGTCCTCAGCATTTTCATGCCTAATCTCCTCCCCCACACCCCACTTTGTAATACCATCATAAGAAATTTCAAGGGTTTTGGGTAACTAAGATAAAGTTCAAACCAGGCTAGTTCAACCAAACATGTCCATTACATGGAATTGCTGACTCCTTTTGTTGCTTCTATATCTACTTTAAGAAAAAAACAAAAGAACAGCTAAATTATTATGTAAAAGGACAGAGATGTCCAATTGAAGACTATGTCAGTTTCTCTTGTCCTTACTCCTGGATTCCTTAAATATTGCACTCCCTATGACTGTTGCTTTCAACTATATTCCTTTGAATTTATAAAATTAAGCTTATATATGCTTGCAGAGAAGCAGCACTGGGGTCAAGTTCAGACACAGCAAGATTATCATGGCCACTTTATTTAGAGCTTTGAATAAGATACCCCAGATATCAGTAAAGTATTTTTGGTGGGGGTTACTAGAGATTAAACTCAGGGCCACTCAACCACTGAGCCACACTCCCAGCCCTATTTTGTATATTTTTTTTTCTTTTTTAATTTAGAGGCAGGGTCCCACTGAGTTTCTTAGTGCCTAGCCATAGCTGAGGCTGGCTTTGAATATGTGAACCTCCTGTCTCAGCCTCTGGAGCCACTGGGATTCCAGGTGTGCACCACCATGCCCAGGCAGAGAAGTTTTGAGTTACTGCCTTTTTCATTTTAGTTGTCAGTATACACACATACGCCAAATAATAGAACCACTGAATCATATGGTATTTCTACTATTAATTTTGTAAAGAACTTCCATATTTTCCATAACAGAAAAAGGCTGTATGTGTATGTGTCTAGAATTATGCTTTTCAGTGGTAAATTATGTAAAAAGGTAAAGCAGGGTAACAGAATAGAAAAGAATGAAAGGTGGAAATAATAAGGAGCTACGTTTGATAAGAGAGTAAGGGAAGAAATGCCCTAAGAGAAAACAGTAAAAAAAATATATAAATGCCCTAACATTCATGCTATATTTGAAGAATATCATGGAAGTCATGAGATGGGAATAAAATGAGCAGGTAAAATAGTAATATTAGCTTTGGCAGGAGGGAAAATTGTGTAGGCTACTGTAGGGCAAGGGGTATCCACATTTTCTCCTCACATATTCCTCCAAATTTATGAAATATAACTCCCAACTCTCATAAAAATATGAAACATAGGGGCTGGGGTTGTGGCTCAGCGGCAGAGCACTCGCCTAGCATGTGCACAGCCCGGGTTCAATCTTTAGCTCCACATAAAAATAAAAAAAAAAAACATTGTGTACAACTAAAGTAAATAAATATATATGTTTTTTTAAAAATATGAAACATAATTAGTCAATGCAGAGCCTTCCAAAAGCACTTAAGTAACTATTCTCAAGTACATTATTTACTGTTGCTGAGCATCTTTGGAGAAATATCTATTAAAGTCCTTTACTCATTATTTAATTGGATTTTGTTTTTGCTTTGTTGTTGAATTATAAGAGCTCTTTATTTAGTCTGGGTATTAACCCCTTATCAAAAATATATTTACCAAATATTTGACCATAATCTACATTGCCTTTTCACTCTGTTTATAGCATATTTTGGTTCACAAAATTTTAGTCTTATGTAGTTCAATTTATTACATTTTTCTGTTATAATATGAACTTTGGGTTTTATATCTAGAAAATCATTGCCAAATCCAATGTCAGAAAGTTTTTCCCCTAAGCTTTTTCCCTTTTTTCTTTTTTTGATAGTTTTATAGTTTTTCTCTCATGTTTAGGTCTTTGATATGTATTTGAGTTAATTTTTATATATACTCAAAAGTAAATGTCCAACTTCATTTGTTTGCATGTGGATAGCCATTTATCCTAATATTCTTTTTGAAAAGACTATATTTTCCCCATTAAGTGGTTTTGGTACTCTGGTCAATATTCATTTTACCCTGTGTGTGAGAGTTTATGCCTGTGCTCTCTATTTTGTTTCACTGAGTTATGTGTTTATTTTTATGTCATTACTACATTTTGCAGTAAGCTTTGAAATCAGGGAGTGATTTTTAAATCTCCAACTTTGTCCTTCTATCTCAATGTTGTTTTGACTATTGAGAATTTTGCCTATATGAAATTTAGGATAAATGTTTCTAATTGTGTGAAACACAGTTTTATGAAGATTGCATGGACTCTGTAGGTTTGCTTTTTGTAGTATTGACAACTTAATAATAATACATCTTCCATTGTATTAATACAGGATATCTTTCCATTTACTTATGTCTTGTTAAATTTTTTTCATCATTCTTTTATAGTTTTCACTTTATAAATCTTTCACCTTCTTGGTTCACACACCCTGTTTTAAAGAAAATTATAGGCCTCATCATAAACAGTAGTTTTTACCCTGAATACTGACAACCTTCAGTATCATTAAAGTAAAAAATGTGGTCAGTGTTATAAAAGACAAAGGGAATTCTATAATCACAAATATAAGTCTCTTTTACTGAGTTAAAGCCCGTTACCACATTCAAAAGTAGTTATAAATGGCTGGGCGCAGTGGCATATGCCTGTAATCCCAGCAGTTTGAGAGGCCGAGACAGGAAGATCGCAAGGTCAAAGCCAGCCTCAGCAAAAACAAAGTGCTAAGCAATTCAGTGAGCCCCTGTCTCTAACTAAAATACAAAATAGGGTTGGGGATGTGGCTCAGTGGTTGAGTGCCCCTGAGTTCAATCTCTAGTACACACATATACACACACATAGTTATAAATGGTTTGGGCTCTAAATGTAAATTCATACTATCAAAATGTAAGAAACACATGAACAATTATTCTTCCTCTTATGCTAGAAATCTATTTTTACAAATAATTACATAAAATATTTCTCTAAGTCTCAATGCTAACCTCTGTTCTCACCCATAGCTTTCTTATTCCATGTTCACTATTTTAGTAGACATCAAGTATCAATAGACACTATGCTTTCTTAATAACACTGACATCTCCATTTATTTATAAATTGTGAAAGAAGCTTTAAAACATGTTTAAATAAAATATTTTTTTCATTAAAATGGAGCTAAAACTCAAAAGGATTGTTGTCCTGATGCATTTTGTGTGAAAATATTACATTTCAGTATGAACTGGTAAAGCTCAACCACTCAATCCTGAATTTGTGATACTTTATTGTTATTTATTATTTACAAACTATCTTCACTGTACACATAGCTCACAAAACAGAAAATGTACGTGCCTAGAATTCTAACCAGCTTCTCAGGAATGAGTGGCACCTGAAAAACACTTGACTATTTAATTATATTAATAATCTAAAATCATAGATGAAATTTACCAAAAATCTCTACTGATATTTTATCAATAATTTAAATAACGGGGAAGTAAAATAGGCATAGACTATAAACCATGTATTTTCTTGATTCTATGATAATTAAAGATATGATATGTCTTGAGAAATAACAGCTTCCCAAATACTATGCTACATGTACATCCATATCCAAAATGCTTTTTACCATTTATATTGCATACATTTATGATTAAGATTATATATCACTAGGCTGGGGTTGTAGCTCAGTGATAGAGCACTTGCCTCCCATGCGTGAGGCCCAGGGTTTGATCTGCAGCACAACATAAAAAATAAATAAACACAAATAAAGATATTGTGTCCATTTACAACAACAAAAAAGTTTATATATCACCTACTTCTTTATCCTATTATGTACTGAGTCAAAGCTATTCTTACATCCATTCCTCTAAGTAATATTGCCATTAGCTATAATACACATCATCCCAGGAACACACCGCTATTCATAGCCCTTATTAGTTGTCTAAACTTCTTTACCAGTTTTAGAACTGGGACTGTCATTTTGAGACACTTGGAAGCATATTGAAATTTCATATTAATCATCTCTTTGGTGAAGCCCATAGTTTTCCTTTCTCATGTTCTTCTAAATAAATACTGCTGAAATTGAAACAGTTTTTGAGAAACGTCTATTAATTGTATTTCAGTTCTAATTAATACTCTTTCACAATATATGCATTGATCACACAGTTTTTCTGAACTATTTTCTGGACTATTCTGAATTTGAAAAATTCCTTTAATAATATTGTGAAAATGTGAAAACACATGATATAGCATTAAATAAATCTGCACAATGTCAATAACTATGATCTGAAATTTTATATAAATTTTATAATGAAATCCACTTTATTTGCTTGCTATCATCCTTTAACTACCATTTTTGTAGTGTAATTTTCTTGCACAAATATCCTTTCTTCTTGTAGTGTACTTTAACTTAATTTCTTACTATTCTTATTTTTTTCTTCACTACAGTCAACAAGATGAATATAGCTTTCCATTCACCATATAACAGGCAATTTGAAAGTCTTATTTACTAAAATCTGGAAGATCTGTGTTACATAATCTATTTTTATTTTGGGCACTTTTAACTCTTTTAAAATGTGAGGTCCTGGGGTGTAACCTGTTTATCCCTAGAATAACTACCAACTGATGTAGATTTGATACATAGATAATGTCTGGACTTTCGTAATATCTATCTTCAGTTTTTTTCTAACTTCATTGTTCAGCTAAAATTTCCAGCACAATGTTAAATAGACCTGGTTGCAACAGACACTTTTTCTAGTTACCAATCTTAAGAGGAGAAAAATCTAAGCTACCAATGCCATTTATAGATACCCTTCATCACGCCAAAGAAGTTTTTTTTTACATTTCTTAGATGAACCAACTTATTCACTATATATTTTTACACAGTAGCTAGATTCATTTTTATAATATTTAGATCATATATATGTGTGTTTGACCCATGATTTTCTACTTCTGTATTGTTGTCTGACTTTGAAATGCAATTTCCATCAACCTCCTAAAATAGATTAAGAATTTCCTAACCTTCTCCAGAAAATTTTGGTATATTTGGGAATGCTTTCTAAATATTTATTTTCATAGAAACCATTCAGCCTTTAGTTTTCTGTATCTCAATATTTGTATCTATTCATTCAAGTTTCCTAGTTAGAATGTTTTTTATATTTTTCTTTTACATTTGACTTTGGTAACTTGTATATTTCTAGGAATTTATTCATGTCATATAAATATTCAATATTATCCCATAAAGTTGTTCATAATGTACTTTTCATCTTTAAGTCTATACCCTATTTAGTTATATACTTTTTTATTTCTTACTTGCTTATTTTTGTCTTCTCTTTTTCACTAGATGAATATTGACATAGATTTATATTTGGATCTTCAAAGAACTAACTTTGGCCTTTGCTATTATTGTTTATTTTTGTTCTATTTCACTAATTCTGCTTTTTACTGTTTCACTCTTTCAACTGTGTGTATGGTTGAGAATGGGCATTTAAAACTGAAAAATATCCTTCTAGGGTCCTTTTAAACTATGTTTCATGAGCATCATTTTTATTACCACTTGCTTAGAACTTATTCTTAAATTTCTATTGTGATTTCTACATTGACTATAGGTTTTTTAGAAACACATGTGAGTGGTGCATGCCTGTAATCCTACCACTCAGGAAGCTGAAACAGGTGGATCAGTAGTTTGAGGCCAGCCTCAGCAACTTGTCAAGGCCCTATCTCACAAAAACAAAAAGGGCTGGATGTAGCTCAGTGATAATTCACCCTTCAATTCTATACCCAATATTGCCAGGAAAGAAAACTGTACTTTTTTGGTTTATCATTTTATTTAATTATTTTTTCATTATTTATTTATTATAGTGCTAGGGATTGAAACCAAGGCTTCATACCATCTAGACAAGCACTCTAAGATTGAACTACAGCCCCAGCCTCTATCTTTTTATTTTATATTATTCTAATATATATTCAAATTTCATAAATAGAATAAAGAACTCCACTGTACTAGATTCAACAAGTAATAACCTTTTGTCTTTTTTTAAATACTTTTTATTTACTCTTTCTCTACATGCACGTGTGCTCAAATATTCTTTTTTTCTAAATGATATGAGAGGTACAGAAACCTCATGTCTTACCCCAGCATATTTCAATATATTATTTTAAGGGGGAAAAAAAGAAGTTTTATTACATAATCACCATGAAGTTATCAAAACAAAGAAAGTTAGTTGTATATACTGCTGTTTTGTAATTCACTCTCTATAAGTGAAATTTGACACTTATACCAATAGCGTCCTCTACAGCTATTTTACCTAGATAATATAGCATATTTAAGTAAATAAGTAACATTTAAATTAAGTAATATTTAATTTTTTCTGGTTTTGTGTTAGGTATTGATTGATTGATTGATTCTCTCTGACAAATGCAAGTTACTTGGTGCAGTTTTATTTTAGAAACTTGAGAATGTAGCTCATATAGTGCTATATTTTATATAACTGCAGTGATCTGTATCAGACAGAAGGAAAACACAAGTGACCATCCTGTTTTACCCAAGACAATGCAAAGATATGTCTTTCCAGAAATGACCATTTTGTGAGAGGAAAGATAACCAGGACAGAATATCATTCCTATTTGCTTCATGTTAGACCGCTAATTTTTAACTGCACAACAGAATGCATTATTAGGACAATATCAGTTTTATTGGTCACAGCCAGTATTTTGTTATGAAATATAAGAAAACAAAAGGTATTAGACAATAAACATATGATGAGGGAAACTATTATCACTTAAAATTTGGTTTCAGTTACATGTTTATATATGACTGTGTGTTAATATGGTTATAGGAATAAGATGATAGTATGAAATATAATTCTCATTTGCCTTCACTGTCAAAATGATCTGGACTAGATCATTGTATGGTTAGGATTTCACTGAATCCCATCATTTATAAGGGTAGATAGTGTTTCTCTTTGCTTCTTCATCTCAACTTGTTTTGCTCTGCTCCAAAGCAACAGTCACTGCTTTTACCCATTAGTGGAAAATGATGATGGATTTAATTTTGGTCAGTTCTTACCCTAAAGGATTGGTACTTTTTGGTGCCAGCTTCATGTAGAAAAGGTTTCACTTAAGATAAAGAAGAGTCTCTTGACTAGGAAGGTTTGCACCAAGATGACTAGGTCCTGGATTACGCTTCAATGAACACGAACTCTGAAGCCAAATTGCTGTCTAGGAAATGTATTCTGGACAAAAAAAGTGGTTACTGCTCTGATAGTTGGCTTATCTCCCCTCAAGAAAAAAAGAGTGTCAGTGGAGGAAGCAAAATAGCTTAAATGAGTGTAATTCTTACGAGACATTTGTCTAAGAAATGAAGCCATGGGATGACTAAAAAGCTTCTGACATAAAGTTCTGGTAATTTTATATAAGAGGGAGTAAAACTTACTCACTTGTTTTTCTATTTTCAAGTTTAATTATTCATTTACAGGCATCTGACTTTGTTTTTTGTTTTGTTTTTGTTTGTTAGTAGGTTTAGTTTGGTTTTTATTAAAGTGGCTAGCTGTAAGGGTAGTGAAACGTATTTCACCAGAAAACCAAACTAGGGAACCACATTTTAATGCTATTGGATGATTGCTATTAAATAAGTCTTATTTTTTAACCTGACTTTTTAATTAGTGATAAGATAGAAAACATATGAACTTCTTGGTTGCAGTGTTTTCTTCTCTGCCAAAACACGTATAGAAAGTTTTCACATTTTCAAGTGCTCCTTATACATTACTATTTATATTCTAATTCTGTGTTCTCTATATTTATTATTGCATGACAAATGATATCTACAAATGGTATTTTTAAAATTTTTTAATGTATACATACTTATTTTTACAAAAGTGTCTATATAAACTTTTCCCTATATTAACATCCCACATTCCCTTCACACAAAGCAAGCACTCACTCATGACTTCAGGTAAGATGAAGGCTGGGGACAAAAAAATGAAGGGAAAATATACTCATAAAATGAAAGAAAATTTTCTTGTTAAATACATATTCTTGCTGGGCGTGTGGCATATGCCTCTAATCCCAACTCAGGAGGCAAGAGGACAAGTTTGAGGCTAGCCTCAGCAGCTTAGGCCCTACACAACTTAGTTGAGACTCCACCTCAAAATAAAAAATAAAACAGGCTGGATATATAGATCAGTGGTAAAGCACCTTTGGTCCTTAGAATGCCATTTGAGATTTCTTCCAATAGCTGTTGCTCTACCACATATCAAAGTCCATGTCAACTGTATAGTTAATTCTCGAAAAATTCATAATTTTTTCCTTTTTATACCCCTTTGTGTCTTTTATCAATAATCACACAAAGAAACATAAATGGCATTCTAAAGACCTTCACTGAAATACCTCTGGGTATATATTTAGATAAAAAAATTCATATGGATAAAGAGATTTTTATATGGGGAAAGTGGGTAAAAGTGGAGCTCTTTAATCTATTTAGCATGTTATAGATGGACATAAAAATATTATTTTCATGAGATTTTATGTATATTGATATTTTCAGTTAATGAATTTCAAGAATAGTCTATCAAACTGGAAAGAATAAATGAAGTTTCCTCTATAGACCACCACAAACTCTGAGCCAAAGCTATTCTTGGATTGGTTCCCAGAACTGACAGTGACTTCAGTAGGAGTTGCATACACAAATCTCAACGTTGAAATTAGCTGACGGACAGGATGTTATTACAAAGAGCAAATCTATAAAATGTTTCAAATATCAGTAACAGCCAAAAGGGAAAAAAAAAAATGGCAGTTAATCAAATGTCAAAGCAACATCATGTAGAGCCAGTTTTGTCCCTAGGAAAGTACATGTGGTTCTTCGTGACTCAGTCAAGCTTCATCAACTCAGACTAAAATATATGACTTTCTACTTGTCAAATTGGAGGCTTTAATCAGATGGCAAATCAATGTAATCTCTGAAGACCAAAATATAATTTACGAAGAAAACATTTATATGTCTTGAAAAAAATTAAATTATAAAAAACAAAATATGTAAAAACATTTTAATTAGCATGTAACAGATTCAAATGAATATAGCTCATAAACACAATTGGATTTGCCCCTTCAAAATGTAAATCTGGTTATGTCACCTCTCTTATGGAACTATTCCATGGTTCCATGAAATTATATATTCATTCCTTATATAATAGATACAAAGTGACTTAACATGAAACTCAAGGCTTGGCTCATGCCTGGCTTTTACCTGTCTTATAGTCTCTTTCTACCATAATTCTCAAGCACCCACGCCTTCTTTCCACTGTATAAATTATCTTCAATCCCTCATCCTAGTCTGTGTTTCAGGCCCTCTGTATAAAGATGCATTTTTTTTCATTACTGGGAGCCTCTTTCCTTCCTTCTTAAACTAAACATTATTTCTCCACTAGCTCATTATCACTTCTTCAAGTAAGAGAACCAAGTCAATTACTCCATTATTAAAATTATAGAAGATTATTTTTCTATATTTCACCACTACAATACCCTCCCCATTAAGACATAAGCACCATGTAACAGCATGTGTAGTCTGCTTACTGTTTTGTCTATAAAGCCTAGGACTTTGCTTTGTAGATTAGGAAAAACATGCAATGAATATATGTTGAGTGAGTGAATGAATAAATAAAATATCAAGGCAAATATTAATCATCATCATCATCACTGATTAAATTTTGCTAAAATGAACCAAAGGAGAAAAAAAAAGGTCATCTATATTCTTAGGTAAATTAAGGCTCCAAATCACTCATACATTTCATTTAGTCATAGATAGAAGCTACCTAAGCTACTGCCTAATTATTATGATTCCCAATAAAAGATAGTTTAGTATATGGAGAGGACACTAATGTCTATATGGGAAGGCTTTAGTCATTTTAGTCATTTTAAAAGGTCTTTCTAGAAATTGTTTAGATACATGAAAGCATTTAAATATTTTAGCATGTTCTTTTAACCACCTTAATGTGCAAAGGAAAGTAAACCTTAGGATTCATATCAAGGCTCCAGGTCATGAAGTACTGAAACCGACATTAGTAAGGACATTGAAAATGATTCTTAAAATCAAGGAAAACAAGAATAAATTCCACAAGGATGAATTTCAAAATATTCTTGATGCTTCTCATTCACCAAGCATGCTGCTGTGCTGGCACAGTGGGGTTGCTTTTAGTGAATCCCAATCTTGAACAGACTCAAAACATTGTAAAAATTGCTAGCAGCTTAATATTAATAAAGGCTTATAAACAACATGTTGTTTAAATGTGCCGTCTTAAATATTTTAATAGTTAAAAGATATAAAGCTATTTATTAAGATTAGGAGCTGTTAGGTCCCAAGAGCCTAAAGCCTTAAAATATAATTATCAGAACATAATTAACACTCATCAAAAAAACCAAAAGTTAAGAAAGCACAATGAAAAAAACTAGGGAAAGTGGAAAAGTAACTGTAATGTAATAAAGCATTGTCACCAGAATTTCCAAAGACTCTAGACACTCAGAAGAGGTAGCAATGATTTTGTAAAAGTGTGGTAATCCTCTTGAACTATCCATTTTCAAAAACAAAAAATTATTCAAAGGTGTTTTAGGTCTTTGCAGAATCATCAAAGATTCAATCATATAATCTAATGCATCCATGAACAACCAGAAAATACATCAATAGGAAGATATTTTGAAATAGTTGTATGTTCAAAATCACTTATGATGCATATATGAAATGAATTCTGTCATTCCAAACAACAAATTGTCTCATAACTGTGTGTTGTGACAAATGTTTCACAATGTTGAAACTGCAAATGAAATATAAAATTATAACATTGTAATTCATAACTATAATAATATATTGTTTTTAATTTATATGTGAATGTTTTATAAACACATCTCACTGGAGGCTAAGAGGTTAAGTAATTTATTCAACCATGGTAAATTAAGGGGCAGGTAAAATCAACTTCAAGCCTGTTATTTGGCTTTCAAGGCCATAGTTTTAAGCAATATTCCATAAATATTACTGAGAAAAAAGAAATAAAGTTCTTAAATCCATACTACTAACTTAAGAAAAATAATTGTGGAAGAAAAATGATGTTTTTCTAAGGTACAAATTCTCCCATATTCAGTTACATCTGGGCAGAGTGCTCAATTAGAGATAAACCTCTAAGATATTCCTAGAGTTTTCTGATGCCAATTCCCATCATTTTAAAATCTATACTTTTATACTAGACTTTACTTCATTTGCCTTTATATTCTGGTCAGATCATACACAATTAGGTATATAATCCATGTACTCTGAAATCATATGAAGCTTAAAAACTCTTAAGTACTAAGCACTTTATGTAGTCCTATGAAAATGTATCTCCCAGTTTTTCTTCCTTTTGGATTAATGATTTTAGGAGACAGGGGGTGAAAGTGGGCATAATTCATCTCTTCCCCATATGCTATGATTGGGTTATAGTTTGCCCCCTGAAGTTTTATGTGCTGAGAGCTTGGTCCCTATTTTGTGGCGGTGTTGAGTTGGTAGAACCTTAAGAGGTGAGGTCTAGCAGATAGTAATTAGGTCATAGGGGTTCTACACTCATAAATGCATTAAAGCTATCTCAAGGGAATGGGGTAGGGTTTCATGGGACTAGATTAGTTCTTAAGAGAGCAAGAACACTATGTAGTGTTTTTGAATTTGCACCCTTTTGAATGCAGTCAATTCCTTTCCCATATCTCTGCCATAATGTGGTGCAGCCAAGGAGCCCCCATCAGGGTGTTGGCACCCTGCCTTTTAGACTTTCCAGTCACCATAACCATTAGCCCAATGAAACTTTTTTCTTTATGTAATACAGCATCAGGTATTTTGTTATAGCAACATAAAACAAACCTAAAGCACCATGCAAGGAAGTCCTACAATGAGGTTAACTTCAGGGAGATAAACTGAGTTAAAGCAATCATTAAAATTCCACTATAATTTCCTGTAATTATTTCAGAAATCCAAAAATCACAGAATTATTACATGACATAGTGATTATTTTTCAGCTATAGGTGACACATCAGATAATAGGGCAACACTTTTCTTCAATATTTAAGTGATAGATTTTTGTTCTTAATAGGAATGAACAAGGGAGCTTATTGTCCCCATGATATCTGGCTATAATCTTGTGACAAAAGTAGAAGTCAATCAAAAAGATAAACCAAAATAGGGAGAATGAGCTTGGGCCTTGACTCTCCTACTCCTAGAGCCTATCCAACTCCTCACTGTATAGTAATGTGTTGCCTTAGTCTTATAGTTGCTTTGAATTAATTTTCTTGTATTTGAGAGTATCTTAATTGATTATAAGCTATAAAATTTGGTTAATAAAACATAAACTAGATTTGGGAATGCATATCTCATGGAAGATGTAGGTCTGACAAACTGCATAATAAAATATTTTTTCAACCATTCACATTTGCTTTTGAGAAAAATAAATTTTAAAAAAACTATGTTTTATCTATTAGCTTTTGACCAATAGTTTCATATGAGCATAATATTTACTTAATTAAAAACACAGAAAAAACAGGCATAGTGATACCTTGAGTAATGGCATAGCAAAATACTGCTTCTTAATATGCCAAAAGGTTAGGCTGTGTGCTATTTCCCCCTTAAAACTATTCAATGGAATCATATTGCATTTAAAATACTCTTTTCTAACCAAGATTCTTGCCTAACTGTTCAATTAATTTGGCCTCAAGTCTAAGGACCCATAAGACCATAGGTTTCATACTTGAGGCCTCAGTACAAATGTTACTTCTTCTGAGCGGCTATATCTTTCTACCCTAGCTAAATCCATCTCCTTCTTCAATTATTATTAATCACCCTGTTCATAACTTTTATCACTAGACTGAAAATATTTTGCTTAATTGTTTCTTACATTTTTATCTCTATGTCATGATACTATAAATTCCATTCAGACAGGAAGCTTGCTTGTCAGTCTCAGCATTATATTCATAGCAAACAGAATAGTGCCTGGCTCACAGTAGGCAATCAATGAATATTTGTTGAATAAATGAGTAAATGACTTAATAAAGGAATGGCTTCTAAAACACCAGGGTTTTCTGTTTTGTTTCATAGCACTCTGGCTAATATATGGGATATATTTTCCTATTCTAATGATAATTCTATGCTAGTGGTCAATTAGATTTAAGAAACCAATTTAAATGCATTTGCATGAAATATTTTCCATCTTGACGCTATCAATTTTTCAATTCATAAGTTAGTTAGGGTTCCCCCTTTGATTGATCAGAAAAATCTTTGGGTTACAGTAACTAAGGTGGGAAGGGAAAATTCCAAATGAGACCTGGACTCCTGCTGTGCAGGGCTTCTAAATGGCCCACTCTACCTCCTATTCCAACTGAAAAATTAGACCCCAACAACATTTCCTTGATAAATAGCTTGGCAATTTCAAAGCTCTGATGTTTTTCTCTGTTTACCTGACCTTAAATTACAGTGAAATCACAAGCATTTAAAAGTACAAAGACTGCAAGTTCGTTTCTGACACTCATTTCACATCTACAATTACCCAGCTCAAAACACATGAGAATAACACTGAACATAAACACTCCAACACTATTTTCTTTTTAAATAAAATAAAAAGACATAGGGTACTAGTCTGTACTCTGTTTTCCCACAAAGTTGAATTTAGGTTGATGATATAAAACTTCTTCCATCACAGATTTAATAAAAAATATACCGGTTGTGGCTCAGTGGCAGAGCACTTGCCTCATACATGTGAGGCACTGGGTTCGATCCTCAGCACCACATAAAAATAAATAAACAAAATAAAGATATTGTGTCCATCTGTAACTTTAAAAATATTTTTTTAAAAAAGAAATATGCCTAACTCTTAAACAGGGATATTTCTGAATTAAAAATATATCTGTTCATCTACCGTTGGTAAGGACAATTGTTTAATCACTCACTTGTCCTGTCAGTATTCTATTAACCATTATTTTATTTTTTGTATCAGAGACTTTGATATCTGGAGCCTAGTTGATCTTAGAGGTTGGTTGATTTAATTCCCACTAAGAGAATTTTCCTTCCCCACTGTCCTTCAAGGATACCCTAGGCTATTTAGCAGCCCTGGCATTATCATAGAGAATCATTAAAACAAAACACTTTTTTATTTATTTCTTAGTGAAGATACTCAAAAGGATTTCTCCATGAGTCCATAGGACCATTTAAGAGACAGGAAACAATATAGCAGAATTTTGAGACATCATCTCTTTAGGACACACTTGAATATAATTTCTCATAGACCACATTATTTGATGATGCAGTGCTGTTGTACCAATCACTGAATTTTATAAATCTGCTAACTCACAGTTTATGATGGACATAGCAGGTCAAATAGTAACTTGTTAGTCAGGGATCAAAGACTCATTTTCTACTATGGCCTCATAGCAAGTCAGAAGCTGTTACTCTAAGGAAGAAAATTATCTGCAGAGGAGAGTCTAACTTTGCCCTCACATCATTATGGTTTAGTTAAACTATTTATTAGATATTTCAAAATAATTATAAAAGCGGAGTTTGAAGGTTCCCAACATAAATCATAAATGCTTGAAGAGATGGACATGCTAATTGCCCTTTCTTGATCATTATACTATATGTGTGCTTGTGTATTAAATAGCACTCTACCCCATAAATAAATATAAAATTAATAAATATAAAAAATTAATGTAAGTTATAAACATTTAACATTTTAAATTAAATCTGTATGATCCAGGAGTGGTGATACACACCTCTCACACCAGTGACTCAGGAGGCTGAGTCAGGAGAATCACAAGCTTGAGGCCAGCCCCGGGAACTTAATGAGACCCTTTCTCAAAAAAAAAAGAAATTAAAAAGGGCTGGAATAGAGCTCAGTGGTAGAGCACTCTGGGTTAAATTCCGAATATAAATTGAAACAACAAATTAAAAAAAATTAAATCTGTACTATAACTATGCCCAATAAAACTAGGAATGTAGATTATCTGAAATATTATTTTAAAGTGGAGCTATTTTATTTTTAAGCAATTCTTTTCTGAGTTGCATCTATTTTTCATTCAACAGATATTATTTCTCCATGGACTTCATTACGCTTGAGAGGCTATTTATAGCATTTGTCACTGAGATTAAAAAAGTAATCATTTGTTTTAATATTATTTCCAAGAAATTGATGGTATCATATTGTCATTTATTTCAGACTGCCCCAAAGGCTTTCCTTAGTTTTCAATTAAAAGACTTTCCTTAATATTTCAATTAAAACATGACAGAAAAAAAATCTAAATTAGGCATACATTTAATTTGGCTTTATATGTACTGAGATCATTTTGAACATAAAGCTTTATACCAGGCAAGTTCAAGTGAAGCATAAAGTGTTAAAGGCAGTAAACTCCTGCTTTCATGTTCTTTTTCAGTTTTTTTGATTATGAGGTTAAATGGACTCAGTAGTACATCTGTACTGGGATCTGCCAATGCCAGCACTTTCAAAACCCAGAACATAGCTTCAAATTGGAAAAAAAAAAAAATCCTTCAAAATAGTCTCTTGCTATCATTAAGTAAAATGTTATTCATTTTTTAAAAAGGGATTTTGTTTCCTGTGTTTTGCTGATCAGAACATATACTCCTCATAAAAATTTATGGGTGTACATGGAAAACTAACTTCAAGATGCTGCTGTACTTTTGCACATGAGCAGAATGCTGGCAGCTAATTCCCCTGATTATGCAAAGATAGAATTATAGCAGGAATTACTGACAGGCTGGTAGGTTTGGATTTCCCACTTCAAAAGTGTTGAATTGTTTCCTTTATGTTCTGTGACAAATGACCTACCTAGCAGCTCGGCCATGCAGAGAAACTTGGAACAAGCAGAGAAGCAGACAAGACTACTGATAATGGTGAATGCTGACTCTAAAAAGTAAACTTGTACTGAAAACAGAATCTTTCAGTATAATTGGATAAAATATTCTTTGAGGTAGAAATGTTCCATGACATGATTTTTGAAATCATGATCAAATGCAGAGGTAAATTCCAAGAACATTTAAACATTACATATAGTACTGAGTTAGAAATAATATATTTATCTACACTGTGTGAAATCATTGAGTGTGTGTGTGTGTGTTTGTATATACATGTATATATACATATAAACACACATGGATACACTCATCTGTGTGCATACACACATATATATGTAAATACGCACATGTGCATGTTTATATTATATGTGTGTGTACATTTTGAGTAGAAAAACACAAATATATATTGTATATCTACACATATATATTATAAGTAAGACAGAGAAATGAAAATCTCAACTATGAACTTTTATCCCTCCTTTGATTTAGAGAAATAAAAATATTTAATTTGATTGATTAATTGATTGTCAGAAGAACTCAATTCCCAAATTTTGTGTGCACTGTTCATTATATATATATAGTGACCTATTTAAGCATTGATGTTTTTGTTGGATTGCTTGCTACTAACATGTTTTCTTCTCTAGATCACTGTTTGGATTTATTAGATGTTCTGCAAAGTAAAAGAATTTTAGTAAGTATGTTGATAAGGAAAGAGGGTCAGGATAGCAGAGTCTTGAACATACCTGTCTTATCAACAGATGTAACAGTCAATCCAACATGAAGCAAAATAATTGCTAGCCATGTAGAGAATATGAAAACCAAATCAGTTAATTATATGCTGAAGTAAAATGGAGATGTCATGGGCATCAGAATTTACTTTAAGGATTGTCACTGAAACCTAACCTTGATAAATACAATCCTAGACACATGAAGCATCTAACTTTAGAACAACCACATAAGGATAGGTATGTTCAAGGATTTCAGAGTGTTTCTATATATAATCAGAACTATCTGAAGAAATCTTATTCAAATTGATAAGATTGCTGTTCTTATTCAGGCCAAAGATCCTTTACATCCTGCAGATATACAGATGAAACAAATTGCTGAATGTGACTGTGAATTCTTGGCAAGTCCTAGAAACCACACAGATGAGTGAGAAAAGTTTATCAACCAATCTTTACCAATCCATCATCTTAGCATCTGTCCCTGTAGAAAAATAGGACAAATGTTTCTTCTAACATTCAAGTGATAAAATGCTGATCCAAAATGGCAAAATGACTAAAGTCATAGATTTCCTAAAAATAGGAATTTAGCCTATTTTTAATTCCAAATATTCTTTCTATTAGGCCAGACTGACTGGTTACTGAAAATTATTCTTGTTCCACATTTCTGTCTCCTTTATTTGTATGTTTTTAAAATACTCTTGTCAGTTGTGAATTCTCTCTCTCTCTCTCTCTCTCTCTCTCTCTCTCTCATTTTACTCTGTCTCTCTCTATTTCAACATAGTATGAAAATATCTCTTTGGTATTTTATCCACTATGTCAATCACAACTTGATAATAAAATAATCATAGATGATATCCCTCCTAAGACACAAATTTTTAAAATTATAAGTTTTCAATAGCCCATCAAGTTGAATTGTGGTCAGTTGTCTGAACTCATATATATATATATATATATACATATATATATATATATATATATATATACACACACATATACACACACACACACATATATATATATATATATATATATGTTTTTAGCCATGATTATATTTAACACAATTCACCTTTGAATACATATAATTTTGAAAATTGCAATTATCCTCAAAAAATGGAAGATGCTCAGTGTTCTTCAGCACCAATCAGCATGCTATCATCTATTTTTTAAATATTTCCGTGATTTTTTCCTATTCAATTAAAAAATGTACTTACCATAAAGATGTAATAAAAATTTAAGGAGATGGATATGCTAATTACCTTAAGTTAATACCCAATAATATACATATATCAAAACATCTCATTGTATCTCATATGATGAATACAAATATTGTTTCAGTCACAAAATAAAATTGTTTTAAAAAGTTCTATAATGAATATTCTGTAGCTGCATCTACTCTTCAAAACTATTATAACTCTAGTGCAATATTTTCATATCATTACTGTTACTTACAACACTGAGACACCTGTGATGTATCCTTTGTTCATACTGCCTACTATCTGTCCAATATACCTCTTCCTGCACCAATCAAGTCTTTGCTTTATTCATTGACTCTGAACTGAATATATAAGTCAGAATATCTTATTCTGCCCCTTTCTGTTCTCATGACTATAGTTTTCAAATTAGAAAAATACCTAAACCATTAATATCTTTATTCAAAATTAAAAATTGTATTTGCCTAGGATACCTGGATGATTTGTTTCCCTTTATGCCCTCACACAGCAATTCAGATCAATTTAGTACATTGATAAATTATTTATTTATTTATCTTACTAATTTAAAAACTGATTATGCTAACACAGTTAAAGACATTCAATACCACCGTGAACTTAAGATGATGAGGCAGATCCAAGATGGCGGATTAGAGGAAGCTGCACTTCAGGGCAGCTCCGTGGAAAGAATCCAACAAAGCAGATAAATTGCCTTTCATCATATATATATAGGCTGAAAATACCGATCTCCTGGATGGTTTGATTACCACTACCAGAGAGAGAAAGAGACAAGCTATCTGCAGCGGCTGGAGCCGCGAGGATTCTGCAAAACCGCCTGGGTGGTGCACAGGCCGTGCGAAACAAAGTCAGTGTGGGGAGACCGCGCTGCGACTGCAACCCCAGCCACACTCAGGGCACACCAGCGTGAAACCGGCGATAAAAACCAGCGATAACAGCCGGTGGAATTGGTGCTGGGGGACCACAGGAGACCGTGGGTCAACAACACCAGTTTGAATCCACACTCCACCGGACGCGACCCTCAGCAGTAGGGCCCCGGAGAGAGCGGCGCAGAGATCAGCAAAAAGCAAGCAGGGGCAGAGTCGGAGCGGTCCACAGTCCGAAGCAGCGTTGTCTGCAGTTACAGTTGTGGCTTCCCGATGCCACTTCGGCAGGGAGACATCCACCCAACGGCTTTGAAATCGATCGGCGAGGGCACGGGAGTCTGTGGAGCTGCTGTTGACTGGGAGGAGAGCACCACCATCTTTGAAAGGTGCAGTGGCTGACCCAGACAAAGGGGAGGAGACAGAGAGCGACGGCTGCAGCCATCCAGGGACCCTCCAGCTCTCTGAAGACAACGCACACTTGGGTGAGGCTCTGGTGGCCAGCAGGGGAGGGCGTTTCTGAGGCCAGCGCAGTGGCCACAAGAAGCTGCAACTGTGGGTGGGCTTGGGGAGGGGGTGCATTCTGGAGGGTCCTCTTCCCGGTGCCATTCATCTGCTGACACACACAAACCATCTGGGCCACTCCTTCACTGAACCTTTCAGCCACTGGCCTAAGATGCAGCTTTGATTCCACTAACAGGATCACAGACTGTCTAGACGTGATCCAATAACAATTGGTTTGAACTGGAAAGGAAAAAAGAGGGGGGCTTCCCAGGGCCCGTTTTTTCTGAGACTTGGGATTCGACTTTTTTTTTTCTTTTTTGTTGGTTTGCTTGTTTTGTTGGATTGCAGGGAGGTTTTTTGTTGTTGTTGTTGTTGTTGCTGTTTGTTTGTTTATTTTTCATTTTCTTTTTTTTGCTTTGTTTTGTTCTGCTTTTTTTTTTCCTTCCACATTGATTGTCAGTGTGTTTGTTTGCTTCCCTCCTTTTTTCTTTCCTTCTTTTCTTCCTTCTCACTCTTGCATCTTTTCTTCCTCCTTCATCTTTCATGTTTACATCCTGCCAGTGCATACTAAACAGAGGCAAAAACAAGTTATACGCAGAACTTGGGATTTCTAGAACCTGCGCAATTGAACTGGGTAGCAAAGCGGTGTTATAAACAGTTTACTCTCTATTTCCTTGATTCTTTCTCTCCTCTTTCTTACACCAATTCCTACTCTTTTATCAATTTTTTTCTTTTCCAACTTACTTTATATATAAATTGGTCTTTCCACCTAATTGTCAACTCCATTCTCTTTCTTCCCTTGTCTACTGATACTAAACCACTTCCTCTAAACCACTTCAATAGATATCTCTTTTCATACTTTCAAAGAAAGAACAATTCAAGACACTACCTTCTTCCTAAACATAACACCTCTGTATCCAATACTTGAAGCTATAAAACCCCATCAGAGCGTACAGAGTAAATTGGAAATAATATCTGGGTTAACCAAATCTGTACATTGTGATCGAACTTGGATTTTCTGAATAGAAAGTGTTAGGTTTTAAAAGTGTAAAGGAATTATAAGGGGATCTGATAGCATTGTACTACAGGAAAAACATAAGGCTTTAAGGTAAAATCGAAATAGTCAAGGTCCCACAGTGCAGGAAGAATAGACACACAAGCAACATGAAAAAACAAGGAAAGAAAATGACACAAACAAATAAAGATACCTCATCGGTAGATGCCATGGCAAGCACAGTTGGTCAAATGCCAGAGATGGAATTTAGAAATTACATATGCCAAATGTTTATGGAACTTAAGAATGAACTCAAAAATGAGATGAGGGAGCAGGTACAGGAGGCAAAAGATCATTTTGACAAAGAACTCCAAAAACAAATACAGGAAGTAAAAGATTACTTCAATAGGGAAATAGAGGCTCTAAAGAGAATCCAAACAGAAATTCCAGAAATGAAAGAAGCAATAAACCAAAATAAAAGCTCAATTGAAAACATCTCCAACAGAATAGACCATTTGGAAGAAAGAACCTCAGACAATGAAGACAAAATATATGTCCTAGAGAAGAATTTAGACCATACAGCAAAACTTGTTGGAAATCAAGAACATAACATCCAAGAATTATGGGACAGCATAAAAAGACCAAACTTAAGAGTAATCGGCGTAGAGGAAGGGGCAGAGTTTCAAGCCAAAGGAATGAGTAATCTATTTAAAGAAATAATTACAGAAAATTTTACAAACTTGAGGAATGAATGGGAAAACCAAGTTCAAGAGGCATACCGAACACCAAACAAACAAAAGCTCAACAGATCCACACCAAGACACATTATAATGAAAATGCCTGATACACTGAGCAAGGAGAGAATACTAAAAGCCACAAGAGAAAGGAAGCAGATTACATATAGGGGGAAACCAATCAGACTATGTTCAGATTTTTCAACCCAGACCTTAAAAGCAAGAAGATCCTGGAATAGCATATTTCAAGCTCTGAAAGAAAAGGGTTATCAACCAAGAATCTTATATCCAGCAAAATTAAGCTTTAGATTCGAAGATGAAATAAAAACCTTCCACGACAAGCAAAAGTTAAAAGATTTCACAACTCGAAAGCCAGCACTTCTGAGCATCCTGGGCAACATTTTTCATGAAGAAGAAGAGAAAGATGATAACGAAAATCAACAAAGGGAAATATTAAACTAAAGGAAATACCAACCAGAAGAGAAACCAAATCAAGCTAAAGACCATAATTCAAATAAAAATGGATGGGAATAAAAATCACATCTCAATAATAACCCTGAATATTAATGGCCTAAACTCGCCAATCAAAAGACACAGATTATCAGAATGGATTAAAAGAAACGACCCAACAATTTGCTGTCTCCAAGAAACACACCTCATAGAAAAAGACATCAACAGACTGAAAGTGAAAGGCTGGGAAAAGTCTTATCACTCACATGGCCAGCGGAAGTAAGCAGGGGTTTCCGTTCTCATATCAAATAAGGTAGACTTCAAAACAAAAATAATCAAGAGGGACAAAGATGGATATTTCTTATTACTTAAGGGAACCATCCATCAACAGGATATAACAATCATAAATCTGTATGCCCCAAATAATGGAGCACCTACATTCATCAAACAAACGCTTCTCAAGTTCAAGAGTAAAATAGACCACAACACAGTTATTCTAGGGGACTTCAACACACCTCTCTCACCAATGGATAGATCATCCAAACAAAAGCTAAACAAAGAAACATTAAGCCTCCTCAAAACAATTAACAATTTAGACCTAACGGACATATATAGAATATTTCATCCCTCAGTAAACGAATACACATTTTTCTCAGCAGCACATGGCTCCTTCTCCAAAATAGACCATGTATTATGTCACAAGGCAAATCTCAGCAAATATAAAAAAAATAGAGATACTACCCTGCATGCTATCGGACCATAAAGGGATGAAATTGGAAATCAACGACAAAACAAGGAATAAGAAAAACTACTCCATCAACTGGAAGCTAAACAACATGCTACTGAATGAACAAGGGGTTGAAGAAGACATCAAAGAGGAGATCAAAAAATTCCTAGAGGTAAATGAGAACACAGATACATCATATAGAAATCTCTGGGACACTATGAAGGCAGTAGTAAGAGGAAAATTCATTGTACTGAGTTCATTCCTTCAGAGGAAAAAAAAAAAAACAACAAATAAATGACTTAACATCACACCTCAAAGCATTAGAAAAAGAAGAGCAGACCAAGACCAAGAGCAGTAGAAGACAGGAAATAATTAAAATCAGAGCAGAAATTAATGAAATTGAAACTAAGGAAACCATTCAAAGAATTGACAAGACTAAAAGTTAGTTCTTTGAAAAAATAAACAAAATTGACAGACCCTTAGCGATGCTAATGAAAAGAAGAAGAGAAAAAACTCAAATTACTAACATTCATGATGAAAAAGGGAATATCACAACAAACACCTCAGATATACAGAATATAATTAGAAATTAGTTTGAAAACTTGTACTCTAATAAAATAGAAAATACTGAATGCATTGACAGATTTCTAGAGTCATATGATTTGCCTAAACTGGATGTGGAGGCTATACACAATTTAAACAGATCAATTACAAGCGAAGAAATAGAAGATGTCATCAAAAAGCTACCAACAAGGAAAAGTCCAGGACCTGATGGGTTCACAGCCGAGTTCTATAAGACTTTCAAAGAAGAACTAATACCAATGCTCTTCAAACTATTTCAAGAAATAGAAAAAGAGGGAGCTCTTCCAGACTCTTTCTATGAGGCCAATATCACATTAATTACAAAGCCAGGCAAAGACACATCCAAAAAAGAAAACTTCAGGCCCATATCTTTAATGAACATAGATGCAAAAATCCTCAACAAAATCCTGGCAAATTGATACAAAAACATATCAAAAAGATAGTGCACCACGATCAAGTGGGGTTTATCCCAGGGATGCAAGGCTGGTTCAACATTCGGAAATCAATAAACATAATACATCACATCAATAGACTTAAAGACAAAAATCATATGATCATCTCAACTGACGCAGAAAAAGCATTTGACAAAATACAACACCCCTTTATGTTCAAAACACTGGAAAAACTAGGAATATCAGGAATATATCTCAACATTATAAAAGCTATTTATGCAAGGCCCCGAGCTAACATTATCTTAAATGGAGAAAAATTGAAAGCATTCCCTCTAAAAACTGGAACAAGACAGGGATGCCCCCTTTCACCACTGCTATTTAATATAGTACTGGAAACTCTGGCCAGAGCAATTAGACAGACAAAAGAAATTAAAGGGATCCAGATAGGAAAAGAAGAGCTCAAATTAGCACTATTTGCTGATGACATGATAATCTACCTAGAAGACCCAAAAAACTCTACCAGAAAACTTTTACAACTAGTAAACGAATTTGGCAAAGTTGCAGGATACAAAATCAATACACATAAGTCAAAGGCATTTGTGTACATCAGCGACAAAGACTCTGAAAGGGAAATGATGAAAAATACCCCATTTACAATAGCATCCAAAAAAATAAAATACCTGGGAATCAACCTAATGAAAGAGGTGAAAGACCTCTATAACGAAAATTATAGAACACTAAAGAAAGAAATTATAGATGAACTCAGAAGATGGAAAGACCTACCTTGTTCTTGGATAGGTAGAATTAATATTGTCAAAATGTCCATACTACCAAAAGCATTATACAGATTTAATGCAATTCCAATCAAAATCCCAATGTCATTCTTCAAAGAAATAGAAAAAGCAGTCATGAAATTCATCTGGTAAAATAAGAGACCCAGAATAGCCAAAGCAATCCTGAGCAAGAAAAGTGAAGCAGGGGGCATCACCATACCGGACTTTAAATTATACTATAGAGCAATAGTAACAAAAACAGCATGGTATTGGCACCAAAACAGACTGGTGGACCAATGGTACAGAATTGAGGACACAGAGACTAATACATATAATTAAAGCTATTTTATATTAGACAAAGGTGCCAAAAATGTACAGTGGAGAAAGGATAGCCTCTTCAACAAATGGTGCTGGGAAAACTGGAAATCCATATGCAACAAAATGAAATTACACCTTTATCTCTCACCATGCACAAAACTCAATTCAAAGTGGATCAAGGACCTAGGAATTAGACCAGAGACAATACACCTAATAGAAGAAAAAGTAAGCTCCAATTTCCAACATGTTGGATTAGGCCCCAAGTTCCTTAGTAAGAATCCTGTAGCGCAAGAATTACTACCAAGAATTAATGAATGGGATAGATTTAAACTAAAAAGCTTCTTCTCAGCAAAAGAAACAATCAGTGAGGTGAATAGAGAGCCAACTAATTGGGAACAAATATTTAATACATGCACATCCGATAGAGCACTAATTTCTAGAATATATAAAGAACTCAAAAAACTTTACACTAAAAAAACAAATAACCCAATCAATAAATGGGCTAAGGAATTGAGAAGACACCTCTCAGAAGAAGATACACAATTAATCAACAAATACATGAAAAAATGTTCAACATCGCTGGCAATTAGAGAAATGCAAATCAAAACTACTCTAAGATTTCACTTCACTCCAGTCAGAATGGCAGCCATCAAGAACACAAGCAACAATAAATGTTGGAGAGGATGTGGGGAAAAAGGCACACTCATACATTGCAAAATGGTGCAACCGTTATGGAAAGCAGTATGGAGATTTCTTGGAAAACTGGGAATGGAACCATCCTATGACCAGCCATCCCACTCCTGGGTCTATTCCCAAAGGACTTAAAAACAGCATATTACAGTGACACAGCTTTCTCAATGTTTGTAGCTGTGCAATTCACAATAGCTAGGTTGTGGAACCAACCTAGATGTCCCTCAGTAAATGAGTGGATTAAGAAAATGTGGTATATACGCATAATGGAATTTTACTCAGTAATAAAAGAAAACAAATTAATGGCATTTGCTGGTAAATGGATGAAGTTGGAAGACATAATGCTAAGTGAAGTTAGTCAGTCTCAAAAATCCATGTACCAAATGTTCTCTCTTATATAAGGAGGCTATTTCAAAGTATTGTTGGATGGGGGTACATAGGAGGATTAGAGGAACACTAGAATGGTCAAGGGAAGGGAGGGTAAGGGAGGGAGCAAGAGGGGAGGGAGGGGGAGAAAAAAAAAAAAAAAAGGTGGTTGAATGAGATGGATATCATTTTCCTTAATGCAGGATTGAAGACCTGAATTGTACGAATATACTTTGTATACAAACAGTTGTATGTAAAAAGATACTAAATATATGCACTATGAGTTGTGCATATTAAAAATTATAAAAATAATAAAAAAAAGAAAAAGAAAAAAAATAAAATACAGATGAAAATGTGAAAAAAAAGAAAAAGATGATGAGCCACTGAAAAATAGTTATACAATTTGGCAGAATACTAAAATTCAAAGATATTTGCTGTCCTTATCATACCACATCTTGTTGTATCTTAGCAAATGACCCCATGTTTTATTTCAGACAGAACATGAAAATATCCAATTCTCATTCCTCCCTCAATGAAATTATTTATATTTATAGTATCATGCCCTGCTTCTCACAACTGTAAATATAAGTTTTCTCTACTGGTTAACTCCATTATATTTCTGTAGCTCTCTTCTGAGAATCTTGCTTTCTAAATTATTATCCTCATTCTCATGCTATCAAATATTCTTTCTACCAGGTATTTCCCTTCAAAATATAAATAATATTACTTCTTTAACTCTTTTAAACAAAGCTCAAAATGCACAAACATAAACTCACCCTTTTCAGTGAATGTGACAGAAAAAGCTAGTTATTGCAAAATATCTTCCTTCTTTTTTTGATGAGAGCTTTGTCCTTATGTTTTCCAGTGTTATATTCTTAGTACCTTACTCACAATCAGAGTTTTCCCTTCCACAACAGTTTACTGGATCCCACACTGTATATTAGCCAAAACTTCTCTTACGACCATACATATTTATCTCTTTGTGTCCTGAAATTCTCTATCCAGCTATCCAAAAGACACAAGAATTAGTATGTACATAATAGAATTCATTGTCTTTTTATGACAACATGTTTTTTGTACTTTTTGTGACTGACAGTGATAATTGCCCAATTACCAAAGTCAACCTAGACTATACATTCACTCTATTTCCCACAATCAACTGCTGAAGATTTATTTACATTTCTACCCTTTCTATATCTCTGTAATCCAACTTCTAATTTTGATTCTTTTTTGGCCTGAAGCATTTGGAGAAGATGCAGTCTATTTTATTCCCCTTAATTTCTCATCCATGAAGCAAATATCATCATGCTCCTTCTCCTCCCCTGAACTCACTTAACTAGTTTCATATTACCTAATGATTAATATAAAAATCTACTGGATAACAAATACGGTTCTCATGAGCTAACCTCTGTGGACCTTATAATAAGTATATACAATATGCTTGTTTAAATCCAAAAAAAACATCTATATATAATATACTTGTTTAAATCCACAAAAACTAAGCCTTATACTGCTGAAACAAATTCCACAATCCTGTGATTTACAGATTTTTTTTTCCAATCTGCCCAAAATCTCCCTTTTCCCCCAGTCTATATTGTTGCACTCCTACTCATCTAAAAAGTTTCTCTCCCCCTCCTCTCTCTCCCCAGTCCTCCTTTCCTGGTATAGTCAAATATTAATCAAAACAACAAAAATAATCCATTGAACTCAAGATTTAAGACCAAAGATATTTCACTACATCCAAAATTAGTTTACTCTAAGACTATTAGAACAAATGCTCTACAATAAGTAAAAACCATATTTTATTTAATATATACAGTCCCAATAACTTAAATGACTATATATTGTTTATAAAACCTCAAAACTAAGCATTTATCTTCCCACTAATTGGTTTAGTTGTCTGCTGGGGCTCAGAGGGGCTCAGCAAGACTTGGCTCCAGGTCAAAGACTGGGTTCAGGTTTTCTCCAAGGTTTTCATTCTGCCTAATAAGATTCTTTTGTATTCCCAGGAGCAAACGTGATGAAAATCTGTTTGTGTATATTTCAGAATTATTTTATTCAATACATTTGATCATTCCAAGTTTTAACTTCAAAAAATAAAAAATCTACCTATAGAAGTGAATTTTGCTGACTATCTGGTAAATTGGGAGGAAATCCCATTAGTATTCCTTTTTATTTATAGAAAACAATTGTAACTTGTTCTGGTCTATTTATATATTTATGTCCAGATAGTTTAAAAGTATGAGTTACAAAAGAAATACAGATTAAAAAATATTTCACTTGTTCCTGAATTCAAAATAAGTAAAGGTGCAGAATCAGGGTAAGAGTGTAGAAGTAGTTATTTGTATAAAAACAATATGTCCTTAACAACAGTTATGTACATATAAACTTTGGACAGAAATGTGATCGCATTTATAAAGCAAAAGACATCTGTAGTAAATTTCAACAGCTTTTTTTCTGGCAAAAATTAACTTCTAGATTTTTATTATAATAAAATTCAACGAAAGAAAATCCCAAAAGTCAATTGTGTAATTGTGAGACTGACATAAGTTATTGCACTCTATGTAGTATTTGTCCTTTTCATGCCATAAAATTATTTTATAGTTAACAAAAATACAGGACATTCCTCATAGTTCTTTGCTGAGGTATTTGTAAATACTTAACGTTTTATGGTATTTTTGTTATATGCAGTCTTCAGGAAGAAAATGAAGAGATTCTGTTTCAGGAGTATTTTGGCTACATACCCCAACTTCCTGTTGAAAATTACTAAGAGTGCTCTGTAAAGAGGTTTTGAAGTTTCACTTTTATATCAGTGATCTGGCAGAAAAATATGAGAGTGTTGGGAGCCAAAAACTTAGTAAAAGCACAAACCTTTAGATAAAATAATAATTAAAGACTTCTTAGACCTTGGGAATTTTTTGAAAGTCAATATTAGCTAATTAAAAGTAGTAATTCATAATTAATGAGTGAATAAAATAATATAGTAACATAATAAAGTTGGACTCACAAGAGGAAGAATAATAGCAATAATACATTTTATTAAAAGATAGAAGTAAAAATTATTAATTGCTCAATCGGTGCTAAAAAAATTACAAGAAATTTATAGTGATTAGATAAAATTCAGCATACATTTGTGACATTTAAAAAGCTTATGAGTTTTCTGGTACTGTACTGAGGTTTCAGAAGAGCTCCCACTTTTATTTTTTATCAGTTCAGCTGATTGTGAACAGCAGCGTATACCATGAGAACACTAAATCCCATGGCTTCACTGCTTTTGATATAAAAAAAAAAAAATGTCCAATGATGAGAATTTGGTGAGGGAACCTTTCCAGTAAATGTGGGATTCATTATGTCTAACCACAGATATTTTTGCAGAAACATGGCACACAGAGAGAGTTCATAAGGTTATGAACTTCTGAGGATAAATCACTGCCTCTTCCATTACAGAAGGGAAACACTGCAATCGATCATTCACTAAGCATTTGGGCCATCCTCCCAGAAAATGAAAGGTGAGTTTTCTCTCTGCTGGTAACAGTTTTGAGGGTTTCAGCAATGGCAGTAGTCAGATTAGCCTCAGTGAAGGAAAACCTATGTTACTAAATCCATGCATCACTTCCATCCTAAACAACAGCCACTTTGATTAACTACCTAAACATAAATGACCTTGTCCACTTGATAACTGATATCATCTACGGCAGCAAAACTACAACTTTGATGAGCATACCTGAGATGATTCTCAAATATCACAATTTGTGTACAATCCAAGAGATTCATGGACATCTTTTTTTTTTTTTTTTTTTTTTAACTTTCAATCTCTCTGGTACCAATTTTCCCCTTTTCTCCCTTCTCTAGTCTAGAAAATTCAACCAAAATGTTAGATAATGCTCATTAACAGTTAAGACTTTTTACCTCTGGCTACCTCTCTTTTTAGGTAAAATTTATGTACAGCTATATAAGTAGACGATCCTCCCATAAAACCAATTCTAAGAAAAGATAATAAAGTTCACTAAAACCAAAAGCAGATCTATATAATTAAAATAATAAGATAATCTTTGTGTATTTTTCAAAATCAGATTTTAATATTTTTTATAGCATCACTTTATGGTAATATTTTTATAGTATTACTTACTTTTTATCAAATCGAATAAGTCATGACATTTGTAAAACTGAATTCCCTGTAGAAATGAAGTACAAGAATCAATGATGACAGACAATTTAAACAACAGGTGAATAGAGGAGGAATAAATTAAAGTAATTTAAATGGATAATTGATTGTCACACAACTGCATTATTTATTAAGTTCATTAAAGTGAATTGTTTACCCATGCAGAAATTAAAATAAAACAGTAAACTAAACATGTCATATCACATATTTGATGATAACAAGTCTTGCTTTCAATTAAAATATTCAAAAGAAAGCATTATATATCCAGGCAATTGAAAATTAAGTGCCATCTTATTCTAACAGAAAAAAAAATTCAAATACCTTATAAAAGAATAATTTATTTCCCCTATAATTTCTTGTTGGAGAACATAAAATTGTAACACTTTAAAGAATCTAAAAAAGTACTTTCTTTGGTCTTTCTCCATTTGCAAGAATACACCTTTTGTCTAAATGTATTTGCCAAGATTGGAGAAATATATGTACAAGTACCCTGGGATACACAATAGCCAGCAGCAGGAAATCTGAAAAATTGAGGTGCATAAATCATTGTCAACTACAAATCTGTCTAATATTGCTAGAAAAGAGAAAGCACAAAAGAGGAAGAATGGATTAGCTGAAGGAACCCCAAGGCATTTATCTAAGTGATATAAACATCATTTCTTTCAGAGAAAAATTTCAGCACCCCAGAGATAAGTAAAGTCTTATATCAACCAGCAAAGGACATTAAATTAATGAAGAGAGCTAAGGTGTTAAGGAGATCCACTGTCACCTCCTCCATCCTGAGACATATGCCTGCCTAGAGATACTGTATCTATAATATCTTAAAAGCTTAAAGGTCATGTTTATATTTTCTTGTAGTTTTAGTCAAATAAAAATCCATGAATAAAAATAGCTTTAATGTGCTGCGTCAAAGATTGCTTCAACAGCTCTGCAATATAGATACAATTATACCTACTCTAAAAGTGATAAAGATTAACAAAGTTAAGCAATTTTTCTAAAACCACACATCTATTATGTATGGAATTTGAACCTGGCTGTTCCTGACTATAGATCCCATGTATTTTCCACTACACCAGGGTGCTTCATGAAGTTGTGAAAATGACTTTACATTTTTTATTCACACTATAAGATAAGCATGGACATTTAAGTATTTGCCAAAGAAAGCTCTCAGTCAAAGGTTATAAAACTAGGTTCAATAATGGATGTGTTGTTCAACATATGTAATACGTATATAATAGAACTTGTCAGAAATATGCCAAAAGTGATGTCCACATCTACTGTGATGTGGAGATAGTATCAGGTATATGAAGAAGTCCAAGTTCATCTCCTTGTTTACATGAAATGTGAAGATATCTGTATAACATTATACTTCAATAAGGCTGTTATAAATTTAACTAATTTTAAAAAAATATATTGGTTCAGAAACTTTGGTCTATTCAAAGGCCTATTTCTATCTAATTTTGGTATACTTCTATCTAATTTTTATATTTATTTATTTATTTTGGTACTGGGGATTGAACTCAGGGGCACTCGACCACTGGGCCACATCCGCAGCCCTTTTTTTTTTTTTTGTGTATTTTATTAGAGACAGGGTCTCACTGAGTTGCTAAGTGCCTCACCATTGCTGAGGCTGGCTTTGAACTCGTGATCCTCCTGCCTTAGCCTCCCAAGTGTTGGGATTACAGGCTAGTGCCACCACGCCCGGATCTATCTAATTTTTAAAATAGAGAATTTGAAAAAGAATTAAGGAATTAAGAATAAGTAGGACAGATAATAACTAAAAACAAAATTTGAAATGTGTGAAACTTAAAATTATGTGTTTTAATGTTAATGTCTTATTGTATAAGACCATTAAAAATGAACACATGGGACCTTGCATAGCTTCCAAAGAATGCCTCTGTGTGATCATGTGTACTCAGATAAAAGGAGACTTTACAAAAAGTATAAATAAAAATTTATTCACATAGCCTAAGACTATTATAAATAGAATTATAAAACTTTTGGGCTGGAAAGGACCAGAGAGATCCTCTCTTCTACATCCATATGCATAAGGAGATTAGATGAGTAGATATCATAGAGATATTTAGCATGACATTGATGTAAATATTCCCATGAAAAATAAACACATTCTCATTAAGCATTAAGAGGATGTTATTTCCCAAACCTCTAAAAATGTAACAACACCCAAATTTTCTTTCAACACTAAAAGAAAACTGGCTCTTTGATCAAAATGATTTTTAAAAAATCTCAGAATCCATCTAGTATTGTGCCATCACTATATACACTAACTTGTATCAAAACAGGTACTTTCAACATTAATGAATAAAAATTGATATTTATTTTTAAATACATATTAGACACTTAAATGAATGCAATAAATTTGTAATTTAGTTAAAATGTACCCCAATTATTCAAGACTGAACAAGATTTTTATTTCAAAGAGCCTGAAAACATTCATGATTCTAATTGACCAAGACAGTCACTTTTCATTCTATTTACTGGCCAGTCTGTGAGTCTAACTTGCTCATCAAACTACATTCTTTTACAAGATGTTATATGGTGAGCTAGTTTCAAGCATGAGTTTCAAGATTAGGTGAGACATTACTGGAAGTTTGTATTCACTAAATACCTGGTTTCTTCAGTACTGAACCACAAATGATTGGATATTTTTTTTAAGTATAAAAAAAGGCTAAAATCAGAACTTACTTTTGGCAACATGAGGAGAACCCAATAAAATGGCATTCATCTTCTTAATTGTACTCAACAGAGAAATAAAAATTAGCATTTGGTGACCAAAATATCTAATGATTGAAAAAACTTATCTTCACGATTGTGAATTTTGTCTGTGAACAAGGAGATACTATTTCTCATACCCACCCCCATATTAGACAGATGTATACACCATGCATGTTTGATCTTATGAAGTATATGGTGATTACCACTGAAAACTATATGCTAGGACTTGACTCCTAGGAAAGAACAGTCCAATCAGAAATGTCCAACTTTACCAAAGAAGCCACTCCATCCTCCCTGGTGATAAGAGAGTAAGAGAGCAAAGAAAAGAAAAAAAAAAAAAAAAAGGTAGGAAAAACACCAAAATAGATTGCTCCTCTGCAAGGCAGGAAATATGAGGATGAAGAAGTACTCCTCACCCTAGCATTTTAAAGGAGTGAAGTTTCGAATTTGAAAAGGAATAAAAAGCACTTAGAACATAGTAATACTATTTTCAACAAATATGAAGTGTTATTATTTGGCATATGATTAGTGTTTCTTAGTAAAAATTCTATATGTATTACTTCAGTACTTCAGTACTTCAGTACTGAAGAAACCAGTATTAGTAAAAATACTTCTAAAATACTTCTTTGACAATGGCTAAAGTGGGGAGTGCTGTAAGCTGCCTGGTACCGAAACCCGGGAAAAAATCTCGGAGGCAGAGTTAAGCTTTTACTACTTTTACTTCTACTTTCTTAGAGCTTAGAGAGGGAAAGAAAGATTTTTAGAGAGAAAGATTAAAGCGAGCTTTTCTTCTTGTCTTCTTAGCTTAGAGTTAGAGTCTTAGAGAGAAAGAAAGATAGAGCTTAGCTTAGAGTAAGATTAGAGCTTCTTTCTTCTCTCTTCTTTCTTCCTTCTTCTTTCTTCTGTCTTCTGTCTTCCTTGGGAGCCTCGGCCTAACTCTGACCAGTCATTACTTCTTCTATCTGGTTTCTCTTCTGTAACCGCTCTGCCTACGTTCTGTCCGCTCTGATTCTTCTGACCGACCGAGTGACTACCCGACTGACCGAATGAATTTGTTCTCCTAACTCGGACCGCTTTCACCCGGTTATATACCTTCAGGTTTGCGGGTGCCTACAGGTGCGTCACATACATATCAGGTGGAACTTATGGCTTCCAGCTAGCTACAACAGCCCTTCCTAATTAGGGCTCCTTCAGAGTGCTGTAAGATAAGTGCTTGCTAAATCTGTAAAATATAAGTCCATGCATGTATTTCTGTTTTCAAATTTTTGAACATATTTTCCTTATTAGCATCCTGAGATCCATTGCTCCAGGAAAAGAAACTTCTATTAATAAGCACAAAATATGGTATACGTCGCAGTCTAAAATGTGAGAAAAATCATGAAACAGATATGATTATATCTGTCACACACAAACTGTTAGAAGAAGTTGTAACTATATCTAGAACACAACTTTTAATACATATAGAGTTTTTTAAATGATTTCAAATGTTTTTATTTGATAATTGTACTTATGATAAAATATTTGCATAACTTACAAACTATTAAAAAATCATTGTAAACTGTAATTTTCATCTCAGTCATATTTATAGTACTTTAAAAGAAGAGCAAACTAATTGTTTAAAAATAAGAAAGGATTAAACTCTTTCATATGCTTTTAATGTAGTATTAAAACTGTGCTAATGAAGACTATATTGTTAGTAGGAAAATAATTATAAAGTGAAAAACAAGTTCATAAAATTATAAATCCAATCATTCAATAAATTATATTCTATATTTACTAAATACCAAGACCTGGGCTATTTTCTGGAAATATTATGGTACATAAAATAGATGTATCATAAGTAAAATAAAAAAGTAGACAGTAAATCGTGATGATATAAAGATAAACTATGACATGTTAAATGTCTCTAACAGCATTTTAAGTGAAATAACCAGATGCTGAGCAAAATATTTAATTTTGTACTTGAGTTGGCATGAAGGGAAGAGCCTATCAATCATCAAAACAAGTGTGGTTTACAAACGCAACAGAGTATTACTCAGCCATAACGAAGAATGAAATTATGGCATTTTCTGGTAAATGGATAGAACTTGAGAATATCAAGCTAAGTGAAATAAGCCAGACTCAGAAAGTCAAATGTCAAATATCTTCTCTGGTATGTGAAAGCTACTGTTTTTGTGTGTGTGTTTTTTTTTTTTTTTCATGTATTCTGATATGGAGAAATATCAGAAATATTGGGGGAGAAAATGAAGATTGGGAAGAAAGAAACTGGCACATATTTTTTGGAAAGTAAAATTACTGAGTTAGCACAGTTGAACAATAAGTCATTGTGGTTAGTGATTTGAGGTTTGTGATTTGAATTTATAGTAAAAAATATTTGACCATCTTTGAAATTTTCTCCAAAAGTATTTAGTTCAGAAGCAAACATGTAAAAAAGCTGTCAAAGCTGGGCGCGGTGGCGCACGCCTGTAATCCCAGCACTTTGGGAAGCTGAGGCAGGAGGATCGTGAGTTCAAAGCCAGCCTCAGCAATGGCGAGGCACTTAGCAACTCAGTGAGACCCTGTCTCTAATAAAATACAAAAAAGGGCTGGGGATGTGGCCCAGTGGTCCAGTGCCACTGAGTTCAATCCCCGGTACCAAAAAAAAAAAAAAAAAAAAAAGCTGTCATGCTGAAGTTTGCCAAACTGGGGTTTTGCCAGGTAAGTATAACAAAAGAGAGATACTAACATGTAATGAAGTGTGTCCAGAAAGGACTAATTTAACTGGCAGTCATAAGATGTGAACAGAAGTATGTCAAGAATTGAAGGCCAGAAGTGGAAGTGATGGAAAGTTCAAAAATGACAAAGTGAAAAGATTGAAGAAAACTTCACAATTGTATAAGTAAAATGTTCTTGGGTACACCCTGATATACGTACATACACAAATCAAATACTATGAGAAATTATGTAAAATAGTAGCAATGATTTATTTTTTAATAGTAAGTTCTAAAGGTATGTACGCCTGTGTATCGGCATGTGCATGAGTGTGGTAGTATATGGTTTTGCATTTTCCTTCCTTTGTGTCTATATTAAAAATGGCCTAGAATTATATATGTATTAATTTATCATAAAGGCAAATTGTCTTTTACTTACATAAAATATAAGACACTGCCTATATGCCTGCAATGAAAAATTTGAAATTTGAGATTTAAACACAATGCCATCACTCCACTAAATGAAACAGCCTGGTACAAAGTTAGCAAAGTATGTACAAGATCTATGTGAAGAAAACTATAAAACTCTGATGAAAGTGGTCAAAGAACTAAATAAATGAAGAGATATTTCATGTACATGGATACAAAGATTCAGTATTGTTAATAAGCCAGTTCTTCTCAACTTCATCTATACATTTAACAAAATCCCAAACTCCCAGCAGTAATTTTGTAGATACCAACAAACTGATTTTAAAGTACACATGGATATCCAAAATATCCAACACAATACTGAAGAGGTATAACAAAGTTAGAGAATTGACATATCCAAGTTCAAAACATACTATAAAGTTACAACAATCAAGACTGCATGGTACTAATGAAAGAAAAGCTTTTTTAGTCAGGTTTTTGTTTTTATTTTTGAGGTTATTTCTTTCTGTTTACTGCTCTTACCAAAAGACCTGACAAGAACAATTAGAGGAGGAAAAGTTTATTTGGTGCTCCTGGTTTCAGAGGTCTCAATACATACATGGCTGACTCCATTTGTCTGGGCCAGAGGTGAGAGAGAACACCATGGTGGAAGAGTGTGAAGAAAAGCAGCTCAGGACATGGCACAACTAAGACAAAATATAAGCCCCAAAGGCACACTCCCTGTGACACACCACCTTCAGTCACACCTTACCTGCCTACGTCACCACCCAGTTAATCCATTCCAGTGAATTAACACACTGATTAGATTGATTCTCAACCCAATCACTTCCTTTCTGAACAAGCTTGAATTGTCTCACACATGAGCTTTGGGGTCACCTCATATCTTATCCATAATAATAGGGAAAGAGACCAATGGAACAGAACAGAAAGCCCAGAAATAATACTGCATTAAAAAAAAAATCCTGTGACAAAGGAGCAAAGACAATATATTTAAACAACTGGACAACTGGACACCTGCATGCAAAAAAGTAAATTTGAATCTGGATATGGACTTCGCATTCTTCACAAAAATCCAATCAAAATAGATCATAGACTTGAATATAAAACACAAAATTATTAAATACTTAGATGAAGATAAGAGGGGAAATCTAGGTGATCTTGGATTTGATAAGAGCTTTCCAAATATAAAACTGAAGACATGATCTAGGAGCATTTTTCATTTTACCCATGAACTGAAAACTTACGGTCACAAAATTTTACACACTGATATTTATAGAAGCTTCATTCATAATCAATAAGACTTGAAAATAAGCAAAATGTCCTTAACTAGGCATGTTAGTTAGCTTCTCAGTACTATATCAAAATATCTGAGATAAACAACTTAGAAATAAGTTTAGTTCTAGTCTGATTGATTGGCTCCATTGCTTTGGGCTTGTAATGAGGCAATACATCATGGCAAGAGCATGTGGGAGAGTAAACCCACTTCTATCATGACCCAGGAAGCAAAGAGAGAAGAAGGAGCTAAGATTCTACATTTCCCTTCAAGGGCATGACCTAAATACCTCCTACAAGGCCCCACCTCTCAAAAGTTCCACCACTTTTCAATAGCAACACCTGAGAGACCAAGCCTTTAACACTTAGACCCTTGAAGACATTCAAATTCAAACACAGAATAAGTGAATGAATAAGCTATGGCTTTGAAGTAACAGAGGAATAAGTGGGGCAAGGAGAATTTTTAGGATAGTGATACTATTCTATATGATACTGTAAGGATGGTTACATTTATATGATGGATACATTTGTATTATGGATACATTTGTCAAAACCCATAGAATGTACAACACCAGAGTGAACCCTATGTAAACTATGGACTTTGGGTAATAATGATGTATCCATATAGATTCACTGAGTTTTACAAGTCTACCATGGTAATGGGAGAAGTTGATAGTGAAGAAGGTTGTGTATGTGGAAAGAAAACAACGTATATAGGAGCTCTCTATACTTTCTACTCTATTTTTTCTGTGAATTTACAACTGCTCTAAAAAGTGTTTTTAACAAACAAAATATTGAATTTATTTTGTATAGGATTATAACATATCTACTTCTTTATATTCCCAAATATTCAATTAATTCATATGAATTCATTTTTTATTGAAAATTATTTTCACATATCTTGACCTACAAGTAGCAAAAGTAACTTTAGACTCAATCTCAAATTATATATTCAGATTCTGATAAATTCAGAGCCAATTGCTGTTTTAGTATTTTGAACTAGAAAAAAAATTTTCCTGTGTTAAACAAGGTTTTGCCCTTTCTGCCATTTCCTTCTCTACTTTCAACCATTTCTTTCTAATACCTTCTCTTTAAGTAGTAGAGTGATTCATAAAAGTAAAACTTCACTTTTAACTTTATGTTAAAATCACTAAGACAATTATACACAGTATATTTATACAAAATAATATACATAGTATAATTTTACCTGATATTTTATTTTATTTATTTTGGGGGGTGGTACCAGGAATTGGACTCAGGGGCACTTGGCCACTGAGCCACATCCACAGCCCTATTTTGTATTTTATTTAGACAGGGTTTCAATGAGATGCTTAGTGCTTTCTTTTGCTGAAGCTGGCTTTGAATTCAAGATCCTTCTGTCTCAGCCTCCTGAGTCGCTGGGATTACAGACTGTGCCACAGGGCCTGACTACCTGATGTTTTAAATCAATGATTCTCTCTTTCAAATTAAGCATTATACAGTGTTATCTAATTAGTCCTTTCTATCATTTTTCTTATACAATTGTGCCATGGTATTTTAATATCTTATTTATAACTGGAATTCATGCCCTGGTCCATTTAATGAAGACTATATTACTATTGCTATTTCAACAAGTTTTTTTTTTTTTCCATTTCTGCTCATCTGTATGTCTATTAAAAACATTCCAACTAATTTTATAACTGGGGGTGAAAGGAAGCATGCTTAAGTACTTACAGACTAGAAATAGAACATGGATCCTTCTGCCACGGTCTTATTTATAAGTATGCTGGAAAGAAGATTCATTAAATACACAAAGCCATATGACTTTTGCCAATGAAAATCCTGTCTGCACAGTACAAAATGTGATCAGGATGATCTGTTATTGACCTTTCTTATATTTGCTTACTGTCAATCTGAAAATAAATCCTACTGTTTCACCAAAACAGGCCCTATCATTGAAAAAAAAAAGTATACAACAATTAAATATCTCTGTATATATATCTTTTATCATCTTTTTAATGAGCAAAATGTTATCTGATGATACAGTATTAAGATTTAAGAAATAGAAGAAGTGTTTGATACTTCCTGATGAACTCAGATGTTTCCTGTAAAGATTAGGGACAATTCCATTACTCTTATTCATTCATTTATTCATGAGTGACTAGCATTTGGTACTTTATATTCCATGTTCCAGGGAATATAAAGAATATCAAGACATAGTACCTGACTGTGAGGGGTTCATAATCATATAGCTAGAGAACACAAATATAAAAGTTATCAACAACAAAATCTAAAAATAAAAAATCTAACAAAAATTGAGAATCTAACACAAAATTAGCACACACATTCTTTCATAAAGAATACAAACATTGTACATAGAGATGGACATTTGAAACAGAGAACAAGGAAAATCAAGTTATACATGTGTTCAGAAATGTCAAATAACTTCATAGAGCTAGAATATGTGTGTCATAAAAGAAAAGCTGAGAAATAATGTGAGATGTATGCAAAGAGTAGATTACAAAGGGATTTCTATGCCAAATTAAGGACTCTTGTAAGCAGTAGGAAATCTTTGGATAATTTTAAGCAGAATAGACCTTGTATACTTATAACTATTTTAAGGAAATACTGATGTGAGAAATTCAAGAATAAATGGAGCACTGAGTCTGTGTGGGATATTATTGGGTTCAAGCCCACAAACTCACCACTAACCATTCTTTTGCCTTCTCTTTATGATAATGATGGAGAGAAGCCTTATGAATCTATATAATTAGATGATGCAGGTACCACATTGCCAGATAAAATATAGTACAGCAATTAAATTAGAATTTCAGATAAGTATAAAATATCTGTAATATAACTATGTTCTAATTATATATTAAAACAGTAATAATTGTTGCTTATCTGAGATTAAAATTTAAACAAATATCTCTACTTAGAACAGTTTGATGGGGTAAATAATGCTTTTTTTTTCCCACTGAGGACACTAAATGATCCCTTATTTCTTTCTTGCCTCGAATAGTTGTTAAATGTTAATATTTATTGAAAGTGAGGGATGTCCAGTCATCATCTAAATACCTTGAAAATTGCATCTTGGAGGAAAGATACAGATATAGATGACTGAACAAGTTTTCAGGTAGAGGCAAAAACACTAATTACTAATCTTTTGCAGAAGAGAATCTTCAGGCAACCAGAAGATACATATTCTATATGAGGACTTTAACCTTCACTCTGTGTTTAATATGTGGCAGATATATATTTTTTTTCCTAAGAATTATTATTTTTTAAAATTTATTTTATTTAATTTAATTTGTTATACATACTTTTAGAGTCCAATTCCTCTCATATTACATATAAAGAGCACAGTTTTCCAAGTCAAGTATTTTCATGCCGTTTGAGTTTTTATACCTGCACTTAGTATATTGACGTCCAACTCCTTCTGCCATTGTTTCTATCCCCTTTCCCTTTCCCTCACCACCCCCCCTTTTTTTCTATATTTAACATTCCTTCATTCTTCTCATCCCCCCTCCCTTGCCACTATAATTCAGTATCATCATAGCAAAGGAATCAATTGACCTTTGGTTTTCTTCACTTAGCATTATTTTCTCCAACTCCATCCATTTACCTGTAAATGCCATGAATTTATTCTCTTTTAGTGCTGAGTAGTGTTCCATTGTGTATACCAATGGATAGAGAAACCAAAGTTTCTCTATCCATTCATCTATTGATGGGCATCAGAGTTGTTTCCACAATATAGTTATTGTGAATTGTGCTGCTATGAACATTGATGTGGCTGTGTCCCTGTAGTATGCTATTTTAAAGTCCTTTGGGTATAGACCAAGGAGTGGGATAGCTGGGACAAATGGTGGTTCCATTCCAAGTTTTCCTAGAAATCTCCATACTGCTTTCCAAATTGGCTGCACCAATTTGCAGCCCCACCAGCTATGTAAGAATGTGCCCTTTTCTCCACATTCTCGCCAGCATTTATTGTTGTTTGTGTTTTTGATAGCTGTCATTCTGATTGGCATGAGATGAAATCTTACAGTAGTTTTGATTTGCATTTCTCTAATTGCTAGAGATGTTGAACATTTTTTCATATATTTGTTGATTGATTGTATATCTTCTTCTGAGAAGTGTCTGTTCAGTTCCTTAGCCCATTTATTGATTTTTTTTTTTTTTTTTTTTGGTGTAAAGGTTTTTGAGAGCTTTATATATCCTTAAAGTTAATGTTCTGTCTGATGTGCATGTGGTAAAGATTTGCTCCCATTCTGTAGGTTCACCTCACTGATTGTTTCTTTTGCTGAGAAGAAGCTTTTTAGTTTGAATCCATCTCATTTATTAATGTTTGGTTTTAGTTCTTGTGCAATAGGGGTCTTATTGAGGAAGTTGGGGCCTAATCCAACATGCTGGAGATTTGGGCCTACTTTTTCCTCTATTAGGTGCAAGGTCTCTGGTTTAATTCCTAGGTCCTTGATCCACTTTGAGTTGAGTTTTGTGCATGGAGAGAGATAGAGGTTTAATTTCATTATATTACATAAGGATCTCCAGTTTTCCCAACAGCATTTGTTGAAGAGGCTGTCTTTTCTCCAATGTATGTTTTTGGCTCCTTTGTCTAATATAAGATGACTGTAGATGTGTGGGTTAATCTCTGTGTCTTCTATTCTGTACCATTGGTCTACTGGTCTATTTTGGTGCCAATACCATGCTGTTTTAGTTACTATTGCTTTGTAATACAATTTAAGGACTGGAATAGTAATGCCACCAGCTTCACTCTTCTTGCTAAGAATTGCTTTGGCTATTCTGGGTCTCTTATTTTTCCAGATGAATTTCATGATTTCTTTTTCTATTTCTATGAGGAATGACATTGGAATTTTGATTGGGATTGAATTGAAATTGTATATTGCTTTTGGTAGAATAGTCATTTTGACAATATTAGTTCTACCTATCCATGAACAAGGTAAATTTTTCCATTTTCTAAGATCTTCTTTAATTTCTTTCTTTAGTGTGCTGTACTTTTCATTGTACAGGTCTTTCACTGCTTTTGTTAGGTTGATTCCCAAGTATTTTATTTTATTTTTTTGATGTTATAATAAATGGGGTGGATTTCCCAGTTTCTCTTTCTGAAGATTTGTTGCTGATGTACAGAAATGCCTTTCATTTATGGGTATCAATTTTATATCCAGCTACATTGCTGAATTCATTTATTAGATTTAGAAGATTTCTGGTGGAGTTTTTGGATCTTCTATGTATAGAATCATATCATCTGGAAATAGTGATACTTTGAGTTCTTTTCCTATCCATATCCCTTTTATTTCTTTCGTCTAATTGCATTGTCTATGGTTTCAAGAACTATGTTAAATAATAGTGGTGAAAGAGGACATCTCTGTCTTGTTCCAGTTTTTAGAGGGAATGCTTTCAGCTTTTCTCTAATTAGGATGATGTTGGCCTGGGGCTTAGCATAGATGGCCTTTATGGTGTTAAGGTATGTTCCTGTTATCCCTATTTTTTCTAGTGTTTTGAACATGAAGTGGTGCTGTATCTTGACAAATGCTTTCTCTGCATCAATTGGGATGATTATATGATTTTTATCTTTGAGTCTATTGATGTGGTGAATTACATTTATTGATTTCCTTATGTTGAATCAACCTTGCATTCCTGGAATGAATCCCACTTGATCGTGATGTACTATTTTTTTGATGTGTTTTTTGTATTTGATTTGCCAAAATTTTATTGAGGATTTTTGCATCTATGTTCATTAGTGATATTGGTCTGAAGTTTTCTTTCTTTGATTTGTCTCTGCCTGGTTTTGGAATGAGGGTGATACTGGCCTCATAGAATAAGTCTGGAAGGGTTCCCTCTTCTTCTACTTCATGGAATAGTTTGAGAAGTATTGTTGTTAGTTCTTCTTTAAAAGTCTTGTAGAACTCAGTTGTGTATCCATCTGGACCTAGGCTTTTCTTGGTTGGTAGGTTTTTGATGGCATCCTCTATTTCTTTGCTTAAAATTGATCTATTTAAATTGTGAATGTCATCCTGATTTAGTTTGGGCATATCATATATTTCTAGAAATTTGTTGATGTCTTCATTATTTTCTATTTTTTGGAGTATAGATTTTCAAAATAATTTCTAATTATCTTCTGTATTTCTGTAGTGTCTGTCGTGATGTTTCTTTTTTCATCACATATATTGGTAATTTGAGTTTTTTCTCTCCTTTTCTTAGTTAGCATAACTAATGGTTTATCAATTTTATTTATTTTTTAAAAGAACAAACTTTTGGTTCTGTCAATTTTTTCAATTGTTATTTTGTTTCAATTTCACTGATTTCAGCTCTGATTTTAATTATTTCCTTCTTCTACTGCTTTTGGGGTTAATTTATTCTTCTTTTTCTAGGGCTTTGAGGTGTAATGTTAATTCATTTATTTGTTGACCTTTTCTTCTTTGAAGAAATGAACTCCATGCAATGAATTTTCCTCTTAGTTCTGCCTTCATAGTGTCCCAGAGATTTTGATATGTTGTATGGGTGTTCTCATTTACATCTAAGAATTTTTTAATCTCCTTTTTGATGTCTTCTGCAACCCATTGTTCATTCAATAGCATATTATTTAGTCTCCAGGTTGGAGTAGGTTTTGTTTACTATGTTATCATTGATTTATAATTTCATTCCATTATGATCTGATAATATGCAGGGTAGTACCTCTACTTTTTAATATTTGCTTAGAGTTGCTTTATGGCATAATATAGGATCTATTTTAGAGAATATTCCATGTGCCGCTGAGATGAAAGTGTACTGACTTGTTGATGGATAAGATACTCTATATATATATCAGTTAGAGCTAAGCTATTGATTGTATTATTGAGTTCTACATTTTCTTTGTTTAGTTTTTGTTTGGAAGATCTATCCAGTGGTGAAAGTGGTGTGTTAAAGTCACCTATAATTATTGTGTTGTGGTCTATTTGGCTCTTGAACATGAGAAGGGTTTGTTTGATGAATGTGGATGCTCTGCAATTTGGGGCATATACATTTATGACAGTTATTTCTTGTTGATGTATGATTCCCTTAAGTAGTATGAAATGTCCATCCTTATCTCTTTTGATTACCTTTGGCTTGAAGTTTACTTTGTTTGATATGAGGATGGAAACCCCTGCTTGCTTACGTAGTCTGTGTGAGTGGTATATTTTAATCCCATCCTTTCACCTTCAGTCTGTGGGTGTCTTTTCCTATGAGATGTGTCTCTTGAAGGCAGCATATTGTTGGGTCTTTTTTTTTTTTTAACCCAATCTATCAGCCTATGTCTTTTAATTGGTGAGTTTAGGCTATTAACGTTCAGGGTTATTGTTGAGATATGATTTGTATTAATTTGTATTGCCAGTCATTTTAAATTTCATTTAATTCTATTTCATTTTTGGTATTTAGCTTGACTTGATTTCTCCTATGGTTAGTTTCCCTTTATTATTGTTCATCCCTTTGAAAGTTTTCATTATTGTTTTTCAATTGCTCCTTGTAGAATATTTTGCCAAGTATGTTCTGTAGTGTTGGCTTTCTTGTTGTAAATTCTTTTAGCTTTTGTTTATCAGGGAAGGTTTTTTATTTCATCATCAAATCTAAAGTTTAATATTGCTGGATATAAGATTCTTGGTTGGCATCCCTTATCTTTTAGAGCCTGGTATATGTTGTTCCAGGCTCTCCTTGCTTTGAGGGTCTGGGTTGAAAAATCTGCTGTGATGAGAATTGCTTTTCCTCTATAGGTTATCTGATTTTTCTCTCTTATGGCCTTTAAAATGCTATCCTTATTTTGTATGCTAGGCATTTTCATTATAATGTGCCTTGGTGTAGATCTGTTGTAATTTTGTACATTTGGTGTTCTATATGCTTCTTGTATTTGGTTTCAAATTCATTCTTCTTGTTTGGGAAATTTTCTGATATTATTTCATTAAAGAGATTTCGCATTCCTTTGGATCGATTCTCTGCACCTTCCTCAATTCCAATAAATCTTATATTTGGTCTTTTGATGGTGTCCCATAATTCTTGGATATTTTGTTCATGGTTTCTTACCATCTTCACTGTGTGGTCAACTTTATTTTCAATATTATATATTTTATCCTAATTGTCTGATGTCCTATCTTCCAAGTGATCTAATCTATTGGTGATACTATCTATTGAGTTTTTTTAAATGGCCTATTGTTTCTTTCATTTCAATTATTTCTTTTTTTTTTTTCTCAGACTCTCTTTCTTGAAGTAATCTTTTGCTACCTGTATTTGATCTCTTATCTCTTTGTTGGAGAGATCAATTTTTGCCTGTATCTGCTCACTTAGGTCATTTTTGAAATCCCGAGTCATTTTAATTATGTATATTCAGAATTCCTTTTCTGACATTTCACCTACTGTGCTTTCTATGGAATCTATTGCTGTAGTACCTTGGTTTGTTTGAGGCATTTTCCTCCTTTGTTTTTTCATGATATCTATGTGTTTTCCTCTCTTGCAGTGTAAGTCTGAGGTATTCCTGTTTCTGTCTTATTGTCTCATATCATCCCTACAGGTTACCCAATGCACAACTTTTAAGGGAAAGATCAATATTACAGCTGTCAAAGTACCCAACGTATTGCCATATATCAGTTAGTTTCTATTTTTATATTTACAATTTTGACACTTTAACCATAAATGATGAGATCAATTATCTTCTACCATTTAGTCAGCATTTTTGTGTGGTGGTTTACAGTTATCTAATGATAGAAGGGAGGACTTGTGGGTTGGCTAAAATGTTTGTGAGGTAAGATGTGAGAAGATAGAGGTATTAGATGATTTGACTAGTGAGAGGGTAATCATGGGAATTAGGGTGTTAGTAGGAGAAACAAAAGATAGGTATCCCCATGTAATATTTCCTGTTCCTGGGCCCAGGGCCTATTTCCTGACGTGTACGCAGAGGGGGAAGAATACCTGTGACTCCTGAGTGGGTGGGCAGAGCTGGGAACACATGCAGGCGGGATGAGCTATAACACTTGTAGGTGGGCAGAGCTGGAACGCTTGCAGGCAGGCCTAGCAGAAACACTTGCAGGGCGGGGCTTGTTCCCCACTGTCCCTAACAGGTATGGCCATCTCCAAGGTGGGCGGGCCGAGCTGGAAAAGCACACCAGAGGGCCTAGCTGGAACTCTTGCAGGCCGAGGCTTGTTCCCCTGCAGTCCAGAGCCGGGATCTCTAAGAATTATTATTATTATTATTTATCTGGTTGCATTCTTGCTGAGACAAGACAGTGATATATTTATGAGCATAGCCTATGGAACCAGGTTACTTTACTTGAAATTGTACCTCACCCACTAACAAGAAACCTACTTTAGAGGGCTATGAGAAGCATGAGTTATTACATGTAAAGATATTAGACCAGTACTTAGACCCTAGTAAGTACTCAATAACTAGTAACTTATCAGTACATTGATAAGTACATGATCAACAGAGATGTCTGAAAATGTAGGTAATGAGAAAGCTAGTAATGGTAGGTAATGAGAATGCTTATACTATGTATACTTGGACTACTCAATGATGAGCGCCAACAAGTTTCTGGATTAGCCTAAACAAACAATAGATATTTTAATCACTTAGCCCCAAAATTTGCATCTGATATAGAAATATATTTTATTTAATACATTTTAAAGATGTCTGAATAAATAAAATAATTTAGTAAATTACATGAAAGCAAGGTTTTAAAACAGTCTATAGTGGTTGTCATTGTAAGTTTAATATTTGACACACTAAATTTTTTTTTTTTTGCTACATAAGGAATAAATTTGGCCAATAATTAAATAGCCATTTTGAAAACAGGCATATACTCATTTTAAAAATCATGTTAATATTATTTAGTGTCTAGTAAATTAATAAAATGTACTTTATAAGGCCAAACATCTCAATTTTCAATCTAGCACTGTAACATACATTCAGACTTATTCCATTGGCATAGATAATATTTCAGGTTAACCCTATAACAAAATTATAATTGTACAAAGAGTTTTAAAGAACTGAAAAAATCTGTTTCCAGAACAAGAACATGAAGCATGAAATGAATTTGGCATTATCTTTTTTCTTTACTCATCAAAAGATGTTAATTTAATCTATTTTCACTGTTAATTGGTGTGTGTGTGTGTGTGTGTGTGTATCCACATAATGATAAGGAAGTATTTTCTGTCAAAAAGGACATCCACAAACTTTCTTTACTTGGAATGTCCCCCCACCTTAATATCAGGTTTATACTTATATATCTTATATGATAAAAATTCAAATGTTTCCATTTTGAAACTTCTCAGTCCTTTATTTGTCTCCATTTTTTGCTAGTTCTCTAGTAGGTAATAATTTTCATCTGGTACAAGCACATGAAAAGTATCAACCTTACTCCTTAATTCAGCAATCTACTCTAAACCTTGGTGTACCACCTCATCTGTGAATTCCACTGCCCTGGAAAGATCACCTAACTTATATATTTTCTGTTAGACTCCTCTCTTGAGCTTTTCTCATAAATAAGGGTAAAAGAAGTGGGAAGAAGAACAGAATTTCGCTACAGTTCTCGTAAGTGTGGTACAACCTTTTGAGGAATGGTAAACTAAGTGGGCAGGCTGCTACTACAATAAATTTACTCCAAAGCAAAATGTCTTAGTATTGCACTACATATCTTTCCTAAATTTAGTGCTACTATCATATTAGTATTTTATGTTTTTGCTATTGTCTCAATAACTTCACATAACTTAAAATATAACAGAAATCTAGATAAAACTAGCAACCAATTTTTGAACATTTGGGGTCATATTTTCCCAATATCCCTCATAATTCTTTGCCCAGTAGTATAAATTTTTGATAGTTCGTGTCCAATATTAGCTTTTAGCTTTTCCAAGGCCCATTAGACTATTATTCTGTTTAACATTCTAAAAATAAAAATATTGAAGAATTATTAATGGTGGCATGAAGAAAATAGCTTCTCAAAAATTTAGGTTCAGCTGGGCGTGGTGGCGCATGCCTGTAATCCCAGCACTTGGGAGGCTGAAGCAGGAGGATTACGAATTCAAAGCCAGCCTCAGCAATGGCGAGGCACTTAGCAACTCAGTGAGACCCTGTCTCTAATAAAATATAAAAAAGGGCTGGGGATGTGGCCCAGTGGTCGAGTGCCCCTGAGTTAAATCCCTGGTACAAAAAAAAAAAAAAAAAAAAAAAAAAAAAAAAATTAGGTTCATATATAGGTACTTCTAAGAAAAATCCATAACATAAATATTATATATAAAACTCAAATATGGTATTAAGAACCATAATAGTTTGAACTAATTAGTCACCATTTATTTTTATTTATGGTAGATAAAAAATTTGGTACTCCTTAAACTTCTAATGTCTCTTTCTCCAAAAATTATTATGTACTGACTTGATCTGTAGAATATGAATTGAGATTATTTAATCAGAAGTAGCAGTTATTATCATAATCAGATGAATCCATTAAATGGCACTTTCTGTCCTTGTATTTTCTCAACAATGTCCAAGAAAATAGAAAAATGGTCATTAATATCTCTTCCAAACAAAATTTTGATATAATTTTATATTAAGATTAATTTATTTTTATTTTTCTATTCTTTTGTATCATAACTATTTGAATTCACCTTTGTTTAAATGAAAATTGAAAAGTAGTTAAAGCAAAATATCCATAGAAGATTATAAGGGCATTTGAAATGTGGAAATGAGAGTGTTTATAGAATGAATTTTAATTAGGACAATATTTTGCAAAACTAAAAGATTTATGATGAATTTATTTATTTAAGGAATTGTAAATTAGGAATATCATGTTGAAAATGTGAATCATTTTTCTACTTATGAAAGAGGTTTCAAGCTCAAAATGTCCAAAGCAATTTTTAATCTTTCCCTTTATAGCTGACATTTCTCCTATATTTTTTGTCTTGGTTAAACTATCATCATACACCCACTTTCACAAATAAAGATCTCACAGATATTTTTATTCCTTTCTGCTCACATCCCACATTAAATTAGTCATCAAGTTCAGCCCATTTTTTTTCTTATCTTTACTTGCTATCCACATTATCACCCCAGCCACTGTAGTCTAAGACACAGTATTATCTCATTGCTAAACTGATGTTCCCTTTACTGCACATTCAGGTCTGTTTTCTTCCAGTCCTTCTTCTTTAGGGGCCCTAGAATTGCCTTTCTAAAACAGATCTACCAATGTTAGCTTCTCTGTTCACAACTTTCAATGGGACTCTAGGCTTATATAAACACAGGCCCCTTCAGGCAGTTTTTAAAATAATTCATACTTGTCTTCAAAGGATATAAGCAGGTGTTCTACATTCCCTCCACACTTTCTATCACGATTGCTTTTGTTGTATTCCTCCATCAAGCTGTGCATTTCTAGAACTCAAGGATTTTTGTTCTATTCACCTATAGATCCATGAAATAAAGTTTTGTGCCACAATAATTTTTGTTTGTGTTCTTTAATATAGCATACAAAGTTCTTCATCAATCACTCATGCCCACCTCTACTGTTCCATTTACTCCCATTTCCTGTCCTTGGGACCCTTCATATCTATCTAGTAATATTAAACTCTCAGCACTTTCTCATATAACCTGCTATCTCTGCAATTTTGACTTTGTGCCTCACTGTCCATGCAATTTATCATGCCTGGTATTATCCCTGACTGTTGTCTTCCTTATGTTTTGTTTTGTTTTGTTGGGGGGGTCCCCTTTCTATTCAACTTTAAGCATTTCAGGGATTATACCCTGTAGAAAAAAAACCTTTCCTGAATCTCCACCCTTGTCAAGCTAAGTGTCCCTCCTGAGATTTTACAGAATTTAGGGCATGATTCCACCAATTTACTTCATTTTTTAAAAAAAAAACATCTGTTTATGTTTCTGTCTTATTCAATAAGCTATGCATATGTTGAGAAGACAGAACATGTCTTTTAATTGCAAATAGCATCCATAACAATTTTGGATAAACACTGTTTGCCAAATACAACAGGTGTTTAATGGAAAAGAACTAAAGCACTGATCCTACATCTTAATTTGTATCTCCAGATTTTGCACAATGTTCCACTACACTTGATCTTGCTTTTGTGTACTACATGATTTTACACCTTTCTTGGATTTATTTATGTCATTTTCTTCACGAGAAACAACCTTCCCCTCAACTGCTTCATGGTAATTCTGCACAATTTGTGAGAATATCTCAAATGCCTTCTCCTCCATAAGGCTTTTGCTGATCTCATCTCAACAATTGCAACATTAAATACACACAGTGGTCTGATTCTTTTTACTTCTTCATTCGATAGCCATGAGCCCTTCTTTTTTTCCTACTACATGGTCAGCTTCACAAGGAAACATTTATTTTTCTGTTTGAACTACATATTATGTCTCATAATTCTTGATAAAATAGACGTTTCATAAATTCTTATTTATTTGAACCAAAGAATATCTCCTTTTCTTCACAGGAAAAATTTCCTCAAAATGACAACTCCACTTAAAATTTCCAACTTTTTCTTCTCTTTTAATCATCTTTTGAATGTACCACAAGTGTACATGATTATAGTTTGGAAACAGGTAACTTCTACCTTGGTGACTTTTGTCTAAAAGGTAAAATTCAGATGTGAAATTTACTTTTGTATATAATTAAAATAAATTGTTGATAATTTCAATAAATATCATGTTTTTTTCTTAATTTTCTTTAGAAAACCCTAAAGGAAATAAGGAAGTATATAGTCATCTTAGAGTATATAAATGTGCATACATTTATCCTTTATTTCCTAAAACTTTAATGTTTGAAGAATCTGAAGGTGAATTTAAGAAAAAAATTAATTGACCATGATACTAATGATACTAGTGATATGAATGCCTTGATGGTAGATACTTCTTTATTAACATAAATACATAATTCACTGATTCTACACTGGAAATTATACTATGTGGATTATTCATATCATTTTATCTCTATATTTTTATTTTGAAATAATTATCCAAAACTTGTATCAATTGTAATTATAAAATTCAGACAATTATAAAATTCATATCTCAATATGTTAAAATTCCTAGAGAATTTTTTACAGGTAAATTAAAGTGGTTTATTAATATAACTTGGGAATTGTGATGTTGAAAGTTCCAAACCCCATATTCAACTGCTATACTACTATTTGCTGTATATTTGAAATAATGTACTTCATCTCTTTAGCCCACAAAAGACATTAAATGATATATTATGGATTGATTTCCTCTTTGAGATGTGATGTACCGCACATAAAAAGGCAACTATGGAAGGTGATAATTATATTAATTAGCTTGAGTTTTGTAATAATTTTACAGTCTTTAGACTCAAAATATCACACCAAGCACCATTATAATATGTTATTTTATTTGTCAATTGCACCTTTGTAATATAAATCTAGCAATATTAAAATTTTAAAAGATAAGCATGTATCAATTCTAAAAGAAGATTATTTTATTTGAAAATGAAAGAAGGAAGAAATAAAGGAAGGAAAGAGGGAAGGTAGGAGAGTGAAAAAGAGAAGAAAAATCAAAGGAAAGAGAGTGGGGGTGGAAAACAGGAAGGTAGGAAGATGTCAGCAAATATGGGAAGAGATGGATAGTGGTAAATTCTCAGTGATGCAAGTATTTATTGCCTGGTGTTATTTTCTTAGTAATTTTCTGTAATTAATTTTAATTTTCAAATTGATTACTGACTCCTAAAAGAAGATCTTTTTACTTCAGAGTGACAACTTAATCATACTTGAGTTTATGGGCAAGTCTAATATGCTACATTGTAATCAATAGTGCTTAAAGAATTTGTGCTCATTAAAATATATATAATGAATGATCTCTGAAAGGTAATGCTGTGCCCCTTCCTCTAATATGAAGAAGGAAATTATGTGAGGTTGTTTTGTTTGCAATTTGGCTTTAAAGATGAATGCTCTAATAGCCACCACAGATTATCCATAAAATTATCTGGAAATCTTTTTTTTAATTAATTTTTATTTGTTGTAATTAGTTATATACATGACAGTAGAATGCATTTATGCACTATGATATATCATACACAAATGGGATATAATTTCTCATTTTTCAAAGTGTACAAATTGGAGATATTATCAGCTAAAGAGAAAGTAAACAATCCATTTTTTAAATGTGGGAGTTTGAAATTACTTGATGTGAGAAAAATGAAATAAAGAAAAACTTAAGCTCTTTTAGCTTCAGGATTCTCAGAACAAATGAAATTGACATTAGGAAATAGTTTAGCATCTTTTATATAATAAATATAAGGGGATTTTGTTTAAATGTATTTCATTTAATATGAAGACATAATGCAGCAGTAGAATGCTATACCTTTCCAGTGGTAATTTACATAACCAAAAACTGAATAGTACTGTTCCTTGTTCAAATTTTATATTTCATTTCATTTCATTTTATGGTACTGGGAATTGAACTCAGGGGCACTATACCACTCAGCTAATTACACAGCTGCTTTATTTTTTATTTTAAAGCAGGTCTTGCTAAATTGCCCAGACTGGCCTTGAATTTCTTATCCTCCTGACTCAGCCTCCCAAGCTGCTGGGATTACATGTATTCACCACTATACTGGCTAGAACACTATTTTCAATATTTTAAAATCTTTGCTCCAGGAGCAAAGGAGTACCAACTTTAACATTACCATGAATGTTTATAAATATTTTGTACATTACACTCCCAAATTCACCATTTTCTATAAAAAAGGTCTAACCTATATTTTATGTTACATTAAAGTGAAATGCAGGGTATATATTAAGGATGAGTCATGTAATCATTTTGTTTAGCAAATACTCATTTTCATTTAAATATAATTATAAGTACATAATTAAATAAGAAAATAAGATAGATCGTCAGTGAAAATAACTTAATTATGGAACATAATATGTTTCCAAGTTATGCATTGTTATATCATTATGTGCTGCCTATATGTATATATACAAACAATGACATATTTGCTAGTTTTTTTTTGGGGGGGGGCTCTATGATAATTAAAATCCTCAAAATTATAATCCTCAATTTTGAAATACAGAAAATATTCAAAAAAAATGATGGTAGAATGAGATGGATATCATTACCCTAAGTGCATGTATGAGTCACAAATGGTGTGAATATACTTTGTATACAACCAGAGATATGTAAAAATGTGTTCTATAAGTATAATATGAAATTTAATACATTCTGCTGTCATTTCTAACAACTTAGAATAAAAAATAAATTTGAAATAAAAATAAAGAAAATATTCCAATTGAAAAGTTCAAAGTATTGACACATTATAGCAAAGATTAGTTCAGAACACATAACTACAAAGTATGTACCGTTGAGATTATTTGCCTTTGTATTTATTGTTTAATGACTTGCTAGAAATACAAAGGAGATCATAAAACAATGTAGGAGAAATAGTCTTAAAGGAAGAATGGAAGAGAATAATATGATGCATTTAGATAGAGGAATGTTGATATCTGGAAGATAAGGCTGTCCTTATCCAAATTCTTCTATTTTTTTTTTTTTTTTTTATATGTATGTCTTTTTAGTATTAATTTTTTTACTAACAGAAATGCTATCTGTTGAGAGTAGAAGGCTTACACTGATTGAAAGTTAAAAAACAAAACAAAACAAAACATAAACTTGAATTAGCTCAAATGGAAGGGTGAGAATAGCTTGCAAACAGAAATGCAATGAAATGGTTGGGATGTCCAAGGTACATTTTAGGTTGGTAAATGTTATACTAATCAATATCTCATGAATTCCAATGGTAATTTCTCCAGAATGATTTGGCTGTCTAGCTGAAGATGTAAGAATTTGGATAGTTTTGTGTAGTTCAGAACCAGGTTATTGCCATACAGATTGAATTAAATATCAAAGGGTCAATGTGCTGAGTATACAAGAAAATGTTATTGATGATATATTCTGGAATTAAAAATTAAGTGAGGAAAGAAAAGTTTATACTGTACAGTACAGAATTATAAAAGTGTTTATCATTAAAATTTAAAATGCATGTGCTTTTGAATTAGGTTAATAAGAATTATTTCTAGGGTTTTTTCTCTAATGTTTGTAATATTATATTTGTGTTCTTTAGCTTTAAACATTTTTCAGGATAAATTTATTTCTTATCCCATTTAACTGATGGATATGCCTTAACTGATAGGTATGCATTCTGAGTAATGCCATATATACTACCTGATTTCCATGCATATTCCTCCCTAATCACATGTTTTTTCTTCTCAGAGATTACCAATATCCTGATTTTGTAAATATAATGTCCTTGAAATATTTTTTTTTAATTTGACCCTATAACACATGACTTCTAAACTACATAGTCTATATACTTGATAGATAATAGAAATTCATGTTTCATTTTCAGAGGCAACTTGCATCATTTGATTTTGTGACTATGGGATTTTTGTGCATAGATATTCCTCTTCTTCTGTTACCATTATATTGTGGCACTAATCAAATATTATAATTATATGCCCACTTTAAAAATTAATGAGAATCACAGAAATTATTGGTTTGTGTTATACCTATTATTGTTATTATTAGAAATAAAAACTGGGATATTTTGTGAATTTTATGTGTACTACAAAATTCTTATAAAATCTATTTCACAAAAATATCTAATTTAAGATATTTTGAAAAAATTTAGTGAGAAGAGTATAATTGTACTATGTATTTTCAAGTCTCTTTAATATGACTCAAGAGGAGATAGTTGAATTCTAATATTTGCTTCATCTAATATAATCTTCTATCTGCTTTATACTTTCTCCTATCACATTTTGGACCCTTAATCCAATTAGGCTGATTTTAGATAGACAAATATCCCAGCAACATTTAAATATATACAATACCTCTCTGATCTGAAGGGTCACCAGTGTCATATGTCAAATGTCCACATAGACTTCAGTTTGTTTCTGAGCATTCTCTTCACTAGTATAAATATAATTGTCTATTCAATGTCAATATAAAACTCTCTTAATTACTATTATGTCCTCATGTGTGGTAAGAAAGGACTTCATCCATCGTTACATAGTTTTATTTGAGGCATCTCTATATGTATATAATATTGAATCCTCCAATCCATGACCATGTTGGTTGTCAATTAATGTTTAATAGCTATCAATAAAACTCTGTTATTTATGCTTTGATTTCTTATATAGCTCTTATTGGATTTATTCCTAGTAATTTATGTATTTTTATTTCAGTATGCTTATTTTTTCTTCTGTTTATTGTTGATATTAATATAATTGATTTTTATATTTTTAATTTCCACTACCACTGTTAACTCATTAATTTTAACCATTGAATTTCAAATGATTTTAACTACATTTTCTATTTATGTACATAATCATAGTATCTATGAATAAAGACAGTCCTTTCTTCCCTTTCTTCTTTTCTCTTTTCCTCTTCTTCTAGGCTCCCCATTTTCTATCTAGAACCTTATTATTTCATTCTGAAGTTCAAAAGGAAAAATTTTAAATTTTCACTACTTACTATTATGCTTTCTGTACTTATTTTATAGATATACTTTATTAAGCTAAGGATATTTCCTTTTATTGTTAGTGTAAGCATTTTTAATCATAAATTAATGTTGACTTTTATCAAGTATCTTTTCCAAATTTTTTTCCAGTGATTTATTTTGGGGTAAGGACCCTACCGGGGATTGAATTCAGGGGCATTTGATCACTGAGCCATGTCCCCAGCCCTATTTTGTATTTTATTTAGAGACAGGTTGTCACTGAGTTGCTTAGCACCTCACTTTTAATGAGGTGGGCTTTGAACTCTCTATCTTCCTCTCTCAGCCTCCTGAACCACTGGAAGTACCGGCGTGCCACCACTCCTGGCTTCTAGTGATTTTAAACTAAGAGTTCTTTTTAATCTAAGTGATAGAACAATCTATTTCCTAATATTAAACTAAATATGCATTCCTGAGATTAAACCCAACTCTGTCATACTGAAATATATATTTTCATAAAATGACAAGTTCTGTGATTTACTTTTTTGATACAACATTTATCAGTGAGACTGTCTTACTCTCTTATACTTTCCTTATCAGATTTTAATTTCAAGATTATTTTAATCTTACAAAGTTAGCTAAAGACTGTTGCCTTTTCCCCACATTAGTAGAATTCATATAATATCTGAACCTTCTGAACATTCAACAGATTTTGAATAATTGAATATTTGCTGTATTTTGCATATGGAATCATTTGGCTTTGTGTTTATGTAAGTGCATGTGTATATAGAAAGAAAAAAATTAACTGCTGATATTTTTAATATCAATAGTTACTATTATTTTATGATGTATGAGTAGAGTATCAGACACTGCTCTAAAACTCAAGACAGCATTGCTAGCAACTGATAGGGCTGGATTTTGATCCCATGAAGTTTAGCTTCTAAATCTATGAACTTAATCTATATAACAAACTGCCTTTTGGGAATGATATAGGATTAGCCAGGTAGGTTTTATTTCATTGTGGGTTTTTTTTTTTTTTTTTTTTTTTTTTTTTTTTTTTTTTTTTTTTTTTTTTTTTTTGCCACTAGTTCTCCCTGAGTCCATTTTGGAAAGATTTTAACCCAATTTTCTCTAATTTCTACAAAGTGCCAAATTTATTGATGCATTTTTTACCATGACCTTTTTTAGCTTTCTACTGTTTTCTAATTTCTAACAGTAAATCCTTGAATTTTTTCTGATCAATTTTATCCATTTATTTCACTAATATTTCTATGTGGTGACCCCATTTAATTTATTTGCATTCTCTATTATTTCTTGTGGAATTCTTTCAAAGAAATAGTGTACTAATATTCAATATGAATGTAAAATTTCATATGGATTTCCTTACATTGTAAAGGCAACCACTCTAGAAACAAATCTCTAATTGGTTCCATGAGCCAAAATATGACAATCTCAAGCTATCAGAATCTGATCTGTGTTCAAATTGTAGAGAGAAAAGTAAAAACTAAAATCAAGATCAGTAAAAATAAAAAAGTGAAAAAAAAAATGAAAGAATGCTGGTACATTCACTTCTTTTTGTTGTTGTTGTTCTTTTTAGTTATACACGATAGTAGAATATATTTTGACATATCATTTGTACATGGAGTATGACTTCCCATTTTTGTGGTTGTAAATGGTGTGGAGTTACAGTGGTTGTGCATTCATATATAAACACAGGAAAGTTATGTATGATTCATTCTACTGTCTTTCCCATTCTCATCTACCCCCCCTTCCTCCTATTCTGTCAAGTCCAATTCAGTGAACCTTACCATTCCCCCCAACCATCCCCACTACACCCTCCACCAGTTGTGAGTCTGCATCTACATATCAGAAAGAACATTCAGCCTTTAGTTTTTTGGGATTGGTTTATTTCACTTAGCATTATGTTCTCCAATTCCACCCATTTACTGGCAAATGCAATAATTTTATTCTTCTTTATGACTAATATTCCGTTGTGTATATGTACCACATTTTCTTTATACATTCATCTGTTAAAGGGCACTTAGGTTGGTTCCATAGTTTAGCTATTGTCAATTGAGCTGCTATAAACATTGATGTGGCTGTATTACTGTAGTATGCTGCTTTTAAGTCCTCTGGGTGTATGCTGAGGAGTGGGATAACTGTGCCAAATGGTGGTTCCATTCCAAGTATTCTGAGGAATTTCCATACTGCTTTCCAGAGCAGTTACAACAATTTGCAGTCCTACCAGCAAGGTATGAGTGTAGCTTTTTCCCACATCCTCACCAACATTTATGTTTTAGCCCATTAAAATTCATTTTTACAATGAAAATAATAATCTCTGATCCTGATGGGTCACTGACATTCTATTTTAAGAATAACAGAATGGTAACAGAATAGAGCCAAATCTTCTCTTCAAAGAAATCATCAGTTCCCTTTTCTTAATTACTGTTCACTAACATGTTAACTGCAATTGAGAAATTGTACTTTATCCTTAAGTATTTGCAAAGTCTTTGGGTAAACTCTTACACTGTGATTTGTTGTATAATACTTTCATAAGATGCACATTGTGCCTCATACTTGTACCTGGCTAGGTAGTATAAATAAAAGTTGGAAAATTATGTAATTTTGCTTTGATACGATAGCATTTGGTTTGAGAAGTTGTATAGTATACCAGTTTTCTTTGCAACTAGAAGCTATAATGATGATGATTTTCTTGTGTTATTTAAAAATGCATCTTATATCCATTGTATATAAGAATAAAATGAACCAATTAAGCTTAATGGAATCCATTATCAAGAAACAGAAGAGTAGAGTATCTAGATGAAAACTGTTGAAAGTTGTATGCTGTCTGTATAATTCAAATAAGTCAAAATGATATGGTCCCCCTAGTCTTTAGATGTGCATTCTACAATTGAGAAAGATGCCATGTTCATGCAGTCAGTATAAGCATGTATGACTGCATTGTTAATTAATGTAATAAAAAATGAAATGGAAAAAAAATCACTCCATCTTAAGAGGAAAAACACTACAAAAATATACTCGGATACAATTCTATACATTACAGAATACCTGTAGGCAGTTGAGAAACACAGATGTACAAGACATGATAAACAAAAACTAGAGGGTTAAAAAGACAAACATGATAAGAGGAATTACTGACATAGTAACAGAAAAATTTCAAAAATCTATATGACCATATCATTTGGTTATCTCCAAGGTTCCCAAATAGTGAATTTCAATACTGACCAGATGTACAATAAGAATTCAACATGTGTTACAGAAATGCAGAAAAAAATGATCGATAGTCAGTTGTATATTGTTTGTTATATAGAAGTGTAGTTAAAATGAACACAGATCATCCTCAACTAATCATATCTTTCATCAAGTATGAAGCAAAGCCATATTTCACTTTGTAACTCTCTGTTATCACAGTATTGTTTATCTGAAGACCAATCTGGTGTCATCCTCTCTCCAGAGTTTCTTATACCTAATATAACCATGTCTGCATTTTTTTCCAAAAGTACCAGTCTTGTTTGAAGGGAAATTTTCTCCTACACACGGTCAATGAACTTTTATTCATTCTGTAGATATTTACTGCATTTAAGTAAGAACTGAAGACTTGTAAAGACCATCTCAACAGTCTTGACCTCATAAAATTTATGAAAGAATAAGACAGATATCAAAACAGTAACCACACATTTAACACTTGGTGCAAATGTGCTATAAAGGTAATATATAGCAGAATATGATAGCATGGAACTGGGGGAAACTAAAACAATCATTTAGTGTTCACCAATGCTTTCCTGGGAGAAGAGACTGATGTTTTGTTTCAGATGTAGCTGGATAAAGGGAGTGAAGAGAACACACCAGGACAAGAGAATAGCTTTATTATTCCATGAGGAAGCAAGGAACAGATCTATAAAAGATGGATATTTTCAGTTAAAAGAATTAATTATAGGAAGGAAATAGTGAATCTGAGGAGAGAATTTAGAGAACAGATTATGGTAGATTGTAATACAATGCTCCTCAATTTATGATGCAATTATATCCCATAAAATCACCATAAGTTGAAAATAATTCAGGTTAAAATGCATTTGACACACTTTACTTACCAAACATCATAGCTTAGCAACAAGATATGCTATGGAATATCAGATGTCCACCTACCCTTGTGGTCATGTAGTTGATTGGGAACTAAGGCTTACTGTCCATTACTTGGCATTATGAGTATACCATAGTTTATGTTCCTAGTGGGAAAAGATTGAAGTTTAGAACTCAAAGTATGATTTCTTCTGAATGGATGTTGCTTTACAACATAAAAATGGTCAAAAATGGTTAAATCAAACTAACATAAAATCAGGGACTGACTGTAGTTGACAATGCCAATTCATTCATTCCCTTAATTTTTCATGCTGCAAGATGGCACAGAACATGTTTATCATGTTTAAAAGTAAACGATGACCATAATTAGGACAAGTTAAATAAAGCGGGGGGGGGGGGGGGGAAGAAAGGATGAAAAGGTGGTAAGACATGTAAGAGCATAAACAAAACCTTAGAGTAGAAATAAACATGTTCAGTTTACAATGAGGATATCAAATTAAATAAAGACAATATTTCTAACCAAACTATGGGCAAAAATGTTCCAAAATGCTTAGAATCTACCTGCCATATATAGCCTCTGAAAACTACATAAAATGTTTCTTATTGAGGTTGCTGCTATAATAAATTCCTTGTGGTTCTATATTTTTTCCCTACTTTCTTAGTCTAGTTATATGTGCATTAAATAATTATAAAGCCAAATTACAATAATTACATATCTGAATTTTTGCATATATTTCAAATTTTTGAAAACATTTCACTCAGAAATTTTTAGAATTCTGGAAAAACAGAAGCATTTGTAAAATGTGTAGTAGGGATATTGGGAAGAGCTTGGGCTTCTCTCAGGCAACCAAGGTGGAAGGTGTCTTTTAATGTCTTTTTTCCTCATCTGAAAAATCATGATTTTTTTCATATTCATGTTTCTTACAACACTGATGGGAAGAATAAGTGAGATCATATTTATTTAATTATGGGCCCCAAAACAGTCATTCGATGTACATATACTATCTATTATTAAAATAAAGGGGAGGCTGGGGTTGTAGCTCAGTGACAGAGTGCTTACCTGCACATGTGAGGCACTGCATAAAAATAAACACATAAAATAAAGGTGTGCTGTCCATCTATAACTACAAAAAGAAAAAAAAATTAAAAATAAAAGAGGGACATGCATATATTATTTTATCTAATAATTTCAAATAATTCACATATAATGACAGGTAAAATTCTTTTTGTCATCATGTATTGTGAATCATTTTAAACATAAAGACTAAGTTCATATAAAGAAGTATGAAATTGAAATAAATGTCTATAATCATCATAATTTTTTTAAAATGTTACTCATGAATTACTTGACAGAATTTTTAAAATAGCACTACATATATTATTTTTCTTTCAATTTTGATACCTGTTTTCTAGGGGAGATATTTTCAACTAAATGAAGTATTCTTTAACTTCTTCTCAGAATATTCTATTTAAAATTTTTTCATGTTTTAAATTTATGTATTGATGTTTATATTCTACAATTAATGGAACAAAATTTCATGACCTAACTTAATAAATGTCATATTTTCATTAGATTTAAAGTATTTACTGTGTGTGAATTTGTAGTGTATTAATGTTTTTAGTGGTTAACATAGTTTTTAAAGGAATGAGTTGATTTCAAAGCTTTAAAAACACTAAAATTAAATTATCCTCATTAGAGGAATTGTGCAATAGTATGTTAGTCATGTCGGGCCACTATTAAAAAATCCCATAAACAAAAATACCATACCATAAAAAATACCATTCTGGGTTAAAATACTGAAATTAATTTTCTCATAGTTCTTGAGAACATTATTACAAAATCAAGAGTAGCAGCACACTCAGGTTGTGATGAGGACCCAATTCTAGTGAGGGCTCTCTTGATGGCTTGTAAACAACTTTCTATGTTCTGTGTTCTCTCTCTCTAGTTATAAAGTCACAAATTAAATCATAAGTGTTCCATGCTCATGAACTTATCTAAATATATCTACCTGCCCCTCAAAAGTCCTATATCTCCAAAATCCATCATACTGGGCATTAGGGCTTCAACATATCAATATGGAGTGGAAGACACAATTCAGACCACATAGCACTGCATTTAATTTTCAGAACTCTCAAATCTAGCACAGGTGCAAACATTTGTAAATAACCAAAGGGCTAAAAATTTTTCCTCCAATAATTGTCATGTGTACTGTAAGCACTAACACAAAGAAATAGGGAGAGTTCTTTGTATGAAAATAGAGCCCCTATAGAGGGGCTGGGATGTGGCTCAGCGGTAGGGCACTCGCCTAGCACGTGTATGGCCCGGGTTCGATCCTCAGCACCACGTAAAAATAAATACATTGTGTAAAACTAAAGCAAATAAATAAATATTTTAAAAAAGGAAAAACATCTATAGAAATTCCAATTAGTTTTAATGATAATGTCTACATTTGCATATCATTTAACAGTGTCAAAGGGTTTTCTGAAAGTCTTTTTACATAAAGTAATATGCTTTTGACCTTTTTATTTTTTTCTTATTAATATTCATGTTTTCAAGAAGTCTGTTCCTTAGAATTATAAAATTGTGTATGGTTACTTAAAATCCAAAGAAATAAGTAGACAAGTTCCTTGTTCTGAATTTTTGCTTCTCCAAAGTTAACATCAATATAACCTGTCACATGAAAGGGCATTCTCAGTTGAGATGAAAGCAGCCAAGCAATCCTCTTACTAAAAAGATCTCTCAAGCATAATCCTCTCTCACATGTAGGTGACAAAATGACCTGAATTTCCAGATCTGAGCAGCAGACTGCTTTTCATGACATATTGGTCAAAATGATAATTTTTACCAAAAAAATTCACTCTTTACACAAAGGTTTAGTCTCTCTTTCATGGATATTTTATTTGATCTACTTTTATGGAAGTTTAATATCCCATGAAAGAGTATATAACCATTTCAAATTTTACATGTAAATAATCCAAATATTTATGGGCAGGATGAAAATTGAGAAATACAAATAATCACCCCTACACAAAATTGTATTTCAATGATAAGTAGCACACCTAGATTTTCTTTAGTTGTTCTTCATAGATTCTAAAAGGTCATCATTACCAAAAACTACTTTATAACTATAAATTATTTTACATCAGTGAACTTATTATCAAAATGTGAATTACTCTATGAGTTGAAATTTTAATGTTAAGAAAATTAAAAAAAAGAAGAAAGGTCATTTTGAATTTTTTTCCAAATTATTATTCTGAAAGAACTAAGAAATAATTCAATCCAATTAAGAAATAAAATGATTGGTGCATATTCTTAAAAGGCTCTTGTGTGGAAGTATTCATGTAAAGAGAAGAATCAGCACATTTCTCCCATTTATTTTCTAAGAAGGTTTAGAGAACCTAAAGTAGCTGGCTCATTTGAAAGTCATTCAGATTCTTAGAAGAATGCATGAATCACACAATTTAATTTACAAAGACTGAAATGCTGTCATTCTTATACTTTTTAGTAGATAATCCTATTTCTAGATACATAAAACTGCTTGGAGAACATTTTGATTTAATATTTGAGCAATAGTTAAACTAATCTAGCAATAGTAGTTTATCTTTATAATGAAGTTATCTTTAATCTTTGTTGTTTTTAGATGATCATTACATTAATAAATGGGGAAGAAAGGGTGGTTTAAAATTACTATGTTAATTGCATAGAAAAATGAAATCCTGTGATCCCAAAACCACATCTTTTCACACTAATGGGAAAAAAGACTTCAAGCTTATCAAGGTGGTCCTTTAGAAGATAACATTGAACATTTGAGAGAATAGTATTTCACTATATTTTGTATAATTAGATAATTTAGAATCAAATAGTGAATTTCTTGAATAAAGAAGAATTTATATTGTCTTTTCTATTCCAGTTCACCAGAAGCCCTCTTGTAAGATAACATGTGTCCTATATCCTAAAGGCACACCTTAATCATATCAGCAGTCTCTTTGAGTCCCTCCCGGACTTTGAAAGTCACAGAGGAAAGTGCATTTATTAAATGTACTAATTAAGGCTAAAGGATGTGACATACGTTTAGGTGGAAATTTCAGGAACCAAATAAGGCCAAATAATGCAAATGTCTTTATCTGGTATTCAACATATATTTGAAATATGTTAAATCATTTTAAGTAGAAACAGGCAAAATAGTGTCAATTTACAAACTGAATCAGAACAGAATTCACCAGATTCTGATTATCAGAATTCTGAGTCTTTGACGTGAGCTCCCCTGTGACTATGATCAAGTCATTATACCACTCAAGCAATGCCCTGGCCTTTTACATGGAAGTGGATATACCTGCCTCATTAGATTATCGTGAAAGTCCAATGGAACAAAAGATGCATTTTCTTTTCCTTTCTCACCTGAGAACACTGATTTGTAATGAGAGGATATGAGCTTTACATACATTGAATTCCTCTAATATAAAATAATAAAATTAGAACATATTTCTTAGATTTTTAAAAGACAAGTAGTATCTTAGATGTGAAATTACTTTATCTTGTAATTTCGTTGGATAGTTCTCTAGTATAAGTGATCAAAAATCAACTTATAACTGTTACAAAATTGTGTCTCAGAGGACAGTTTTGGTACTCTCTATATTGAGTGACTTCACAGAAGTATATGTAAACATAACTGAATATAATTAATGAATAAAGATTTTTATTTCTGCAGTTCTTATTAGTCTGAATTTATCCACATTAAATGATATCAGAATGAAATAAGCTGGGCCAAAATTTATATGTAGAGGAGAAATAAAGACATGTAATAATGGCTTTTGCAAAACAATAACCAAACACCCTTCCTCCCTTTGGTGTCTCTGCTCACCATCATGAAACTTCTAAAGAAAAAAAATCCCAACAGATTTTGGGAAAAAGATAAAAACACTGATTGTACTTACAGGGTAACAATTCTTATTTTCATAATACTTAGACTATTGATCTTCTGAATCTCAAATTTTAAGTTCTCATCCCATTACTATGTGCCAAATGCTGAGTATGCTTTTTGCATACATTGTGTCATTTAATTTCCACATATGAAAGAACTGAGAATTTAGATACAATAAGCAACTTTGGACAAAACTAAATGCCAGACAGGATTCCTCTAGCAATGCCTTAATGCCCTCTTTCACTCTGGAATGTGGACCTTCATGGGTCATCATGTGGTTTTGTTTTCAGGTATCAGCAACTGCCAAAGCTGTACCTCAGTATTGCACTAAACTAATACACAACTGTATATAATCTAGTGTATGTGTGTACTACTAGGTGTTATGGTTTAGATATAAGGTGATCCCTCATGTATGAGACAATGTAAGAATGTTCAGAGATGAAATTATTAGATTATGACAACTCTAAATCATATTTATGATTAATGATATGGATTAACTGGGTGGGAATTGGGGGCAGATGGGGTGTAGCTGGAGGAAGCAGGTCACTGGGGGCATGCCTTTTGTTTTGTCCCTGGTAAGTAGAGTTCTCTGCTTTCTGGTTGCCATGTACTAAGCTGCTTCCTTCTGCCATACCTCTCTGTTATGATGTTCTGCCTCACCTCTGGCTCAGAGATATGGAGTTCAGCTAACCACAGACTGAATCTTTTAAAACGTGAGCCAAAATAAACTTTTCCTCCTCTAAGTTGTTCTAGTCAAGTCTTTTTGTCACAGTGATGAATAACTGACTAAAATATTAAATATGAAAGCTTTCAACCACAAAGATAACAGTACCTGACAAATATATAGTTACAACCCCTTTTAGTAACTGGAAAACATTAAATCAGTTTGGAAGTGTTTATGAAGTAAAATTAAGTAGAAAAGAAAAGTAGTTGGAAAAGCATGCTCTTTTAACATTACTAAATGCTCCAGGTCTGAATGTTCATATAGATAGACATTTTAGAGAAGATAAAAGTAGTTTGCATTCTATCTTTTTTCAACTTCTTTTATAGTACTCTCTATCCAACTTGAGACTATGAAGGATTAAAGATGTTTTTGTAATTCCTGAGTCTATTTTCTAGTAGTCATCAATTAAGGAACTGGTTTACAAAAGCACCATGAACCATTGAAATTTTACAGGAAAGTTTAGAAAATGATAAATTTCAAATCTCAATGCTACAAGGGCTGGTTAAAATTTATATTATGATTCTGAATAAACTAAAATGACATGTCATTGACTGGATGTTTCAAAGAAAAATAATACACCAAATCCAGATTTGTAAGCAATGAGAGAGAAAGGAAAATGAAAACCATTGTGGTGAAATTCAGGTAAAAATGGAGGAAAATGATAGTGAAATTCAGAACAAAGCCAGAGTAGAACTTTCTATATCCACTTCTCTAAATGAATTTGTGCTTTACAATAAATCCCCTTTGGTTAATTAAACAGCTATACACTACTGCTTTACAACTACACAAATTCCTCAAACTTCTCATGAATGAAAGGGAAAAGTGAAGCACCCTTAGGCTATAAGACATTATCAGGATTTTTGAAGTTCTAAGACCATAAGATATGGCATTTGGAACATGGCTTCCACAACTTGTCTCACACCCTCATGGTCATTCCTTTTTCTCTGGAAGTTGTGAGTATTACTACATATTTTTCTGTATAAACATTAGTCCATTCCATTATGGCCTTGTTCACTTTTACTATTGAGTCTGTATCACCATCTGCTGGACACTGTCCCCTCCTCTTCATCTTTACTCTGTCTCCCTCTCAGGTAACTGTCATTACATCCATTCTTCTCATACTAGGGAAAGAGCAGTTTTTGCATTTCTGCTATGTGAGCTGCAGGAAATATCCTTGAATGAATTTTCTCCTATTTCTCCCATAGATACACAAATTTTTCTGTTCAAGAAAAATACAGCCTGTTTTGTGATCACATTTTTTCCCTTTAGTATTCTATTTAGATGGTTCTCCAGTATTACTTTAGCAGATATCAATTAAACTGTGGTACCACAACATTTTAAAAATATTTTCCTATTTTTCTGCACAGCCCAACCCTATCTCATTCTCCAGGAAGGACACAGTATTTGAAGCTTCTTTCTCTTAGGAAAGAGGGGCATGACAAGGCAGAAAACAGAAAATGTCTGTTAGTTTCAAAATTTATATTAAAAAAATATACACCTATTTAGGGAGATTAGGCTAGTTACATTTGAAGCAAAACACTTTGGGACAGGGAGTTTATCTCAGAGGAAAAACATGATGAATAAGATAAATAATGGATAATGGAGAATTAGATGAAAATTGTGAGAGCTGTATTATGATTTCCTGGTTTGCTACCTGGGGACATATTAGAGATATGGAGTCTGAGGAGAATAAAAACATTTATCCTCTGCCTGCTGGATTAGACACCCAGGATGACAGCAATACTACAGGCAAAATAATGGCTCAGTGGACGCTTGGGCTCCAAGTAAAGGGTTATTGACAGTTCATGTGTCTTACTGAACACCTCCAGGAAACAGATCTCTCCCTGTCCCAACAAATTCATAGTCTTAGATCTACATATGCTTCTAGGATTTAGTCGTGACTGCAAGGAAAGGGAAGAAAACAACACAAAAATGACTAAGATAATGTTTTTTATTCCTGGTACAAAAGGGGTATATATATATTATATACCCGAAAGGGGTATAAAATGTGATATAAATATTATACTTTATAAGATATAAATATTATAATTGTGTTTGTGTCTTATCTCTCTCTCTCTCTCTCTCACGCACACACTGTGGACCTTTTGAAGGCAGAATCTGCATTGGAATCACTTGCTTTTCACTATCTGATTTTATTCATCAAAAAATAGTTGAGATAAATAAATCATGCATCAATACAAATTGGGCTACAAGCCAAGAAGCAGAAATATCATCTAAACTTTAAATTCCAAAGTTAGAACACAAATGAGTTTATGTTCAGAATTGATAAACTGACCATTAATTATTAAGAAATAAGCTCATATGACATGATATTTCACATACTATGTATTTAAAGACATCTTAATAGGTTTTTGCTTGTCATTCTCAGCTAGTTTCCCAGAGTCTTTAAAATAAATTAGTTGGGATATTTTAAGTCACCTTCCTGACAAGTCTTTAGAGAAATTGCTGATGTAACTTAGAAATGACTAAAAATATTTGCATGTATAAAGAAGATTGAAAAATGTATAAAAATAAATCTATTATAAATTAAATGTATTTTTAGAATTATGGTTTCACTACTGGGCACTGATGAAAAGAAGCTTTTAATGTTTTATAACTTAACCAATGATTCTCTATAACCTCAAAGAGAACAAAAAGTTTTAGTAATATGTGATGGCTCCTAGAAGTTCAAGAAGGGTAATTATTAAAACATGTTTTAAACTTAAAATAGCTATTAGAATTCATATTTTAAGGAGGTAATAAATTAATATCTGATACGTTTTTTTTTTTTTGGTCTAAATTCTCATCCTATGAATGATGAAGGCTTTGACTAGAATAATCCAATGTTCTTTAGATTGTCTTATAAGGTGTCTAATTCCATCAGTGAGTATTCATAAGTTTTGTAGTATGACATGAAGAGCATCTGTCCTTTAAGAAGTGAGGATCCATTGGGGGCACTTTATTTTAACTTGGCCTCTTGTCAGAAGTATTTGATTTTTTTTTTTCTCTCTTTCATAGTCTGAGGTTATATCTCATATTAATCCACCAAATTGAAACAAAAGAAACTTAAGCAACAGAAGATCCAGTTTATTAATTCTCCCACTTTTCCATATCTTTAAGAATCACCATTCTTATTATATGGTCCTACTTGACCATCCTAATTTATTTTATTAAGAATTATTTATTTTAAAAAATCCAAGAAGTGTTTATAATAACATTTAAAAGTCCCTAAAGATTTTCTTCTGGGATAGTTTATCTTAAACAAAAGATAAACTAAATTCAACATGAATTAAATTTATTAAAATGAATTTTATTTAAAGACATGATTCATACTAGACTTCACTTGAATTAATGAGTAATAGCTACATCAGATGTTAGAAAAATATAATGGATTATTTTTATTATAATCAAAATGTATCAACTGTCTGCTACTCAGTCATGATTTAATAAAGCTCTAATAGAATGCTAAAAGAAATCACAGCTTCAGTTTACTTTGTAGTGAAGTTGCGAATGTGAAACATCAATGAATAACATAAGGCAAAAAATAATGAATCACAAGATTACCTGATAACAAGATAAATATTGGTTGAGAAGGCTTGAATCAATAATGAAACTGTACATAAGATAAGATTTGAGGCAAGCTTTAGAAGATGAATAGGGTTAGAATAAACCAAAGGAAAGAACACTGTAGGTGAATATAATGAAAGCTCAAGAGTGGTGGGTCAGGTAAGACAATGGCTGATATAGATAAGATGGTGTGGAGGATATCAGCTTAGAAGGCAGCAAAGTGCAATAAAATTAAAGAGGACTTTTAAAAACTATAAAAAGGTATATTGACTTAAAGAGCTAATAACCAGAAAAATGGTAACTACTTCTAAACTGTTTAATGGCCTAATGGTAATAATGATATTGGTGATGAAGTTTTGGGTAATAGCACAGAGACTTTATGCTATATGCCAAATACATTCCTATGGTTTACATATCATCTCATTTACTCTTTACAAAATCTTCTCAGATCCATAATATTGTCAGGCCAGTTTTATAACTGACAAAATAGAAAATGTTCTAACTCATACCAAATGTAAGACAGGCATTTTAAACCACATTGTGCTATTAAATACATATTGCTAAAAGCTAAAGTTCTTATTTGAAATACAGATACCAAAAAATAGGTAGTTAATTGTGAAGTATAAATTAAATTAGAATAAACCTAAAATAATTTTTTACTCAGATAAAATAAGTTAAAGAAGCAGCACATATAAAAAAACATGGTTTATATTTTTATGTTTTGAATTTTTTTAACTTTTTTTTTTAATATTTATTTATTTACTTTAGTTGTACACAATGCAATGCATTTATGTTTACGTGGTGCTGAGGATCGAACCCGGGCGGCGCACGTGCGAGGCGAGCGCTCTGCCGCTGAGCCATCCCCAGCTCCCTGTTTTGAATTTTTATAGTGAATCAGTATCTCTCAAAACAGAGAACATCCACCACTTGCTCCTTCGTGAATTTGGTTGCCCATTAAATAACAAGAACAATAATGATGATTATATAGCGTAGATCATTGAACTTATACAAAATCAAATAACTCAAAAATATTTAGGTAGTGAAGATAGTGACTTTAAGTCATAAAAAGAAATATTACATATATCAAAAGAATGAATATCACTCTTGGTATCTATATATAAAAATATAATTGATATAACTCTACACCAGGTCATTCCTCTCAACTCTTCCCCAGAAGAACCACAAAATCAAAGGCATGTATAAATTTTACCTACCAAGATTTTATATTTAATTAGATATCAACATAACTTAAATACATAAAATTGCTTTTAAAATTTAAACTATTATACTGTATATATAATTTTATAATTTCCATTTTAGAAAGCACTTTTTGAGGGTTTTGTAAGATGATGTGCACATTTGGTTGATTTTTAGTGATTTTTAATATTTAATCCATGAAAAAAAAATCAAAGCACATTTAGCCATCCCTCTACTGAGATAGAACTGGGGTGTGCCCCCTATATATTTTTATTTCACCTTGTTAGACTTTCTTTTGCATATTTACTAGATATTCTCTAGGTGTATGCCTACTAGTGAAATTGCTAAACTGGAGATATAGTTCAAGTTGCCTATGACTCACAAAAGCTGGGAGTACATCTACAGCAACACCCAAATTAAAAAAAAAAAAAAAAAAAAAAAAAAAAAAAGAGCTAAAGTGTATGAGGGGCTAGGAATGCAATTTGGTGTTAGAGTAACCATGTAGCATGCAGAAATCCCTGGTTTTAATCCCCTGTATCACAGAACATAAAGTATATGAGAATTTCTGTTTTTCTAGAGATATGATAAAAGCAATTACCCAAATAGGATGTTTGATACTATGAATATGAAAGGATATATCAGTTTTATTGTCTATCATTAAGATGAAAAAATTGAAAATAATTTCCGTTTTCTTTTCCTTAAACTGTTTGTTTTCTACAAGGCTGTTTCTCTTTCATCTAATTACTGCTTTAGGAGAGCTTATTCAATATTTTGATTTATAAAAAAATCTTACTGAAACTATAAGATTTTTTCCTTTTGCTAGATATATCATGACTGATTTTACTGAATATGTTCATAATTTAAAATATGGTAGAATGGAAAATTATCACTTATTGAGTAAACTTTTAAGAACCAGATATTGTGTTAGTTAAATTGAAATATAGGGGTTAGAAATACTTTTTATAATGTTATTAGCAAAAGTGCAATTAAAACTCAAATATTTTAAGCCCTGAATCCAGTACTTCTTACTAACCTTCCTTATAGATTGGTATAAAATAACATCAGTGATCCATATGCTAAAATATTACAAGCATAGATAACATTATTTTATTAGCCCTTTAATATATATATATATTCACTGTGTTACAATTTTCAGCCCTTACACTAGCATATTTGTATCTGTATTACATTTTTATCTTTTATTATGTGTTTTCTTAATTGGCCTCACATGAATTTTATATATATTTCTAAATATTTGTTTGTTTCATTTCCAAGAGAGAAACAAATTTTGTCAGATAATTATTTTAAAGTTAAAAGTATTTTAAACAAGACAATTTCAAATTAAAAGTCAAAGATTTATAAATGCAGAGGTTGAGTGGTTAAAAAAAGAAATCAAATAAGGCAAGGTCAAAATTATATATGGCAATAAAAATGGTGAAAATCACCCATCTAAACCATTATCATCATTCAGATAAGAAATCTGAGGCTCAAAGAGGCTATGTGCTTTTTCTTTCATACATTCATTTGATGGAAGACTGAAAACTTAGACTTCTCCATTTTAACATGATGACCTTTTAACACATATTGGTTTGCTTTTCTATACCATTTGACTTTAAAGAGAGACTTGTATCTTTCTAGAATATTTGAGTTCAATACTTTTCCTGATTAAGTAAATTCATAAATTTCATGAACATTTTCTGAGTAGCATGTTACCCACACCCACCAGATCTCTCACTCAACTTTCTAAGATCTAGCAATAATAGGAATTCAGCATATGTTAAGATCCTGAAGCAGCAGAATCTATTATGTGCTAGCTCTCCACTGCTGTTACACAATACCTGAGAAAATTAATTAAAAGGTTTATTCTGGCTCATGGTTTCAGAGATTTCAGTCTATGGTCACTTGTCTCCCTTGGTTCTGTACCTATGGTGAGGCAGATCATCATGGTAATTGGGGTATGGTGAAGCAAAGTCTCTCAGCTCATCTTGGTCAGGAAATGGTACATAGGGGGATATAAGCAGGGACAGGATTAGAAATAAAAAAGTGCTGCAAGAAATTAAACATATGGTCAGAAGTAGTTCAGCAAGGCACAATTGTATTTCTGCAGAAGGGTACACTTCCAAAGGGAATCTGGTGGGCAAGTACACTAGGGTGGGCAGTCTGCCAAATTTGTCTCTTATGAGATACTGTCCCTGTTCCTGATAGGAAGAGCTTGAAGGTACAATCTAGCTAATTTCAAATGGGGGGCAGGCATGTAAAAAGGCTATAGTTGTGATCGGACACTTGCTAGGGAATTTTAAAATAGTCACGTGATTTCCTAAATTTAAGATGACTCCATTCTGACCACATGGTTTCCCTAAGTTGACTCCAGTATACATGTGAAACTTAAGTTACTATAATCATGCCTGTGTTGCATTTCAAGTTTAACTTTGATAGAAAAGAAGACATGAATCTTACAGCTTCAAGGGCAAGCCCTCAAAGACCTATTTTCTTCAATTGGGCCCACCTCCTAAATTTCTACCACCTCCAAATAACATATTAAGTTATGAATCCATCAATGGATTAATCCTCTAATATGATCTGAGACCTCAGGGTTCAGTCACCTTCTGAACTACCCCCCCACCACCACCACCCAACACTCCTGCAATAGGGACCAAAGCCTTCAATAGGGGGCATTTCATATCCAATTCACAACACTCTTATATGTCCAAATATCAAACTTAAGTGGATATACTGTACAAAGTTAATTTAAAATGTAATAACTACCCATTTTTACTTTGTTCAATACCTACTATTCTTTCCATACTAATATAAGCTTAAAATGTTATCTTTTTTTCATTATAACCATTACCCAAAAAAAGCATTAATATCTGAAATTTCTCAACAAACACAGAGAACAACATAAAAATTAACCAAATGCCCAATATAAAACAAACTGATTCAGGATACAAATCCAAGCCTGTTTTTTTTTTTTTTTGTTTGTTTGTTTGTTTGTCTGTTTTTTGTTTTTTGTTTGTTGTTGTTGTTGCTGTTTTCTGTTTTCTCCCCAGTGTCAGTTTGCAAAACCCAATGACTCAGTTTGCAAAACACAATAAGAGGCCTATTTTCTTCATAATGGATGAAAATGTGCTACACTCATTTCTATATGCAGCTTCTCAGCACTTCCTATGTGTAAATATGGGAGCTGTTCAAAAATGCCTTTTAAATATGACTGCAGTTGAAATGCCCCTCTTTTCCTCTTCCTCCTATTTCCTCTTGTCTCCAGCTCTTTACTCAGGCAAAGTTGCATTATGTTGTTTCTTATATTTGAATGTCAGCAATTTAGCTCATTTCCCATGTGATACACGTATGTGATATTCACATACACAAATCTCAAGAGACCTAAAATGGTATATGTGCTGTCAGGGAAGAAAGGTAAGGATTAGATGCTTCTCATTCTCTTTTGAGGTTTTCAAACACATCTGATACCACAGTGATCTTGGTTTCAAATATTCAAAGGTATTTTTTCTTTTTTTCATAATAAATCTTTGCAAGACACATTTTAAAAGATGAGGAAAGAAAGAACTCTAAAAAAAGACTTAGTGGTTATTTTTTTCAGTCTTCTTCAATTTAAAGAAAACCTCTGAATTCTATTTCAAAAGTAAGAAAATAAAATATTTGAGGAAGGAGTCTGATGTTTGGTGTGCCTTTAGTAATTTTCTACATCATATGTTTCTGTCACTCATCATGTTTTGAGATTATTCTAATTTGATACTCCTGAAATATGCACAAAATTTAGTAAACAACAATTGATGGATTTAATTATAAATACTTCACTTACAATTTTAAAATAATACCTACTTTTAAAATATTTTGAATTTCACTTCTAAATTGTGTCACTATTTAGAAGATGACTACATAAACTAAGAAGAAATCTAAATTATAAGTTTGGTGAAAATGTATCCTTTTTCATGAATTATTTCTCCACATTGCTGGTAAACAATTTTTGACTAGCAGTTCAAGTACCTATTTCTGTGAATATCCTTCTAACTTGTAGATTGAAAAATCACTTAATTTTTGCTCCATATTCACCACAGCCTGAAATTTCATGATTACTTTGAAGGTGAGGTAGAAGCAATTTGAAGAAGTGTTACTCTGACCAAACTCCATCTTTATTTAGTTTCAACAAATTTGAAGGCATGTTTCATCTCTACTGATTTAAAGCTACTGGATTTGATTTGTATTTTCAAGCAGGGCTTTGGAGAGTCCTGTTTTCAAATTCCAAAGAAAAATCGAACCCATCAGGCTCTGAAAATCAACAGTAGGCATAATAAAATCCTTCGATGCCTCCCCACAGCCTTCAAGATTAAATCCCAACTCCTTATTCTGGCAAGAAAGCCTTCCCTTTATGGCTCAGTAACATTCAGTTCCTCCCAGAGCTGAACAAAGTCATTGTCCCAGCCATACCCAATGACTTATGAGTCCCAAGCACACATGGCTCTAACTTGTGTATCCAAGCAGGATTCACTCTGATTCATATTGCAGCTCTCCTTTAACTGGTTTTCTTCACCAACACAATCGTAGCTCTGAGGAAATTAACTAACATTAATAAAGTCCCTGTATGTTGAAATAGTGTACAAAAAGTATATCAAAGAAGTTCATGTAAAAAAATCAAACTATAGAAATCAAAGGATCTATTTTTGAACATTAAAAATGGAACTTATTTTATTACAGAGTATAATATGTTTATAATATTTGGGATCTCTCATCTATGCCCCACATTAAAAAGAGCTTCTTCTTTACCTTAAGTCTTTTATTGATATTATGTTACATAATCAGAAAATTAACTGAAGACCACAGAAAATTCTATATAGAAACTGGAAAGATGCTCTAAATAAAAAGTGAAAGAAAAAAGCTTCAAATAGAAATGTGCCAAACACTTTTGCACAGGACAAAACAATTGTGTACTTGGGTTAATTTTCCTTCCCCAAATGGTGTGTCAAAAAGAAATTGTTTTGTTGGTTGTTTTCTGTGTGCACACATGCTTCTACATGCTGCTTTATGTCTGTTGATTTTGTTTTGAGGGGTGGAGAAAGGAATAATAAAAACTAATTTGATAGTAAAAACTAACATTTTTTATTATGTAGTCTAGGTAAGAGAGGATGGAGTTCAAGAAAGGACTATAGTATTAAAAAATGAACAAAGGTGGACAGATTCATTACATAAAATTTGAACACTTTAATGATGGATGATTTGAGGTCAGTCAAAGGCAAGTTGAAGAAATACAGATGACCTCCACATTTCTTATTTGAAAAGTAGAAGTGAAAGAAGTGACATTTCCTGGGATATAAAGGACTGAAGTGAAAATTAGGAAGTGAAGGAAAATTTACAAAAACTAGGAGTGAGTTTACCTTCTATGAATAATAATGACTATTTTAATAACATTAGGAAAAACATTTATAAATGAAATCAACTTCCAAAAGTGTTTGGAAAGCAGTGCAAATGTCAGAAATACTTCTACTGGAGAAATCGGTCTCAACAGAAGAATTCATTTTCTCTACCAGAGTTGTGGTCACCTCTCCTTCATTAATATGTCAGCAAATTATTTCATTAATATTTGGTATGTTAGTTTTGACATAGTACTTCATTAAATAAATATCCATGTGACTCAGGAAAATATTATCAATTTTGGATCTAATAATTATAAAATATAGTTATGGAAAATCTCTATTAGCAAAACTTATTATAATGTCTATAGGGAAATTGCTCACAAAAGTGCTTTTAGTAATGCTTTTATGCCTTCACAAATCATCAAGTTAGATATAGGGTAGGAGTCACTTGTAAAATTGAGTTGAGGAATTGTTAAAAGTACCAAGCAGCTTATAAAAAGAGCAGCTCTTCAAATCAAAGCAACATGTTATTTGGAATCCTGACTGGGATTTTTTTGTTTCTCCAGAACAATTGATCTTATGCATGAGAACTGAATGTGTAACACTTAATGTGTACAGGAAATTCTCCATCTTATAGTAAGAAAGGTTTCTGGGACTTGGTGTACTCATGAAATTCAAGCCATTTTTGTAAAAGCTGGAGAAAAGTCCTCTCCTTTTTCTATGTAGAAACATTGTACAAGTGCATTTCTGCAGTGTTGAATATGCATTTGTTGTATGAATGAGTGAATGAACAAATGGATATGAGATGGGCCTCTGGCTTCAATTTTGGCCCATCTATGTCTATTCTCAACACTCCTGTTAACATAAGGGACAAGCTATGTCACTCTTCTGGCTTAAAACCCTCTCAATACTTCCCACTTAACCCTGAGTAAATTCCAGTCATCACTGTGATCTTCAGGCTTAAGAAGTCTGAATCCTCATTTCCCCTCCAACTTCACCTCCTAGTACCCTGCCTTCACTAAATTTTCTCTAGCCCCCAAGCCTTCTGACTGATACCCAACCCATCATAAGAAATCCCAAATGAAGCCCTTGCAGTGGTGGTTGGACTCTTCACCCAAATGTCAACAGTGCTTACACCATTGCCAACTATAAGATATTTAATGAAGGTAACTTTCTCAATGAAACATTCTCTGATCGCTTTATTTAAAAAGCATATCCTCCAGTAGTCTCTATCTCCATTCTCTGCTTTATTTCTCTCCATAGTATTGATAGCCATCTAACATTCCACAAGATTACTTACTCCTCTTTATTAGTATGCTGACATTATACACTGTAATATAGGCATACTCCAAGAGTTTATGGTTTTGTGTCTTCCATATTCCCCATGCCTAAAACAGTAGCACATAATAGGCACAAAATGAATATTTTTGAATGAGTGAATGAATCAAGCCAACTGTGCTGACAGCTTTGAGTAATTAACCCAAGAAATATACAGTTATTTTGATTAAAGCAATTAATATTTTGTACAACCATTATTACTTAGGGAGATTCTTTCTGGGCACATTTCATTTCAGCCAAATGAACCAACAAAATGCAATCATGAGTAGAAGAATCAGTGGCCAAATATATCCTACACCTACTCATGAGGTTTATGAAAGGTTTGTACATATACTCTAAAATTATTCAGTCTTTAGGCAAGGATAACTTTCATTATCCTCAAATGAGTAAAGTAGTCATTATAAAGCTGTCTACATTTCTGCATTGAGATTTTCTGTATATAATAATCTGTGTCCTATTTTGGGTCTCATCACAGTAGTTATGTTCATTCCATTCCTCCAAAATGATAAAAGGGAAATCCATGTGAAACTGGGATTGCTCTTGACTTTAATTGCAGTGGATATTTTGATTGCCCTTTAACTTTTGTACTGAATAGCAAAAGAGTATTATCAAAGGACATATAATGATCGCTTAGAATGGCATAACTAAGAAGACATAAACAAGAACCTCTTGAAATGAGAAGCTCTTACGTATGTTTTCGTATCTCACTGATGAAAAGCCACCTTTCCAATTAGTGCAAAGTATGGCCCACAGGTGACCTGGTGATGAAATGTCTCTACATTCTTTTACAAAGTCTGTCAGTGAAATTGATTAACAAAAGGATGAGTGACACTTATAAATTAGTTTGGTTAACTTCCAAGCATACTGAATTAAGCTTTTGCCTAGTTTCATTTATAAAGGGTTGCTTGGGCTTTCTAAAAATACAAAAGGAGAATCTCTTATAACCAAATATATTTTTATAAAATTCCTGAGAAAACATTTCCTTTATTTCCCAGGGCTTCCAGTTTTCTTGAAACTATTAGCTAAACCAGCCTTAAAGTTTCATTATATGTCTTTTGGACTCAGATCCAATGGAATCAACCAATATGCCAAACCTTTGGGGCTTCGTTTGAGAGAAAATTAGTGTGAGTCTGGATTCTTTATAGCATTATCCTATTCTAATAAAAATACATAGTCTGTTTAATAGTGTGATGCCTTCAAGAAATATTTATTTGGCACCATTAGCTAGATTTTGATTCATATTTCCCATCATTCAGGAACTTATATACTACATGCCAAAATGGTCAAAACAGCACAACTAATTGAGAAGTCCACAAAGGCATGAACAATCTGCGGTGAAAGCTCAACAGATACTATGATTCCCATGAACTGGAAGAGGAAGGAGGGCTATGCTGAGATGAATATGGCAATTGGCTCTGGTAGAGAATAGCCAGTCTAACCCAAACTAATGAACAAAAATAGAGAGAATAGCCAGTCTAACCCAAATTAATGAAGAAAAAATGACCTCATATCTTTATGGCTTGGGTATGAACTGTCTCCCAAAGATTCGTGTGTTAAAGGTTTAGTCCCCAATGCAGAAATTATCAGAGGTGAGGATTTGGGGAAATGATTGGATCATGAGGGCTCTGATCTCCAAAATGGACTAATCCATTAAGGATTCCTATTTGATGGCATTATTGGGAGGTGGTGGGACCTAGTTGAGGAAGTACGTCACTGGGGGTATGACAAGCCTCTTCCTCACTCACTCTCTTCCTCTCCTCTCTTCTCTCCCTTCTTGCCCCCACCCCTATCTCTCTCTCCCCCCATCCCCCTTTACAGCTGCCATGATGTGGGCAGCTTTCCTCTGCCACCCCCTTCTGCCATGATGTCTCTGCATAGGAATCAGTTTCACATGGACTGGAACCATGAACCAAAACATATATCTCCTCCTGAGTTGTTTTTCTGAGACAATTGGTCCCAGTAACAGAAAGCTAGCTAATACATATAACTCCATAGGTAGAGTGAGCATTTTTGGTGCCTGTTTTTTTGTGTGTTTGTATGTGTGTCTGTGTGTAATTTTGATGATGACTGTAGTATTGGAAATCAAAGAAAATATTTCAAGAGCATCCATAAAAGGACATTACAAGGGCAAAGACCATATGCTATGTGCATGTGTAGCCATAACTAGCCATTTGTGTATGTACCTGTGGGCATTCGTTTTTTATTATAATTTGTTATACATGTTCGTAGATTGCAATTCATTTCATATTACATATAGCAAGCACAATTTTTCAAGTTGCTGGTTTTATATAAAGTATTTTCACAACAATTGTGTCTTCATACATGCATTTAGGGCAATGATGGCCAACTCATTCTACCATTATTCCTATCCTCTTGCCCCCTCCTCTCCCTCCCCCCTCTTTGTTCTAATTAAAGTCCTTTCATTCCTCTCATCCCCTCTCCCTTGCCTTTATAAGTCAGTATCTTCATTATAAAAAGATCATTCTTATGTCATTTTTCCAATAAATAAAAGTGCAGGTGTATCAATGACCACTGGACTATGAGAGGGTCACTATTCTACTGCCAATAAAATACTATAGCAGTTCTGTGTTGCTGCCTGAAGCGGAAACCGCTTGGAGCAACGAATGCCGCAGGAAAATTCGGAGGCAGGATGAAAATGAAAAAAGGTCTTTTATTCTTCTTCTCTCTCCAGCTCCAGCAATCACTCCAAACGCTCTAACTCCAACCACCACCTTCTTCTTCTTCTCACACACACTAACCAAAATCACCCAGTTATATACATATAGCTTTAACAAGGACACGTGCTTACAGCTCGAGCTTACAGGTGCGTCACGCAGTGTTCACGGGCATACAAAGATTCTTTGGATAATGTATTACTATCAGGTGGAAACTAGAACATCTTTTATGGCTCTCAGCTAACCGCAATCTCTAGCTATCTCCTTGATTATAGGCTCCTTCAGTTCTGGCCAGGTTTACCAAGCTTTGTGACAATTTGGTCTTGTAGACAACCAAAAGTGCATGTTTAAAGACTGATGTCCTGTTTCAATGTAGCTGAACATTATCTATTAAATAAGGAACCTTGTGCACATTGTTGCTAAGTAACATAGGTGAGAAATTATGAAACTGTTCCAAGGAGGTAAAAGATATTGGATCCAGACCAGGGACTTGCTAATACAGTTTTTCAAGAACAGGAAATGTTTCTTGTTTCAAAATTACATGCAGCAAGGAAGCCCTTATTCACAACTTACCCCCAAGCAAAACATCATTGCCAAGGGCCCAACCACTTTCCTTACAAGTTGATCAATAAATGTGAGAATCCACCTGTACTGAACATCTCAGTCTGACACTTTGCCAAAAGCAATTCTTGAGGTCATCTCACTAACTCTAACTTGCATGTTTATTTTAGGACCATATAAATACATAAATGTCTATCTCCATGCTGCTTCATACCTAGTCCTCTGCATGGCTACAGCAATATTTTTTAAAAAGTCTATATGACTAGAAAGGGTGATTAGTAATGCTTCCTGAAACTCTGTACATAATGTCTCTTAAAATGTTTCTTTTAAACATGAGGAAAATAAATACATACTTTTAACTAAGAGCATGAGAGGAAATGAAGTATGTAGTATTGAAAGAAATTGTTCATAATCACTTGAAGATCTTTATACTTTAGGGATATACATTTCCATAATAAATGCTATATAATGACACTATTGCCAAATTATTGGGCCATATATAGTGATGAAGCATTTGTGTTTCACTCCCTGGTGTGTGATTCAAGAGACAACATAAGAACATGGATAGCAAATTTTTTCATCTTGAATCACCATGATTCATTCTCTGCCCATTTTATTTTGCTGTCCTACTCATGGTAAAAGAAACTATTGTATTCTTGAAGTGTAAGATTTTATCTTCAAGTGTTCCAAGACATTAAAGAGCAAATATTTAACAAAGGTACCTCCTCATTCCCTCCCACCATCATTGCAGTCACAGTCTTACATTGTAATCTTTCTTAGCACAGCATTCTACCAAAGGAATACAAAGCTAAGAAGTAACATCATTTGTTTGAAGAAAAAAGCCTAGAATTTATCTCAAATTCTACAGGGTTTTTTGTTTTGTTTTGTTTGTTTTTGCTAACATGTAGTAGCTTTCTTTTGAATTGGTAGAATATTAGGATCTCATACTAATGGAGATAAAATAAGACTTAACATCTTGGATGACTGGAAGAAAAAAAATTAGAAAATTTTCTGAAGTTTATTTTGTTCAACCTGTTTGCTTTTTTTTTTTTTTTTTTTTTTTTTTTTAGTGACATAAGCACTCTTTCAAATGATCACAAGTTCAAATGACTAGAAATGAAGAAAATACAATTTTAAAATTAACATTGTTACAAAAAAGTTTGTTTTAAGTTTTTACTTAGGGCTAGATGTCCCTTACTATGTAGTATTATATTTATTTCTGTTTCAAATTTACATATGAGTTCAGAATAAAAACTATTTTCAAATGTTTTCCTAATGATCACAAAACTATCCTCCTGTATCATACTCTCATTTTTTTCTCTCAACACAGTGGTCTCAACACAGTGGTGGCCTCTGGTACCTCTTCAATTTTATGACCTCTAAATTTTAGAGAACCCTAAATATCAGTCCTTATAACTCTCCTTTTATCTATACTTATGCATAGTTCCTTGATTATCTCATGGATTTGTATACCACTTACAAACTGACCAAAAAAAAAAAAAAAAAAAACAAAACAAAAAAACAAAAAAAAAAGCCCTCTGAACTACAGATTTCACCTGCCTACTAAATATCTCCAACAGAAATCAAAAACTTAACATTTCAAAACCAACATCCTAAACTAAAGATTAGTCTTACGTAGTTTAGTTCATGACTACCCCATTCTTTCAGATGCTTAGGCAAAATCTTTAGTATTATCCTTGTGTTGCAATCCTTTATCAAATTCTACTGTCTCTACCTTCCAAGTACATCCAGAATTCAACCACTACTCCTTATTTCCATCACTATCACTTTGTTTCAGGACACTGTTATCTCTTGCCCAAGTTAATAAATGGATTTCCGAGCTACTTCCTCTGTTTCTATCTCTTCTTTCCTCAGTCTATAGCTCTCAGCATAGTGACTGTACTGATTTACTATAGCAGCTGAAATAAATTACCTCAAAATTAGTGGCTTTAAACAACTAATTACTATTTCATAGTTTCCATAGAAGTCCAGGCACAGGGTGGCTCAGCTGACTCTCTGTTTACATCAAAATCAAGGGGTTAGGAGGGTTGCATGTCTTTCTGGAAGCTCTAGGAGAACAAATACTTCAAGATCACCCACACTCTTCAGACCAGGCAGGATATGTCTTGAGATTTCCAGTTTTCTTCCTGATTTTTGGTTAGGTATAATTTTCAACTTCTAGAAGTTCCCCACAATTCTTGATTATTGAGCCCCTTTTTCTAAATTCAATGTCAGCAAATGATGAGTGGCATCTTTCTCACACTTTGAATCTCCCTTCTACCTCCCTCTTCTGCCTCATCTGACTAGTGCCAGATAGAGAAATTCTTAAACTTCTAAGAGATGCTCCTGTTAGTCCAGCTCAGATAATATGTGATGATCTCAATATCATAAGGCCCATAATCTTAATTATCTTTGCAGAACTCCTTCACTGCAGGATCTAGATCAGTGTTTAATTGAATAACCAGAGGAAGGGAACTGTAGGGAACAGCTTTAGATTCCTGCCGACCATAGCAGCTGAAACATCCTGTGAGAACATATAGAAAATTATGCTTTTTTTTCTGCTCCATACAATATAATAATGGTTTCTCATTTTTAAAGTAAAAATGAAGTTTTTAGAATAGTCTATAAAGGCCTATGTTGGCAACCTCTTCTTCCATTACCCATGAGTTTCTTTCTTATTAACTCCACTACTAATATTTTCCTCTGAGGAAAAGATTTTAAAACACTTTGCTCTTTTTAAAGAATTTTAAATGCACAAGTAAGTACCCCTTTATCTTTGATTTTAAAAGTAAATCAAGTTTTAAAGTTAATTTATCTAAACCAATGTTTCTGAATCTCATCACTATATGTATATTTTTAAAATAATTTATTTAGGTACTGGGATTGAAACCAGGGCACTTTACCATGTAGCCATATTCCCACTCCTTTTGTTTGTTTGTTTTGAGATAGGGTCTAACTAACATTCTGCGAGGGCAGCCTTGAACTTGCTACTCCTGCCTTAGACCTCTGAGTCACTGGAATTATAGGTATGCACCTCCGCACCCAGCTCATCACTACTTATATTTTAGACAGCATAATTCTTTGTTGTAAAGGACTGTTATTTGCATTTTCAGATATTTAATACATCTCTAGATTCTGCTCATTAAATGCATTCACACCATTCAGGTGTGTGACAACCAAAACATCTATAGATAACATCAAATATCTCCTGGGTGGCAAAATTCCCACTAGTTAGAAATATAAAATGTGAAAATATGGATGATTATGATATCAAAGGCATGCAGATACTAGTGCCAGATACTAGTGCACTTAAACTTCTAATTTCAGAAGTTTCAGAATTTATTTTTTTTGTATTTTATATAAACATATTACTTTGGAAAGATAAAAAAAAAAAAGAAATGCCAATAGTTTCTATACCAATGATTAGCCTTCATTCAATCAAAAACATTAATCAAATATATGTTTAAAAAAGAAGTTTAATGAAAAAGCAATAAAACTAAACATGTGGGCTGCAGTAATTATTAGAACAGAGAAGTAAGTATAAGTGAGCTCATATACACAATCACATCCTCAGTCCTCTTAACAAAATCCTATCTTTATATGAATGCCTGATATTAATATCCAGTCTCCTGGTTTTAGGAAATCCATTTTCAATAATCTAAGGATGCATGTTTTAAAATTCTGTACTGAATCTTTTAAATTAATCATGAACAGATTTTAAATAAGAGCTTAGTACATGTCCTCTGGCATTCAGCATAAGGCTAGTTACTGTTGAACTCCAGGGTACTGCAAGATTTTGGAAAATAAAACTCTAATAAAAGAATCCAAGTTATTTTCATTTTGTTTTGATGGAAAAAAATTTGTATGATGTAATGGTCACATGTTATTTCTTATTCTAAACAGGAACAAAAGTATCAGTTCAGAAAGAATGCAAAGTCAAGTGTACATTCTAGTAGAAGCAGCAGCAGAAACAGATAAATAAAACCTTTAGACACAATTGCTAGCCACAATGATTGAAAAAAGTTACTTCCAAGGACATCCAAGAACAAATGCACCTTCAAATTAAAGTACCACTAAAAGAAAGTGATATTTTTATTCTCACCAGCTTGTAGATAACTAAATTTTTAATAAAAATTCAAAATCAATTGTAATTCAAAATCAGTTACATAATTAGTAATAACATGGAATATTATTAGAGTTGACTTTTTTATATATAACATTTGTCCTAAAATGAATTAAAGTATATTTAATTCCATGTTTTCAATTAAACAAAATTAGGATAATATTTTGTTACTTTTTTACATTTATACCTAACATTAGTTATATTAGAGAATTCTTAATTTATTGATATTTGTTCTGTCATACAACTATTTCCCCAGAGTTTTCTCTGTGCTAGGCACTGTTCTTTGTAGAACTGAATTACAGACCTAATCCCTTGGGTCATTGATCTTTTGTTCCAGTAGAATAAGAAGGTAAATTAAGAAATTAACAAATGATGAGTAATAAAATACAAGGTGATGATACTAATAAGGATGAAATGATAGGATCTGGGAATTAATTAGATCAGGTGATTGGAGTGGTCTCAAGAAGAAGTGATTCTACATCAACACTTGATTGAAAAGAAAATCTCTGAGATTCTAGTGAACAAAATCACTACTCAAGTACTTAAAATCAAATATTTATTAGGAGCAAGCTGGAGTATTTTGTCTCAAACTTGGTGTTCACAGCATAATGCTTCTTCCTGGAATCATGAAAGAAGGAAAAAAGATACCAGAAGATGCCACAGGAATGGATTATTAGTATGTCAACTGTTACCACAATTTTACACAGATCCTACAAAAATGAAACTTGAATGACCTTGGTGATTATTCAGGCTACAGAAAAACTGAGGCTAAGAAATTGGGTAACAATAGAAGTGTAAAATCTCATCATCTGCTCTGTTATAATTTATTTGTGATCTATACTCCTCAAACTCTCCCACATATCATTCCTAAAACATTTAAGACCTCTAGTTATTTCTTTATCACAATAATTACAAATGCTGACTTTTTTTTTTTTTTTTTTTTTTTTTTTTTTTTTTACCCACTCAGACTGTGTTCTCTCCCTCTTAATCTCCAAAGAGAATAAGAACGATCATCAATGGCAAAAAGCAGTTGCAGTAGAGCAACAACCAGTACCAACTTCACGCTCAAGAGAGAACACTCAACTCCCCCTCATGGTTTCCGGTACTCTACATGATCAGAGAAACTTCTCTAGTAACATACTATAGAAATGGTTCCTGAAAGTACAGTCTTAAAATGCTGACTTTTTATAAAAATTGTTAACCATTAAATCTGAATATTTGTCATTAGTATAGTCAGATTATCCTCCATGTTTCTTATCTAAAAGATTAACTTTTCATTGAACTTGTAAAAAAATTCTGTGCACTCTGAAGCATCAAAATAAGTATACATGATGAAAGGCTATGCAAGATAAAAACAAAATCAATCTGAAATATCCAAAATTTCCCTAAAACCTATGCCCAAATCTTTTGTAAACACCTGTCAATGCCTGTATGTAATAGACATTACTCACTAGAGTAATTTATTTAGAAATTCTCCCTATTTTTAATGATAGATGATTGTCACATGGTTCATTGTATAAAAGGCAAACAAAATCTGTAACGGTGACATAGGACTTTGCCATGGTTTTAAATACACATATATTAATCTTTTTGTTGATGTATGAATAAATTCTAGTTGGTAAATGTTAAAATTCTCAGGATTTTGGAAGATCATTTTAACAGGTGAAAATACTAATTCGTTATATAGATACATGTTAACTGGCATAGTGATTTCTTAAATGGAATAGATTTCTTTCTCATTATTGAGATCATAACCCATCTTCTCTAAGTATTTGCAATCAAATACCATACCTATATTCTAGAAAGGAGGTAGAATTAAATGTTGACATTTTTAAGTATAATATGACAGGGTGATTTGTTTTGTTACCAGGGATTTGATAAATTGCAGTTTAGCATGAATAATTCCTATAAGCACATATAAATGAACTGTGGACAAAAATATTGTTTAGGGAATTTTGTATTTGTGTATATTAATTGCCTGAGTTTTCAAGGATGACTGATGCATTATAATTCAAACTTCAAATGCCCTTCAAATTAACAGTCTGTACATGAATTTAAATCCTTACGAAGAAATAGCTTTAGAAACTCTACATTTTCATTTTAAAAATACCTGGGAATATAAATCTTACTCTTTGTTTTTCTTTATTTTTTTAGGCTACACGTAAAAAGCTTAATCACCATCACATTTTTAAATGTATTTAGAATGTTTTTACTGAGGAAAAAACTTTGTAATATGGATAAAAGTATCAACTCCTCAAAATCAAATATGGTTAGTAAAATTAACAAAGAATGAGTACCCTGCTGTCTTCGTAGCAACAACATGCTTAATTTAGGATGTGAGGCAAGTTATCTCCTTCAGTAAGTCAGCTCAGTCTTAGTTAATAAAAGGAAATTGAATCATTTACTCAAACAAAACTCACCAATTTTTATTCTAAAACAATCCTTTTCCAAGTCTCCTAATATTTTCCTTGGTAACTAAGTCAGGAATTCTGATTTTAAAATATTTTAAGAGGAAATTTGATAGGTTTTTCCTTACCTATTTTTATAGTTTCATTTCCATTTCCAGACAAAATCAGGGAGTGCTAAAAATAATAAATGTGACTAATTCTCAATTACCTGCAGTAAAGAGAATTCAAATAGGGAACCAGCATGATGGAATAAATTACATCCACTGATAGTTTAAAAATCCAATTTTAACCATTACTTTCAACCTCCTCCTTATTAACAAATAAAATTAGAATTCCCTAATTTCCATTTCCTCTTTCTTCACCTGAAAATTCCCCTATGGAGGTGCTGGCATGAAGGTAAATGTCCCAAGGATGGGTAGGAGGGTACAAAAAGGGAGTAAGAAAATAACAGAATTGCATTAAATATTCTTAAAAAGTAAATAATTCAGTCATTTTAGAGTCAGGTTTCAAATGGACAGTAAGTTTAAACTGGAATATAGATGATACTAACATTCCTTCCAATTCTAAAAATGCATGATTTTGTATGATTAAAATAGGCATTTGTACCTCTGTAAAATAATTCAAAAAGAATATTTTACACTTCTGTAGTAAAAATGCATTTTATTCATTTAAAGTATTAATCATTATTAATTTTATGGGGAAATGAGGATTTATGAACAGATTATTGATCTAGATATTTTAAAATCTAGTTAAACTTTTGATTTCCTTGGGCAAATCATTAATTTGGCCATAGTTTCCTCATCGGTATAAGTGAAAACAATCAGTATATTGAGAAATACATGGTCTCCAAATTCCTTTCTAGGTTTAACTTCACTGGTCTAAAAAAATATCAGATGTTAAGTGAAAATTCCTAAAAGAAAACACAACATTTATGGGGGGTGGCAATTTGTACATGAGATCTGGGCTGTTCTCCATTTTGTGTGTGTGTGTGTGTGTGTGTGTGTGTGTGTGTGTGTGTGTGTTGTGTATTCCTTTTTCCATTGCAGTTCTATGGAGGGATATAAGTATAGATATGTGATAAAACAAACATAAAAAAGAATAATAATTAACATATGAGTGTTAATAATTTTTTAATTTTTGTATCGGAAAATTTTCATAACAAAATTTTGGAAACAAAAATCAAAATTCTATAAGAAATTCTCTCCAAATCAATTCAACTTAATATTAGAAAAGAGTTAAATATTGTACGAGTTGGTCTTCTTTGATCACATAAGTGTTTTTTGAATATATAGAAATATTAAAACCTTCACTTTGATGGTAAAAATAAAAATTATATAACTATTTTGGAAAACAAATTCTTCAAAATTTAAATATATTATTATTATAAGACCACATATTCCTTTCTAGGTATTCAATGGAGAAAATTAAAAACATACTTCACACACAAGGCTGGGTATTCACAAGAGTTCTACACATAAGAACTAAACAATTCAAACAACCTTAATATCCATGGGAACATTGATCACCAGAAAAAAAAGCCACACTTGGTTGCACACACCTTTTATCCCAGTGGCTCAGGAGGCTGAGACAGGAAGATAACAAGTCAAAGCCAGCCTCAGCAACTTAGTGAGGCCCTCAGCAACTAAGCGAGTCCCTATCTCAAAATAAAAAGTACTGGGACTGTGGCTCACTGGTTCAATCCCCAGTACCAAAATAAAGGAAAGGATTATTCTTACATAATATGTTACAATAAAAATAAATTTTGAGATTATTATGCAAATTTAAAAAGGGAGGCAAACCTATACATTGTATGCTTCTAGAAAACTCAACCTAATCTGGGACAGCCTTACAGACATTATTTGGAAGAGGATGGACAAAGGGAAGACAGACTATTAAAGGGCAAAGGGAAACTGGCATATGATAGAAATACATGTTACTTTTATTATGGTAAAAGTGTTTGAGTAGACACATATGCTGAAAATTGCCAAATTTTATGCTATAAATATGTGTGATTTAGTTTACTTCATGTATGACTCCATTAAATAACAAAACAGTGGCATAATTTGTTCTTCTAAACATTCTTAAATGTACTCAAAAAAGTCATCAGAAGCAATATAAAGTAATAAAAGTAATGTTATTATAAAACTTATATGTGCAGGGCTTTTCTTGTGCAGAATGGCTTTAATAATTTCCAAGTAGCCTTCATGAATATGTGTCATCTTTCATGGGTACATCAGCTTCATATATGTGTTTTGTGAGTGCATAACCAGTTAAATCACAGAAGATTCCATGCTTGGTTTAATGCTTTGCTGTTGCCATCTTAAAATTCTTTATGATTTCTAGCAAGGGACTCCTCATTGTCTTTTCCCACTGTGTCAGGCAAATTATACACCCAATTTAGTCCCAGATACAAAATCTTTAGAGAGGCAATTTAGTAGAATCAAGCCTCTTTGTAATAAAGAGTGGAGAGGTTCTAAGTCTCTGTCTACGTTTTGCAAATGCTACAGAAGACAAGATATGTCTTCAAAGCACATGCTAAACAAATACTTTTCTAACTAAATCAGGAAAGAACATATATTGAATCTCTAGAAACTTAATGATAAATTTCCCAGCAGGTCAAATTCCTTCATTCATTTTTTTCCTTTTTAGATCTGGGTATAAATTATACATCCTTCCCCTAATGCATGCTTAGTAGTTAGAGGCCACCTCTAAGAGTTTAATTAGAGAGTTGATGATGTACATGTTATTTGCTATGGGGCTTTGCAAAGACAAATACATTCAATGTCCTTCCAAGATACTTTTTGTACCACAATTACTGAAACAGCCATGTACTGTACTAAAATTGCCAAGCAAAAAAGCAGAAACAGAGACCAATTGTAACAATACTGACATTATTCAGTATCCTCAATCCTCGTTTATTTTTATCAACAAGCAAGACAAGTATCAATAAAGTGACCCTACACTATCAACAAGAGAACATGCTTAATAATGTGTCCTAGGTAACTTACTGGGATGTCTTCAAGAAATAGAAGTTTATCTCTTTTTTTTGTTTTTTGTTTCTTCTTCTCCTTTAAAAGATTATTTTTTGTATATTAGTTAGTAGAGGAAAAAGAAGTCCTTGTCTTAATTATACACAAACTGACATAAAAAATAAAATATCCTGAATCACTTGTTTGTTATATTACTGCTGGATCCAGATACTTTTTAAAGCCTGATAATAAAAAGTTCTAAAATTTTGCTGAATTAAGAAACTCCTTCACCACAGGAAAAATGCAGACAAAAAATTTAGGAGCTGAACTCAAGAACAGAGTAAATTGTTCACATTAATAACCACAAATTGGGCTTGCAATAAGAATAGATATATAATAATTGGTATAATATTATGCAGATTGTTCATATTACTGATGAAACTAAAGTAAACAAATCATTGGCAGAATCAAAACTCATTTTGGAAATTTCTGTGACATAGGACACAGAGTTATAATAAAAGTAGTATTAATTTGTCCAGGGACATTCCAATAATATGAATTATGTGTCCTAAATATTGAAACAATTGGATTCAATATTTAGAACAAAAAATTAGTTGCCAATAACATAAGTAATATAATTAATTATATTATAATGAGTTGAGATTATATTATGATTGGTATACCATGAGTGTGCCTATTACTTATGGCATAGGCATGACTTTGATTTGACTGTTGGTTGAATGACTGGGCAAGATCTCAAGATCTACACTTGCAAACAGTTCAGAAAGTTTGATTCTGTCCTACTGCTATGGTGTATATATGAAATACTCCCCAAAGCTCATGTGTTTTACAATACAAGAATTTTCAGAGGTGAAATGATTGGGTTATGAGATCCTTAACCTAATCAGTGCATTAATCAACTGAGAGTGACTAATTGGGCATTAACTATAGGTAGCTAGGGTAGGCTGGGGTCACACCAGGTAGGTGACCCTAGTTAGCAGAGCTTCTCTGCTTCCTGACTGCCAATGTCCTGAGATGTTTTCCTCTGCCATATTATTCTCCATAATGTTCTGCTTCACTTGTGCCCAGAACAATGGAGTCAGCCAACTATGGATGTTGACCTCTGAAACATGCATGCCAAATAAACTTTGCTTCCTCTAAAATTGTTCCTGTCAGGTCACAGTGCCAAAAAAGCTGACTAAAACACCTGCATTATCTTAGATCAAGAGTGTGAGGAAAAATCAAGATAATTATTAGATTATTTCATGACTCCCACTCTCCAGAAGCCTTTCCCAGCCGCAGGATTCCATCACCTTCATGGTTACATGATTGCCAAATCTCTGCTATCAATAATTCCATTGCCTTGCCAATTTTTAAGCCTGTTAAAATGAATATTCTATAAATTTAAAATAATAGATCATGCAGAATAGCTGAGATCCGTAGCTTAAGTTGCTTTTGGCCACATTGCTAAGGTAAATGCTATTCCTGATTTCTAATTTGTAATCATTTATGGTTGTCATTTCACCTTTTCAAACTTTTAACTTTTCAAACTTTTAACATTTTATTTTGCAGTCTTGAAGTACACACACCAAAAATTTTTAAAAATTAAAATAAAAACCAGAAGAGAAAAAGTTGTTACAGAAGTAAATCAATCTTCCTAAAATGTAGAAATTGTTCATCCTTCTTAGGTATGAGGTGATAATAAAAGGTATCTGTCCAGTCTTTCTGAAAAGATAAGAGAGAAAGAAAGGAAAAAATTCAAACTGACAGAATAAGAAAATCCTTGGAAGAAGCCTGTTTCAGGTCAGGTGTTGCTCCTACACTAAATTAAAGGCAACTATTTTCATTTACACTACAATACTATTATAAGGAATAGGAAAGTAAGTGAAAAACTACTTATGAAAAAAATCAGATATATCATAAAATCATTTTAAGTTACTTGGAGAAGGAAGAAAAAATCTAAGGAAATTCCTTTGTTTTATATCATGCTGACTCCACCTTAATATTGACCATGCTAAGATTTCTCAATTGTCACTATTGACATTTTGAGCCAGATAATTATTTGTCTTGTGCATTTCAGAATATTTTGTCTCTACCCATTTTAGGCCATAGGAGCATTCTGTTCCCCCAAGTCATAACAAGGAAAATGTTCCAATACACTGTAAATGTCCCCTGAAGCAAATAAGATTGCCCTTGGTTGGGAACCTCTGACCTATACAGGAGGACCTAAAAAGACACCTGGCACAGTCTCCTCAATACAAAATAGGGCTGGGGATGTGGCTCAGTGGTCAAATGCCCCTGAGTTCAATCCCTGGTACCAAAAAAACAAAGACCAACAAATCAAGAGCGTCAAGATGGCAGAATAGAGGAGGTCACTTTCCTGGCTGCTCCGCTGCATGAAACAAAGAAAGCAAATAGGCAGCTTTTCAGCAATTGGGTGAAAAATAAAGGGGGGAGGATTTTACTGGTAATTAATATTGGATATTCAAAGAAGACTAGGGACTCAGGAGGTTGGATATAATAAAAAAAAGGAAGAAATCCTCCTCACCACCACCACCAACACTGCCAGCTAGGCCAGCTGGAATGGTTCCCCCTCAAGCAGAGTAGAGAAATAAGGGAATTAAAAGAAACTACATTTTTAAGGAGGCCTGTGGTGTATCTGGGCATGAAGAGATCAGAGATCAAAGACACTGCCAGACTAACCTGAAAGGCATGCTACACAATATCTTAGTGCAGGAAAGAAGCCACATCTCCCATGGCTGCCAGTAGAGGACAGAAGAGGAGCCATTATGCAGCTGCAGCATGGGGACAGGTAGCTGGGGGAGCCAATTCCTGGAAAACCCAAGATGGACCCAAAATGCAAGCCTGGCAAAGCCACATTGCCTGACATAGAAAGTGCCCAAGTTCGGGTGGGCACAGTGGCACACACCTGTAATCCCAGCAGCTCAGGAGGCTGAGGGAGGAGGATTGAGTGTTCAAAGCCAGCTTCAGCAAAAGTGAGGTGCTAAGCAACTTAGTGAGATCCTGTTTCTAAATAAAATATAAAATAGGGCTGGAGACCTAGCTCAATGGTCGAGTACCCCTGAGTTCAATTCCTGGTATCTGCCCCCCCCCCCCCAAAAAAAGAGTGCCAAAGTTATCAGGACAAAGTCAAATGTGGTGAGATGTTTACGCAGGGGAATAGAGGTTGTGAAAAATCACCCAGCTCCCCTCCTCCTTGAGTCCAGTGGATCACAGGAGCCTCTGGGAGAAACATGCCCACCCAGGAATTCAAAAAGGCAGAGGCAAGAGTGACTGAGTTTGAAGCATAAACATGATAGACCAGGAAAGGCTGGGTCCAAAAGTGATGGAGGGAACTAAGGATTGATTCCTCCCCATCACAAGTGGAAACCAGGGAAGATCCCTGGGGTGTAGTCTCCCAGCATGGACTGGCAACTACTGGGCTTTGGAGGTGCCAAAACCTTCAGAATGATCTCCATTTGAGGAAGAATCTGGAGCCTATGAAAGATGAAACCCCACCTCCAGGATATCCAGCAATAGGACAATGGGATTTCCTTTCACATTCCAGAAATCCCATAATGAGGTTAGAACAAACATCACATGCCATCACCCACCACCTGGCACTGCTGAGAAGGGAAGCCAAGAATTTTTTGAACACCAACAGAAACAATTCTTTAATTTTTCATTGAAATCTTTTATCCCCTCTCTTTTTAGTTGTGAGCTGAATGGTTCATGGAAACTAATACATATTTGTTTCTTTTTTCTAATTTCTAGCATTTTTGAAGGCAATTATTTTTCATGGAGGAATATTTTGAGGACTAGGATGTTTGATTAGTATATCTTGATTTTGTTTTGTATTTGCTTTTATTTTTAAATTTTTTTTATATATTTACTTCTCTCACTTATCTGTTTCTCTTGATTCTCTTTCTCTCTTTTCTTCTGCTGACAGCCAAACTCTGTTGTTTTCTCTTTTTCTCTTCTTTAATTTTTTACTCCTATTTTCTTTCCTCCTTCCTCATAATCATCACATCAGACACCTCTTCTGTTCACTCCCTGCTCACCATTCAAAAGTGTAAACTCTTTTGAAAACTTACTGAATTTAGTGTGAGCAATAACTGATCACATTGTTTCTGTGTATTGTGAAAATTAACATTGTAGATATCATAGCAGGAACTATTTGGCATATTGTTATATATTCTTTGCATTGGTTGTTGATATTATTTGTTTCCATGTAAACTGTGAGTGATTGGAAACCTTCAGGGACACTATAAGTCCTCAAAGCAAAAACTCTACTTCCTCAGATCCATACTGTTAGATGGCTAGACACAGAAACAACATGAAAAACAAGGAAATAATTGCCCCAAACAAACTGTAATACTTCAAGAAGAGAATCCATTCACATGACAGTGGAAGAAATGTCAGACAAGGAGTTTAGAATGTTCATACTCAAAATGACATGGGAGGGAGAGGTAAAGGAATGTTGGGAGCAATGAATGGACCTCCCTTGTTAATTTCTCAGTGCAAAGGCTAGGAGAAGTCTGCCCAATTGTCTGGTGATGCCGTATTCAAAGGGAAATTCCATGGTTGCCATGGAGTTTATCAGTTCATGATCTAAGGTTCAGGCACCAGCTACCCAGCAGTGAAGAATTATGAGTGTAAACTGAAGAGTGTAATTAGACTGTTCAAATTTTGACCTCAGTTCTGTTTTAAAGCAACTTTCTCACAATGAATCCCTTTGATGTAAAAACCCTACATAATAAACATTCAGAGTTTGCTGATTGTCAGTCAGTCTTCTCCCATCAGGAGTTTGGCCAAACCATCAGTCCCATTATTTCTATTTTTGTGTTTTTTTTCCAATCTCCTCACCACCCAGTTCAGGGATATTGAGTAAATGGTCACATGGGTAGTGACAAAGGACAAAATAAGGAGTGAAATAAAAAAAAAAAAAAAAAAAAAAACTACCAACCAAGAAAAGCCCATGACCAGATGGATACACAACCAAGTTCTATAAGACCTTTAAAGAAGAGCTAACACCAATACTTCTCAAACTATTTCATAAAATAGAAAAAAAGTGAACCCTTCCAGACTCATTCTATGAGGCCAATATCACCCTGATTCCAAAACCAGGCAGAGACAAATTAAAGAAAGAAAACTTCAGACCAATATCTCTAATGAATATAGATGCAGAAATGCTCAATAAAATTTTGGCAAATCAAATACAAAAACATATCAAAAAAATAGTGCACCACAATCAAGTGGGGTTCATTCCAGGAATGCAAGTTTGGTTCAACATAAGGAAATCAATTAATGTAATTCATCACTTCAATAGACTCAAAGATAAAAATCATATGATCATCTCAATTGACACGGAGAAAGCATTTGACAAGATACAGTACCCCTTCGTGTTCAAAACACTAAAAAAAATAGGGATAACAGGAACATACCTCAACATCATAAAGGCCATCTACGCTAAGCCCCAGGCCAACATCATCCTAAATGGAGAAAAATTGAAAGCATTCCCTCTAAAAACTGGAACAAGACAAGGATGCCCTCTTTCACCACTTCTATTTAACATAGTTCTTGAAACCCTAGCTAAAGCAATTAGACAAAAGAAATTAAAGGGATACAGATAGGAAAAGAAGAACTCAAATTATCACTATTTGTAGACGATATGATTCTATACATAGAAGATCCAAAAAATTCCACCAGAAAAATTCTAGAACTAATAAATGAATTCAGCAAAGTGGCTGGATATAAAATCAACACCCATAAATCAAAGAGAAATTAGAAAATCTACCCTATTTACTATAACCTCAAAAAAAAAAAAAAAAAAAAAAAAAAAAAAAAAAAAAAAACCTTGGGAATCAACTTAACAAAAAAAGTGAAAGACCTGTACAATGAAAACTACAGCACACTAAAGAAAGAAATTAAACAAGGTCTTAGAAGATGGAAAGATCTACCTTGTTCATGGATAGGTAGAACTAATATTGTCAAAATGACTATTCTACCAAAAGCACTATACAATATCAATGCAATCCCAATCAAAATCCCAATATCATTCCTCATAGAAATAGAAAAAGAAATCATGAAATTCATCTGGAAAAATAAGAGACCCAGAATAGCTAAAGCAATTCTTAGCAAGAAGAGTGAAGCTTGTGGCATTACTATTCCATAACTTAAATTGTACTACAAAGCAATAGTAACTAAAACAGCATGGTATTGGCATGAAAATAGGCCAGTAGACCAATGGTACAGAATAGAAGACACAGAGACTAACCCACACATCTACAGTTATCTTATATTAGGCAAAGGTGCCAAAAACTTTCAATGGAGAAGAGACAACCTCTTCAACAAATGGTGTTGGGAAAACTGGAAATCCTCATGTAATAAAATGAAATTAAACCTCTATCTCTCTCCATGCACAAAAAGTGGATCAAGGACCTAGGAATTAAACCAGAGACCTTGCACCTAGTAGAAGAAAAAAAAAATAGGCTCAAATATCCATCATTTTGGATTAGGCCCCAACTTCCTCAATAAGACCCCTATAGCACAAGAATTAAAACCAAGAATTAATAAGTGGGATGGATTCAAACTAAAAAGCTTCTTCTCAGCAAAAGAAACAATCAGTGAGGTGAATAGAGAACCTACAGAATGGGAGCAAATCTCTACCACAAGCACATCAGACAGAACATTAACTTCAAAAATATATAAAGCTCTCAAAAACCTTTACACTAAAAAAAAACAAACAACCCAATCAATACGTGGGCTAAGGAACTGAACAGACACTTCTCAGAATATGATATACAATCAGTCAACAAATATATGAAAAAATTTTCCACATCTCTAGTAATTAGAGAAATAAAATCAAAACAGATTAATCTAAGATTTCATCTCAAGCCAGTCAAAATGGCAGCTAACAAAAACACAAACAACAATATATGCTGGCGAGGATGTGGGGAAAAGGGTACACTCATACATTGCTGGTGGGACTGCAAATTGGTACAGCCAATCTGGAAAGCAGTATGGAGTTTCCTTGGAAAACTTGGACTGGAACCATCATTTGACCCAGCTATAGCACTCTTCAGTCTATACCCAAAGGACTTAAAAACAGCTTACTACAGGGACACAGCCACATCATGTTTATAGCTGCACAATTCACAATAGCTAGATTGTGGAAACAACCCCAATGTCCATCAATAGATGAATGGATAGGGAAAATTTGGTATATATATATACAATGGAACACTACTCAGCACTAAAAGAGAATAAAATCATGGCATTCACAGGTAAATGGATGGAGTTGAAGAAAATAATGTTAAGTGAAGTCAGCCAATCCCCAAAAATCAAAGGTTGAATGATTCCTTTGCTATGATGATACTGATTACAATGGCAAGGGAGGGCGATTAGAGGAATGAAGGAATGTTAAATAAAACAAAGCTGAGGGAAGGGAGGGGTAGGGGCAAGGGATAGGAATAATGGCAGAATTAGTTAGGCATCAATACACTAAGTACATGTATAAAAACACAAATGGTGTGAAAATACTTTATGTAAAACCAGTGACTTGAAAAACTGTGCTCTTTATATGTAATATGAAATGAATTGCACTCTGCAAGCATGTATAACAAATTAGAATAAATAAAAACAAAATTAAAGTTAAGTGATAGACTTCTTAAAAAGAAATTTCTAGACACCATAGCATTCAGTCGGTAGCATGAATAATTCTGGCTGCTTTTAGCCAAGTTTATTGTGATAATCAGGTGCAGAAAACAGATGACGATTTGAAAAACTTGGACTTGAAAGGTCAGGGTAAAACTGGGGCTAAAAGTAGTTGCAATTTTTAAAGACTTTACTGCCACTGAAGAAATGCTAAAGACTATGCCCAGAGACAATAATATGACTTGAGGGCATCTCAGAAATGGGCAAGATCATATCCATCCCAGGCTCAAGGAAGGAAAAGTAAAACTTCTCTTGAGAAGAGACCAGTGGGACACACTTCTTTCACAATGGGACCTAGAAAGTTTTTTCAACATTTTCAGCTATATAGGAAATCAGAGGTTTCTGCACCCAGGGTCCATGGGGCTTTAGTTATTGCTCAAGATGTCAGCCGACCTTGAAGTCAACCACATGGTGCTAGTTCTGCATGAATGCAGGAATCTGGGGTTAGGGGGTCATGAAGGCTTCCACCAAGATTTCAAATGAAATCCTGGAAGGCCAAGCAAAGTGCAACAGGCTCAGAGCCCCTGATAGGGCAAAGCTTGGGGATGCAATGAGGAAGCTGAAGCTGCAGTGAAGACCCCTGAGATTAAGAAATGCCAATAATGTGAGCTATTATCCTAGGAAATCTGCAGGAATCAAGCTGACACAAGCCAACAGAAAGGCCACGTGGGCTGCAACAAACAATGCCATAGGGGTGGAGCTACACAAGCCCTTTGGACAGAATATCACCATGCCATGTGCCCCAGATCCTAGACTTGAAGATACAGGACTTGTTTGCCCAGCTGGATTTCAGTCTTGCTTTGGTTCCATCCCTTATTTCTATGCCCCTATTTTTGTGAATGGAAATATTTATTCTGTACCTTTATATAGTGGATACTTGTAAATAGCTTTTTTATTTTTACAGGAACTCATGGTGCAAGTTTTCCCTGAATCTCAGAGGAGACTTTGGACTTGAACTTTTGGGCAATCCTTGAACTGTTGAGATTATGTGGACTCTTAGAGATGGACTAAATGTTTTTTCATTGTGTTATGGTCATGAGTTTTGGGGACCAGGGGTGGAATGTTATAATTTGTACATGAGGTGTCTCACAAAATCTCATATGTGGGACAATGCAGAAAGATTTAGAGAAAAAATGATGGGGTTATGTGAGCCCTAACCCAATCTGAGAATTAATCACTTGATGGGATTAATGGTGTAGTGATCAAAGGCTGGTAGGGTGTGGCAGGAGAAGTTGGGGCATGAGGCATGGCTTTAGGGTATATATTAGTAATTGGCAAGTAGAGATATCTCTCTCTCTGCTGCCTAATCATCATGTAAGCTGCTTCCTTCCACCACACTCTTCCTCCATGATATTCAGCCTCATTTTGAGCCCTGAGGAATAGAAACAGCTATCTATGGACTGAGACATCTGAAACCATTGGCTCCCCAATAAACTTTTCCTCTTCTACAATTGTGCTGGTCAGGTCTTTTAGTCACAGCATCAAAAACGCTGACTAAAACACTACACAAATTTAATCAGGAGGACATAGAAAATTTAAACAGATCAATTTCAAGCAATGACATTGAACACACTATCAAAAACCTACAAAGAAAAGCCCAGGACCAGATGGCTTCTGAGCCAACTTCTACTAGACTTTCAAAGAAGAATTAACACTAACACTCCTTAAATTGTTCCATGAAATTGAAAAGGGTGGAAGCCTTCCAAATTCATTTTATTAAGCTAATATCACCCTGATACCAAAACTAGACAAAGATACATCAAGGAAAGAAAGTGTCAGACCAATATCCCTGATGAACATATATGCAAAAATTCTTAATTAAATGCTGGAAAACTGCATACAAAAGCATATTAAAAAGATAGTGCACCATGATCAACAGGAGTTCATCCCAGGGATGCAAAGTTGGTTGAACATATGGATATTGATAAATGTAATTCACCACATTAATAGTTTAAAGATGTAAATCACATGATTATCTCAATGAATGCAGAAAAAGCATTTGACAAAATACAGTATCATTCATGTTCAAAACACTAGAAAAACTAAGGATAATATGAATAAATCTCAACTATATATGTTAAACTCAAGGCCAACATCATTCTAAACAGAGAAAAATTGAAAGCATCCCCTATAAAAACTAGAAAAAGACAGGGATGCTCTCTTTCACCACTTCTATTTAGCATAGTCTTTGAAACCTTAGCCAGAGCAATTATGTAAAAAAATAAATTAAAGAGATACAAATAGAAAAAGAAGAGCTCAATCTATCCCTATTTACCAATGACATGATTCTATATTTAGAATCCAAAAAGCTTCACCACAAAACTTCTAGAACTCATAAACAATTCAGATTAGTAGCAAGATACAAAATTAACACCCATAAATCAATTGCATTCCTATACTCTAATGATGAATCAGCTTAAACAGAAATTAGGAAAACTATCCTATTCACAATAGCCTTAAAAAAAAAAAGAAACTTGGGAAGTTGGGAAGCAATCTGAAGAAAGAGGTGAAAAACCTCTACAATAAAAACTACAGAACACTAGAGAAAGAAATTGAAGAAGACATAGAAGTTGGAAAAACCTCCCATGTTCTTGGAGAGGCAGAATTAATATTTTCAAAATGGATGTGCTACCAGAAGTATTATACAGATTTAATGCAATTCCTGTAAAAATTGGAATGACATTATTCATAGAAATAGAAAATCTGTCATAAAATTAATTTGGAAAAATAGGAGGTCCAGAATAGCCAAAGCAAACCTCATTGATAAAAGTGAAGCAAAAGGCATCATCACACCTGACCTTAAATTATACTACAGAGCTATTGTAATAAAAATGGCATGGTATTGGTGCCAAAACAGACATAAAGACCAATAGAACAGATTAGATAACAGAGACAAACCCACATGAATACAGCTATCTCATAAGAGACGAAAGGACCAGAAACATACACTGGAGAAAAGATAGACTCTTCAATAAATGGTGTTAGGAAGACTGGAAATCCATATATAGGAGAATGAAATTTAACCCCTATATCTCACTCTGCACAAAACTTAATTCAAAGTGGATCAAATCCCTAGGCATTAGACCAGAAACACTATATCTACTAGAAGAAAATGTAGGCCTAATACTCCAACATGTCAGGTTAGGAGCTTACTTCCTCAACAAGACTCTCAAAGTGCAAGAAGTAAAATCAAGAATCAATAAATGGGATGGTGTCAAACTACAAAGCTTCTTTGCAGCAAAGGAAACAATCAAGATAATGAGGAGAGAGCCCACCTGTACCTCAGATAGAGCATTAATCTCCAGAATAAAGAACTCAAAAAATTTAACACCAAAAAAAAAACAAATAAGCCAATCAAAAATATGGGCAAAGGTAGCTGAACAGGCACTTAACAGAAAAAGAAATATGAATGGTCAACAAATGCATGAAAAATGTTCAACATTTCTATCAATTAGAGAATTGAAAATTAAAACTGAAATTTCATCCCACTCCAATCAGAACAATTATCAAGAAAACAAGTAACAATAAAAGTTGGAGAGGATGTCCGGGAAAATGTCCATTCATACATTGCTGATGGGACTGCAAATTGATACAACCATTCTGGAAAGCAGACCCCTCAGAAAACTTGGTATGAAACCACTATATGATCCAATTATCCCACTTTTCAGTATATACCCAAAGGACTTAAGATCAGCATACTACAGTGATACAGCTATATAAATGTTTATAGCAGCTCAATTCACAACCTCAGTGCCCTTCAACTCTTAGAATGGACAAAGAAAATATGGCATATATACACAATGGAATATTACTCAACCATTAAAAATGAATGACTTTATGACATCTGTTCATAAATGGATAGATTATGCTAAGAGAAATAAGCCAATCCCCCCTAAACGAAAGGCTGAATGTTCTCTTTGATATGCAGATGCTAACATAGAACAGTGGGGTGAGAGGGAAGAATAGAAGTTCAGTGTGTTTGACAAAGGGGAATAAAGGAAATGCTGGGGGTGGGTGGGGATAGGAAGAAGAGTAGAATGAATCAGGCATAGATTTCCTATGTTCATATATGAATTCACCACCAGTGATATTCCACATCATGTACAACCACAAGAGTGAGATCCTAATTAGAATAAGTTATACTCCATGTATGTATAATATATCAAAATACACTGTACTGTCATGTATATCTAAAAAGAACAAATAAAAGAAAAAAGAAAAAAAGGCCAACTAATCTATAAGAGAGAACCTAACTGCATGTATGAAGACACGAATGGTGTGAATATACTTTGTATACAACCAGAGATATGTAAAACTGTGCTCTATAAGTATAATATGAAATGTAATGCAAAAAAAAAAAGAATATTGATATTTGATCAGTACTTAAATGAGATAATAAAGAAAAGCTTTTTTTCTTGGGGAAAAAAAAAAAAGAGAGAGAGAACCAGCAGAGAAACACTTAATGCATAAACTTTGCCTATAAAAATCCTTAGTGAATTAAGCTTCAGTATCTAAAGACAGCTAGCTAGATATCAGAAAACTGATAGTTGTTTTTAAATGTCTAATTAATTAGTCCTTCTATTTTTCAACTAAGAATAGCAAAGATATTATGATGAAAATGTTAGATATATACTACCCAATCTGGAAACCAGGAATATCAAATACAGAAAACCATTTATTTAACTAATTGAGAAATATAAAAACACAAGTTCTCTTTTTGTTACTATGTCACAAAAAAAAATTCAAGAATCAACAAGTGATCCACAATAGTTTACTATATTCCACCCCCAAGTCACAGACATGGTAGATTCTAGAAGAGTAATTAATAAGTAGTATAGCTATAGGCAATGTTAAGTAATGAGGATAAATAGCAGGAAAGTGGCTCATGTTTAAATATATATCTTGATTTGCTAGTCTGTTTAATTCCGGTATTAAAATTCATAAGTTTTATTTAATAATAAAATTTATTAACTTTTGTTAATGCTTTACTATCAAAGGGAAGTTATATCCATGGATAACCTATTATTTTTGAGGACAAGGCAGTACTCATCTTGCCCACAGTGAAAGTTATCAAAGGGTTAGGCAAGTATGCAGGAGAAAAAAAAAAATAACTTCCAATATACTGAGATTATGCCAGGTCACAAATTGAAAATGGCAGTAAGTAGAATGTTATGGTATGAAAATCATCAGGAAGACAATCACCATCCATAGATCTGGGGAAGTTGGTTAAGCTTAACACAAACTGCTTTGATATCTTGGTAATATTAAAAATTAAAAAAAAACTTTGATTTTGAAGTGATTTTCAACTTATAGAAAAGATGGAAACATGCTACAAAGAGAGTTTTTAATTTCACACAATCTGCCTTAATGTTAACTTAATATAATTGTAAATAAGCAAATGAATAATTAATGTTGGTATAATACTGTTATTTAAAATACAGACCATATGTATTTCACTAGTTTGTTTTTATGTCTTCATCCTAATACAGGATGCAATCCATGATTCTACATTGTATTTAGCGGGCATGTTTCCTGAATATCCTCCAACTTTAACACTTTTCTTTCAGAACTCAACATATTCAAAGAATGCCGTAAGCTATTTTATTAAACAGTCCTTAAGCTTGGTTTGTCTGGTGTTTACTCGGTATTATATTAAAGTTGTTCTTTTTGGTTAGAATACCACAAAAACTAATGTTGTACCTTTATTATAGTACATTACAAAATAAATAAATAAAATATCTCATTACTAATGATGTTAAATTTGATCACTTGACCAACATGGGGTTTGTCAGACTTATCCATTATATAATGACTAGATCATCCATAATATTTACTGACTTAATGAAGTGCAATTTTAGCCTAGTGCAATTGTTCTGAATGAACTCTGACATCCAGAATCACACAAAAATTAATTTGTGCTGCTTTAAGCCTCCAATTTTGTGGCATCTTGTTAGAACAACAATAGTAAATTAATAAAGTACCCATATTATTAGCTAAGATAAAAAATGCAATTCATCAGGCATTTCTGAGGAAAAAAAAAATTGCATGAATCAGTGTTTATATCCTCCCAAATTAATTTAACTTAATACCCTGGAAAATGAGAAATTCTATTTTCATACATCACTGTAGTTTGGAAATAAAAGATTTTGATCTGAAAATGTCATCATTGCCTTTGCTTTTAATTCTACATGTAGTCTACTTCAGGATCAGGAGAACTACAGTGTATCTTCAAACAGAAAAATCACATAAGATCTGTCAACTAGGTTGGGTATATGAGTGAAGTGGAGAGTTCAGTGGAATCAAGATAAGTTAGAAAGCCATGAAAGCTTATCTAACAAAATACTTTACCTTGGTAGTATACTGTTATATCCATTTGTTTTGTTTTGGCAACCAATTTTATGTGTTTGCATACATTTATGTGCCTGTGCATGCATATACTATTTTTATTTGTCCTAAGCTTTTTCTGTGGTTGATGTGGAATGTGACTCTGATAGTAATGAGGAAAACAGTCACATTATTCTTTTTTTGTTATTCACATTATTCTTAAACATTCATATTCTTTTGCACCTTTTCTTGAATATTACTTGTAAAAGTCACATTCTGTTCTTCTAGTCACAAGAGTACCATTTTCATTTTGACGGGATGCCTTCTTTCCTAATATCACTTTTAGTACTCTCCTTGATTAGGGCATGAAATCAAATCTTGATTAATTTTTAATTGAATGCTTCTGATAAAGAACGATTACACTTCTAAATTAAAATTGTTGTTGTCATGATTTTGAAAGCACTCCCAAGCAGTTATCTCATTTTGGTAAGATTATTTTCATTTTAGTAATATGGCTTAAATTTAGAATATTTTCAACGGTGTCTATGGCTATCGAACTAAATATAGTTTCTTCATTTTGATGTGATTTATTTCAATTTGATTCATTAAAAAATATGCAGTCCAAAGCAGAAGCTAAATGAGACCAGATGATAAAGGTAATTTTTAAGCACTACCTCCCTTGGAATTATTATCAAATTAAGTAATATTCATTTTTCCTTAGATCCTAAGACACACTTTGGAGCATAATAACTTTTTTTAAAATTAATGTTCTTGAATTCAAATGATGATCCTTCTTAACTGACAAACTTACTTTGTTTCTCAGAACACCATGCAAGAACAATTTTTTTATCTTTATATTTTGTATAAAATGCACATGAAATGGCAAATTTCTTTTATCATTGACTAAAAATGCTATTTCTGAGTACCTACTATGTGTAAAGCATTGTACTGTATCAATAAATATAATCTATATTTTAAAATTAAAAAAAAAGGATAATGAGAAACTAGTTGGAAGTGTTGTTAAGTTTTGGCTAAAGTTTGCTTGGGGAAACTCAGACCAAAAATGATAATAATAAACTATACTGAAACAGCCCAGGGTGTCAGCCTGAAGCCTGATGAATGAGATGGAAACACAAGACATTAGTCAGTGGGCTTTGCTTTCACTACTTAAAGTGTAAGAGATGAACTTGATAAGTAGAACTTTCCCTTAGGCAGAGAAAGAGATTCATGCGTACTTCTCCAGGATGGGCAGCTGCCAGTCTAGAAAACAGTGTACCAGTCTCAGGCAAGAAAGCCAGAAAGCTATTCCAGGCAGGCAAGGATGATTAATATTCAGCCATTTATCCACCCACCAAGACACATTCACATTTCAAACAGCCAAGGATGAACATAACAGCAATTTTTCTCTTATTGGCTTTTGTGTTGCTTTGATTGCTGACTAGCTTGCTTAGTGCTATGATTAAGTTATTAGAATTATCTTTTTTTCTTTATCCTAATACCCCAGAAATACACAGTAAAATTGTTGGTGATTTGTTCCTGATAAATATTCTATATTATATGCTGAAATTTTGAAAGCCCTCTTGTGACTTCACATAATTCTTGTTCTAAATTATTTTTGGAAAATTAACAGGAAGCAAAGATCTATTACAAGCAAAAGGTCAATACCTTTGTACTTACTAATGATAAAAAAGGACCCCAAAAGGATGGCAAAATTTCAGGGGGTCAAAGAAAGGCAACCACAGACCTTCAATCTATTTATTATGCTCCCATTCCTAACTTTTATTTGCTTAGTGGTGGTCCGCTGTTACTAGAGGCCTTGCTGATAAAAATAAATCATAATCAAGATTAATAAGTTACCTTTTGGGTTATAGGATTCCTTGGTGAACCTGGCACAATTAAGCCTTTCAGGATTCTAATTAGAGTGTTATTTATTCTCTAGCTACTACTTGCCAATTATTTAACATGGCCTTTGATTATCAACTTATTTCAATATATGAGAACATAAATGGATAGTTAGAAGACGTCTTTTTGAGATTGCCCTCTAAACTTTCTGAAAACCAGTACATTTCTAGGAGAGTACAGGAATGAGAATCAAAGATAATCTTGTTCATAAGATTGGTAACTCATTCCCATGGAACCAGTGGTATAGTTTGGGCCAAATTCCGAAGCAACCGATCTGCTAAGGCCATTGGACACAGAATCCATGTGATGCTTTCAAGAATTTAAACTAATAAAAAATAAATAAGAATGAATTTGTTTAAAAAAGTGAACTTTCTATACTAAATCATAAAATTTGATGGATTACCCATGTTTAATGACTGAGACTGGAAATCCACATAGTTCCCTATGTGAAGGTAAGGTAGACATATGATCAAGGAACAGGCTAGAGATAATGTTTCTTGCAGATATTTTGGTTTGCAGAAAAAGAAGTGGCTTAGTCATGCTTGTCTTTTCCAAGGCCTCAAATGCCAAGCAAGACCCATTATAGATGTTGTCATTTCTGAATGTCAGGACTATTCAGGTAAAATATCCTGCAAGTGAAAGCCAGAGTATTGAAAATTAAGCACCCTTCTGAACAATGGAGATATCATTTTGTCTGGATGCTATCAGGGTTTGAAGAGAAATCAGAATCCTCAGATGAGCCAATACTCAGCCTAGCTCCTCTATCCATCCCTAAAAATTGCAGGCCTTAGAAAATTTTTCAAGAGAGAAAAGCAAATTAGTGTCAGATAAAATAGGTGTCCAAAGGTCATCTCTCACATTTCATTGGAGCAAATAAAAGGTTTGGACAACAATGTTTGTATCTGAGAGATGAATGAAAAGTAATGAACTAGTAATTTTGCAAATATGATACAAATTCATGTGAAGAAAGGTGAGCAAAGTAAGAAAACAACAAATGACATGTGTGTAAGGGAAAAAAAGAACATGATATGGAAGAAAATATCATCTAAGACATAAAAGCAACACTACATAGGACCATAAAAATTAATCTGTTGTAAAAATAACAAAACTGAGAAAATTAAACACATTAGAATGAGATAAAAAATACTACAAGTTTAAGAAAACAAATGTAGAGATTACTATTCCCATTACAGATAAATGTGGATGAATAAGAAAAAAAATTACACAATCATAATAGGTAAATGAGAAGAAGTAAAAAAGGAAACAACTGGGGAGGCAGGAAAAAATAGATAAAACAGACAGTAATTAACTAATATAGAAACAGTCATTGTACCTAGATAATGACAACATACGAAGCAGAAAAATGTTTGAAAATGCAATATGAGAAAGTGGATTTGCAATGTGGGAAGATAAAATTCGGCAAATTGAAAAGATAGATTGCATAGAAAAAAACTGATAACAACAACAGCATCAAGATAAATCTAGTTAATGTGTTGAAAATTAAAGGAAGAATTCTGACATCCAGGTACAACATAGAAGAGAGAAAAATTAAAACTGAACTGATCTCAAAGTTTACCATAGCAACAATGTTTTTTTTAAAAGAAATTCTAAAAACTTCTACAAAAGACATTTTGATTCAATATTATACATAGACCAATGCTCTTTCAAGTTACATGCCAAAAGGCAAATGCTGCAAGAATGAGCTAAATCAGGAATAAACATTAAAACGATTATTAATTATAGAAATATAATGAATCAAGAATAAAGTGTGCCAGGCATAGTGGCTTGGGGGGCTGAGGTAGGAAGGTTGCAAGTTCAAAGCCAGCCTCAGCAACTTAGTGAGGCCATCAGCAATTAAGCAAGGCCCTGTCTCAAAACAAATAAATAAATAGGGCTGGGGATGTGGCTCAGTGTTTAAGTGCCCTGGGGTTAAATCCCTGGTACCTAAATAAATAAATAAATAAATAATATATTATAGTAACCAAATATTAACATGGATAAATGTGGATGGTACAATTTGGAATGATACACTGAAATATTATTTTATCCTGCTTTGTACTGTTGGAGTTTATTTCAAATGACCATGAGAATACTGAATTTAATTTATGCCCAAACCTGACAGTTAGGGATTGAAGGGCAGGGGGAGTTCTGAGGTTCCTGTGCAATAATAGCTGTCATCTACATAAACCCTGTGCCCTGAAGCATGTGGTGACATTGAGTCCAGCAGTCAGGATAAGATTTAAAATTAAGATCAAATTGTATTTGTGTTCCTTGAAAAAAGGTAAAGGACCCATTGAACATGCCCTGAAAAAAATAAATAGAATAAACATAAATTATTTTAATAAAAAGTAAGAAGTTTCGACATTTCAAACACAAGTAGTATGATTACATTTAAAAAGTTTAAATTAATTAATGGTTACAAAAATAATTTGCATTTCACTGGACCAAGGAGTTGAAGAGTTGCCAACAAAAAGCAAGGGGGATATTTTCAATGACAGAAATGTCTACATCTTCACTGTGGTAATACAGGTGCATAGACTTATCAAAACTCATATAACACTTTCCTTAACATAAGAACACTGAATCATAAGTTATTTATTCACAGAACTGATAGTTACTCCCATACAAAACACCCTGCCCCGGGACACACAAGACCCTTCAAATGGCAGATAAGAGCAGGTCCCTTCACTCTATGGGGTGAAGCTAAGAATTCAGATACACAGCTTCTAGGCAAGGTGAGAAAGGAAACTCTTCCGACAATTAACTGGACATTCAAAACAGATGGGGGAATCAGGCCATTGGATATAACAAAATAAAGAAATCCCCAGCACTGCTGGGACTGCCAGTGGCACTTGTGGGAGTTATCTCCAGTGTACTAAAATAGTGGATCAATACATCAATTAAATAAACCCCCAATTTTAGGAGGTTAGAGGTGTGTATGGATACAGAGAGACCAGAGGTCAAAGACGCAGCATGACTAACCTGAAAGGTGTCTGGCACAATATTATGCAGACTGATAGAAGTAAAGAAGAAACCACCTCTCTCCCAGCTACCAGGGAAATCAGAAGAAGGAATCATGTTGTATCTCCAGCACCAGGGAATGGCAGCTGGGCATCCGAATAATGACAAATGTGCCTAACCCAAAAAACAGGTTTGGCAAACCCACAACACATGGCATAGTGTGTTCCTAAGAGACCAGAAGAAAATGAAAAGTGGAGTGGGGTTCATATAGGGGAAAACCAGTGAGGAAAACCACCCTCCCCCTCCAGAACTGCCACTTGTAAGATTGGCCCCTTCTAAGCTTTGCTGGGAAAGTCTAGCCCAGCTGAGAATTTGAAAGGGTTGGGTAAGAATTGAGTGAGTTCAGAGACTGAAACCAAGCATCCTAAAAACATGAAGTTCATGCATGTCTGAGGGGTATAAGAACTGGCCCCTACACCTTGCACTGAAACCCAGGGGTTTTTCCTGGGGAACAGTCTCCTAGCATGACCCAGAAACTGCCCTACTCAGGAGGTGCGCTGATTTAAAATCTTTAGATCAATCCAAGGAAGACCCTGGAGAATAAGCCCAAACTCCAACCCCAGAAATCCTATATACAGGATCTCCCAACACTCCAGCAACTCCACCTGAGAAGAATATTTGGACTCCAAAGGAAACAATTCCCTAAATTTTCATCAAGATCCTTGTCTACTTGATTTTAGTTAGTTTTCTACTCACTGTTCAATTGTAACCTGAATAATTCATGAACACTTATCTTACACATATTCATACCCATTTTTTTATGCTTTGTTTTTTATTTACTTATCATTCCTAGCATTTTTTAAGGCAGTTATTTCTCTTTGGTCAATATTTTTGGGACTAAGATGTTTGATTAGAATATATCAGTTTTGTGCTTGTACTCTTTTACTCTTATTTCTATTTTTATCTTTACTATTAATTTTTAAATTTTTATTCTCTAACACTTTTTTCTCTCACTTGTCTGTCTCCCTCAATTCTCTTTCTCTCTTATGGTAACACTCAACCTTTATTGATCTATCAATCATCCTCTATTTTCAACTTCTATTTTCTTTCTTCTTCCCACAAAAATATCACATCCTACACTACTTCTTTTCTATCTCTGTTCACAACTTAAAATCATAAATACAACTGTAAATGTACTTTTTCCCCCCATGGGCTAAAACTGATCATCTCATCTCTCTTTGTCATGACAATTAGCTTAGAAGATGCCAAAGGAGGAAATATATGGTTTGATGTTGTAAACTGTTTGCAATTGTTCTTGTTAATATCTGTATCCCCCTAAACCGTGAGGTACTGGAAACCTATAATTCCACAGGGCAGAATCTCTACTGCCTCAAAACCATATTGTCAAATAGGTAAACAACCAACATGAAAATGCAAGGGAACAAATAGCGTCAAACTAATATAATTCAATAACAGAATCCATTGACACCACACTGGAAGAAGTGACAATGAAGGAGTTTAGAATGTTCACAGTTAAATTGATCTGTGAGGTAAAAGACAAATTAAGGGAGAAAATACAGGCAGCAAAAGACCACTTCAATCAAAAGAGAGAGATTCTGAAAAAAAAAAAAAAAAAAAGAAGAAATTCTCAAAATTAAGGAATCAGTAAACCAAACTAAAAATTCATTGGAAGGCATCACCAGCAGACTAGACCAGTTGGAAGACATAATTTCAGGTAATAATGACAAAATATAAACTCTAGAAAATAAAATTGACCATGGAGAAAAAATGCAAATGAAACTTTCAAGAAACATGGGATAACATGAAAAGACCAAACTTAATATTTATGGGGACAGTTGAAAGCTCACAGATACAAACCAAAGGAATGCATAATTGTTTCAATAAAATTATATCTGAAAATGAAATGGAAAATCAAATACAGGAGGCATATAAGATCCCAAATATACAAAATTACAATGGACTCATACCAAGGAACACTATTATGAAAATGTCTGAGATACAGAATAAGTACAGAATTTTAAAGACTTCCAGATAAATGTCAGGTTACTTTTAGAGGGAAATCAATCCATATCTCAGCTAATTTCTCAACTCAGACCATTAAAGCTAGGATGTCATGGATTAACATATATTTCATACATTTCTCAATAACAACATGAATGTAAATGGTCTGAATTTATCAATCAAAACACATAGACTGGCAGATTGGATTAAAAAACTAGACCCAATAATATGCTGTCTCCAAGAGACTCATCTTGGAGGCAAAGACATCCACAGATTAAAGGTAAAAATATGGGAAGAAAACTTATCATTCACTTATCTTGTAAAGCAGCAGGGATTGCTATACTCACATCTGATAAAGTGGATATCAATTAAAATTAATCAGAATGGACAAAAAGGCCATGTCATACTGCTGAAGGGAATTATACACCAACATGACATAACAATCTTACTTATGCCCTAAACAATGGAGTATCTACATATATCAAACAAACCCTTCACAAATTTAAGAATGGAATACATCACAACACAATAATATGGGGTAATTTAATATGCCTCTTTCACCACTTGATAGACCTTTGAAACAAAATTAAATAAAGAAGCTATAGAAATAAAAAAATAATAATTTAGACTTAACAGACATATAGAGAACATTTCATCCATCAATGACTGAATACACTTTCTTCTCAGCAATACATGGATACTTCTCTAAAACAGACCATATCTTATGCCACAAAGCAACTCTTGGCAAATACAAAAAAAAAAAAAAAAATAGAGATACTACCTTGCATCTTATCAGATGAAAATGAAATGAAATTAGAAATTCAATGATAAAATTAAAAAGCAGAAGCTACTCTAACACCTGGAGACTAATTAATACATTATTGAATGACCAATGAATAGCAGGAGAAATCAGGGATGAAATTAAAAAAAAAAAAATACTTAGTGGTAACTGAGAACAGCAACACAACTACCAAAATCTCTGGGACACTATGAAGGTAGTTTCTAAGAGGCAGGTTCATTGCATTGAGCTCATTGATTAAAAAAATGAAAAGTCACCAATAAAATAACTTAACTCTATTTTGCAAAGCCCTAGAAAAAGAAGAACAAATCAACACCAAAAGCAAAAGACAGGAAATAATTAAAATCAGAGCCAAAATCAATGAAATTTAAAAAAATATATACAATTCAAAAAAATAGATGAAACAAAAAGTTGGTTCTTTAAACAATAAATAAAATTTATAAACTCTTAGCCAGGCTAAAGAAGACAGAGAGAAAGCAAAATCTCAAATTATTAAAATTTGTGATGACAAAAGTAAATATTACCATAGACACCATTGAAATCCAGATGAAAATCTGAAACTATATTGAAAATCTATAAGAGGTGTATGACCTATTACAAATTGAATCAGGGGACAAAGAAAATTTAAATAGATCAATTTAAAGCAATGAAATTGAAGATGCCATCAAAAGCCTACCAGTCAAGAAAAGCCTAGGACCAAATGAATTCTCAGCTATGTTCTACCAGACCTTTAAAGAACTTACATAAATACTCCTCAAATTTTCCATGAAATTGAAAAGGAGGAAATCCTTCCAAACTCATTTTATGAAGCTAGTCTCACTTTGATACCAAAAACCAGACAAAGTCACATCAAAGGAAGACACCTTCAGACTAATATCCCTGATGAACATAGATGCAAAAATTCTTAACAAAATCCTGGCAAACTGCATACGAAAACATATTAAAAATATAGTGCATCATGATTAAATAGGGTTCATTCCAGGGATGCAAGGATGGTTCAAAATACAGAAATCAATAAATGTAATTCATTACATCAGTAAACTTAAAAATAAGAATCATGTGATTATTTCAATAAATGCAGAAAAGGCATTTAACAAAATTCAGCATTCATTTGTCTTCAAAATAATAGTAAAATTAGGGATAATAGGAACATACCTTAACATTAGTAAAGCTATCTATGTTAAGCCCAAGGCCAACATCATTCTAGATGGAGAAAAACTGAAAGAATTCCCTCTAAAAACTGAAACAAGACAGGATGCACTCTTTCACCACTTCTATTCAAAATAGTCCTTGAAACCCTAGCTAGATCAATTAGCAAAAAGAAAGACAGTAAAGGGGTTTGAGTAGGAAAAGAAGAGATCAAACTACCCCTAATTGCAAAGGACATGATTCTATATTTACAATTCCCAAAAAAACTCCCCTAGAAAGATTCTAGAACTCATAAATGAATTCAGCAAAGTAGAAGGATACAAAATTAACACCCAGTTACATTCCTATAGACCAATGATGAATCAACTGAAATTGAAATCAGGAAAAACTATCCTATTCACAATAGATTTTTTAAAAAGTAAAATATTTTGGAATCAATGTAACAAAAGGGTGAAACGCCTCTACAATGAAACTATAGAACACTAAAGAAAGAAATTGAGGAAGACCTCAGAATATGTAAAGATCTCCCATGTTCTTGGATAGGCAGAATTAATATTGTCATTATGACCAGAAAAAAACATTTTACAGATTTAATGCAATTCCTATTAAATAGAGAACATCATGCTAAGTGAAATAAGCCAGCCCCCAAACTAAAAGCAGAATATTCTCTCTTGATATGCACATGCTAACCTACAAGAGAGGTGAAGATTAGAAGTTCATTGTACTAGACAAAGGGTAATGAAGGAAAGGGAGGGGGCATGGGAATAGAAAAGAGAGTAGAATAAACAAAATATATCTTTATATTTGAATACATGACCAATGCAACTGCCCATCCTATACAACCACAATAATGGGATCCTCATTGGAACAAGTTATACTTATTCTATGTATGTGTAATATGTAAAAAAAAAAAAAAAAAAACACTCTACTGTCATGTATATCTAAAAAGAACAACAACAAACAAAACCCATACACATACTTTGTATGTAGTGGTTATGATCCTGATTATTTTTCTGCTAAATGCAAATAATTAAACAATAAAAATTTAGTCCCAGAATTTAAGAGTTTAAATAAAAGTTTCAAAAGTTTTAAAATGATTCCTCCTTGTTGAGATCTGCAAAAAGCCCCATAAGAAACTGCTGTCCCCAAAATACTTTTTCATTCCTATCATTCATATGCATGTCTTCAACTATGTAGTGATTTTATAATTTTGTTTCCCTTTTAGACTCTGGATTTAGTACATTATGATACAGAAGAACTTGGTATCTACAATTCAGTATATGTTTGCTGTGATTTATTTTGTTCCACAATACAATTTCACCAAACTATAATTTGGTCATTATTATTTTCAATAGTTAGTATATATTATATGTTTTAAGACATGCTCAGAACATCAATCCTAAATTCAAACAATTTTTAATACTCCACAAATTTTTGTGAATCTTGTGACACATTTGAATATTCATAAATATTTATTTTATTCCATATATCAACATATATAACTACTAGAGATGTAAATAGATAATGATAAGATAGATAAATAGATAAACAGACAGATAGATGAAGATTTTTCCCTCATAAAACTCCAATGTCCACACCCCTTTCCAGTTCTAGGAACCCATTCTCAGAGTAGGATTTAATGTGAAACTAATGAAGCTCCAGTTTTATGCACCTTGACTTGCTGGGGCCTTTGCGAGTGTTGTGAGTTGCTATAAGGTTACTCCAGCTTACACTGTAAGTTTTCAGGTAGTGGTCAAGAGAGATGGAGCTTAGTAGAGCTCAGTATTCATACTGAATTTAGAACACAGGGCAGAATCTGAGGATATACAGGGGCTACAGTTCAAAAGGCAAGGTACTGAAGAAGAGACACAGAGAAAAAGAAGAAACATCTTAAAAGCATTTTTATTTATTTTTTTGGGGGTTGGGGGACGATATCAGGGATTGAACTCAGAGGCACTAGACCACTGAGCCACATCCCCAGCCCTATTTTATATTTTATTTAGAGACAGGGTCTCACTGAGTTGTTTAGTGCCTTGCTTTTGTGGAGGCTGGCTTTGAACTCCCTATCCTCCTGTCTCATCATCCCAAGCTGCTGGGATTACAGGCATGCACCACCATGCCTGGTTAAATAAGATTTTTTAAAGGAACAATTTAGGTTTCATTTTCATTTTTAAATTTTCTTGAAATACTCTCTATAAACCTATTTTAAATGGAGATATTTAATGTAATTGTAAAATATCAAGCAGAATTTTAATTATTATTTAACTTTACTGATCAATTACTAAATGCACTGCTTTGCAGAAAAATTCAACCTAAGATTTCCTAAGTCCCCAATTTGAAAACCACAAAAAATTTTGAAGTGGTGTGGGTAGTAGACCTTTCAAACTGAGTAAAAGAATATATCTTGCTCTTCAATCTTGATGACATTTTATAATTGTCTTGTGGTTTCTAGAGTAAAGGCATAGTAGAGGGAAATGGGAACGATCTGTCAAAAGGTATGAAGAATTGCTAGAAGTTATTTTGTTAAAGGCCATATACAGTTCTAGGATTTAGCCAATAATATAAATCTAGCTGTTATATGAAATCACATACTGCTTTGTGCTTTGTTAAAAAAAAAAGCAAGCAATACTTGTTAGAAAGTCTTAATAAGTCACATTACTACCATTTAAATGGATATTTATTTACAAGGGCTGTGGATTAAAACCTTTGCTTTTTCTCTACAGTAAGATGGCCTTTTATCTAATCTTGAAACATATTAATGTTTAAAATTTGAATATTCCTTTTTCTTATTTCATTAATATTTCAGGGGGAAAAAGCTTAATAAATCTCTCTAGACAATAGTTCATTGGTATTTATTTCCTACGTAGAAAATAAAGAACCGAAGGACTAAGACCAAACTTACTCACCTACATAACTTTTACTTATTCACTATATTTCTAAATTACCTGTGCAGAGACTCACATTATTTGGTTTAAAAGAGCCAAAATAAATGGACAGATTTTTGGTCATTTAATTAACTTGAATAGATGTATCCACAGGCTTCTAAGCTGTCTATTTATGGGACAGTCTTATTTTGTATGGAGGTGTATTTTCTGGGGACAAATGACTAAACCGCATTTCACTGAATTTAATGTAATTGTATTAGTCACTTGCCACCCTTTTCTCACTTACATTTCTGTTACAAGAACAAGTATGCTTTGAAAGCCTTATCCAAATTTTGGATTTGCTTTAAAAAGCAAAATTCTTGGCTTAACTGTCATTGGAGTAAGGATATATTATAATCATAAATATGGAGAGCTTCTATATTGAATTCTCTAGGTTTTTAAGATGAGATCACTAGAATATTTTTATTAAAAAACTTAACAAAAATTCTAGGCTTATGGTTTAAAAATAGATTAAAATAAATGTTTGAAAAGAAAATAGAAGTGAAAAATATAAATGCTGGCTTAAATATAGAGAAGGGAGAGCTTCTGTAAGAAAACAACTTGTCCTGAAAATATTAAGGTCTACTTTTCCCATCTTTCATTGCTGTAAATGTTAATATTTTCTATCTCTAGCATTTTCCACCAACTCTGGTTTTCATAAAAGTTTATTTTTGAGGACTTCAAGAATGCTCTTTGGGTTATAGTCAACTCTAATAAATATAAATTCAGAGAGGAGCACAGTGTGGTGGTAAAGATTGTGGTGTCAGACTACTTAGATTTGAACCTTGCCTCTACCACATGCTAACTATGTTAGCTAGAGCAATTTGCTTAATTCTTCTTTGCCTCAGCAGCTTCATCTCTAAAATGGAACTAAAATACTACCTAAAAAGTGTTTGAAGGTTAAATGAGATAATGCCATGTTTTGCAATAGTAAACATTCAAAATATCATTATTATTGATGCTATTATAATGGATCAGCTATCTTGGGTTCTCCTTTTGCCTACCTACAATCTATGTTTTCCATGGAAGCACAAAACATCATTTTAAAAATTAAATCACATCACCACTAGGCTCAAACTTCCAGGAGTTTCCTATACATTAAGAATCAAATTTTAAATCCCTTATCAGCATCTAAAAGGGGATGGTGACTTGGACCCATACTGTCTGGCCCCATCCCATAGTGCTTAGTGTTCCAGCTACACTGGCCTTCTTGTTCCTCAACCACTCCAAAATAATCTTGCCATAAGACATTGCAGTAGTTCTTCCCTTTCCTTGGAGCATATGATCATGTTCTACTCACTCTCCATTTTGCTCTAGGCCTCAGCTCTAATATGAGAAATCTTTATTAACCATCATATTTCTATCCCTATTTTTCTTCATAGAACTCAATACAATTTTACTATTTGTTCTCCAGTTCTCACAGCATGTTTTCTTTTTCTCTATGATTTCCAATGCTACAAGAGCACTGGCTAAATACTGTCTTCATGACTGAATATATAATTACATTGAGTTAAAGGTGATATAAATTAGAAGGTGATTGAATCAAAATTTATTCCAGAACAAATACCTCTATGACAGAAGAATAGAGTTCCCAGGCTAGGATTGATTGATTGATTCACATTTTATAATTATTTTTATAAGACATGCATACCAGACAAGTCTTTTAAAAATAAATATATGATCATATAAGACTCTAAAACCAAGTACCAAATCAAGAAACTATGCATTTATATGTAAAGGCTAAAATACAGCAGAATTTTGATGAAGAAAGGCCTAAAAACTGTGAGAAACACCTGGACTCTTATTGGTTTCCCCAAAGAAAACTTTACACATTATTATAATTATTCTTTTCATTCAGAATCCACACCCTCACTCTCTCTATTCAATAGTTTTTGAAGATCAGACCTTTAGCTTCTGCTTTGTCTTGAAAAAAATTTTAATCACAACATTGGCATAAAACAGATGACATATTCAAAACTAAAAATATTAAGAATGATTAGGAAGGAAAATATTTCTAAAGTTATAGACAAGAGGGATGCTGCATGAGCCAAAGCCCTGAACTATGCTGAGCACAAAGTAAGGAGCTATTGCCAGCACCAAAAGGGTTATATGCAAGGCGAGAGCAGCCAAATTACAGCTGTGCTCTTATGGAAACTGGAAAACTGGCTGAGACCTAAAATAAGCCCAACTCCTAAACACCCCCCCATCCCCCTGCCTTGCCATCTCACTTCTCCCAACTTGCAGGTATCTTCTGCTGGTGCCTACCTTGCCCACTGTGGCAGTCTCTATCAGTCATCTTCCTCACTCCCCTCAACAGGAAGGCCTCAGGTGGGGGAAAGCAGATTTAAGACACTGTGTTAGGATTTTTTGCTGCTGTGACTAAAAGGACCCAACCAGAACAATTGTAGAGAAGGAAAGTTTTATTTGAGGGTTCATGTTTTCAGAGTTCTCAATCCATAGACAGCAGGCTCCATGCCTGGGGCCTGTGAGGCAGAACATCCTGGCGGAAGAGTGTGGCAGAGGAAAGCAGCAGACATAGTGATCAGAAAGCAGAGAAAGAGGTCTTGACTAGCCAGATAGAAATATACCCCATAGTCATGCCCCTAATAAACCACTTCCTTCAGCCACACTCCACCTGTCTCCAGTTACCACTCAATTAATCCCACAAAATATTAATTCACTGATTAGGTTAAAGTTATAAGCCAATCATTCCTTCTCTAAACCTTCTTGCATTGTCTCACATGTGAGCTTTTGGGAGATACCACATCTAAACCCTAACATTCTGCCCCTGGCCCCCAAAAGCTCATACTCATGTGACAATGTAAAATACATTTGGTCCATTCCCAAGAGTCCCCATAGTCTCAACAGTTCTGAGATTGCTCAAGGTTCAAGTCCAAAGTCTTCTCTGAGGCAAGGCAATCTCACATTGTGAGCTCCTATAAAATTAAAAGCAACTTACAAGTGTCCAATATATAAAATCCCTCTAATTCTATTTCTGACCAACTTAATAATTATTTCCTCTAACTTCTGCTCTCAAGCCTATCAGGTTATACTTTATTCTTTCAGTATCTTGGAAGAAAAAAAAAAACAACACTATTTTCACTTACAAGCCAATTTGTGGCCAAGTTTTGCCACATTTTATCAATATCCTACTAAACACAGCCTTGCTATTTCTTGCCTGTACTGTTGGGGCCAGTGTTTCCTTGCCATCAATTCTTCCTGAAGACCAGTATACTGTTGTGAGCCTATCATCCAAAAACTTAGGAGGCTGAGGTAGGAAGATCATTCGAGTCCAGGAGCTGAATACCAGACTACCTAACAGAGTAAGACCCCATTTCAAGAAGAAGAACAAAAAAATTCTTCCCAAGCAAAAACTACCCTTAATACCAATGGTCGTGACTATTTTATGAAATCACAAATATTATTTATCAATTCCCCTGAGAGATTTTCAATGGAGTTGCCACTGCAACCTGCATAACTACCTCCCACTCTAATACACATAAATAATTTCACAGAGAACTTATAATTTTCTAGTCAATGATTAATTTTTTTATTCAAAATTTAAAAATCCAAAGAATAAAATCAAGTAATAGTTGAAATGAAAATATTATTCAAAATTTTACTAAGTCATTGAGAAAAAAATAATTGGTTCTTTTATAGTGTATCAGGATATTTCTGTTGCCATGATTCATTTTAGGAATTTTTGCTAGGTAAATGGTGACCCTCTGATTCACATACACTTAAAATTTTAAATTAAAATATTTTCATTATTGTCAGTAATTTGTTTTATGTTCATTACTTTATTCCACATCCATTCACGTTCGTGGCAAGATGTAGTCTTAAACTAATTTGAACATTTTAACAGCAAAATTAGATCTTCTTTCTCTTATTTTATGGGTCATGTTGACTTAAATGGTTTTGGAAAGTAACTGTTTTATATTAATTATAAGTAATAAGACTATCCCCACAAGATCTCTACAGGTAAGAATATAGGTATACTAGTGCAGAATTAACTTTACTTCTAGAAAATACTTTAAAATTCTAAGTGAAAATCATAGAACAGCAGTTTAGTGATAATATGTAGTAAGAAGCTATTAAAAGGCATTTGAAACTATGTGAAGTAAAAGGATCTTCACACTAAATAAGGGAATAAGATGACTTATATTATTAGAATGAAATTTACAATGCAGGAAGCTAATAATCTTTGTCATCACAAACACTATTTGAAATTTCTAACTATGATTTCATACTGCTATGTATATCTTGAAGCAAGAATCTGGCTAACAACCATATTCATTAGCATTTGTAAATAACAAAATCCTTGAAGAGTTAAACCTTTTCACCTCCACATAATTATTTTTGGAATTGTTTTATGATTTGAAAATACATACTAATTAAACATAGAATCATGATCTTAAATTATACTTTAGAGAAATTATAATATCAGAATAACACTTACCCACCTTCAACTAGCTGCTTTGTCAAATCATCTTCAAAAACAGTTTATTTAATGTAAAGGTTTCTAAAACTGAAGTGATAATTAATTTAAAATAGTCATTCAGACATGAATGTTAAATATTAGATGAGGTCCGTGATACATAATAATTCCTAGAAATACATTTTTACTCTATTATTATTTTATGATTTGATCACTCAGCCTATCATTATAGCATGCTCAATGAGCCAATTAGACCAGTCTTTAAAAGTCTGGCTATGGTCTTAATTAAAACATTCAAAAAGCTTTTTATCTTTCCAAAAAAAAAAAAAAAAAAAAAAAAAAAAAAAAACACTAAAAATTTAGCCATGTTCAGCCAGCAGAAAATAACAATGTCAATTGGCCAAAACCCATTGCCAAGTATATATTTTTGCAGTTTGGGGAGTGTTAATGGTAGGTTTCAGTGTGATATTAACTGCCAAGTTCAACAATAAGCACACACCCGTGTCTTGCTAACCTTTTAAAGATTGAATTGTGTAGCATTTACTGTGAACTCTGTGTTAACCCAAACATCTAGTAACAGTTGTCAAATTTTAATAAGGTAGTCTCTCCCACATCACAATATAGTAATCTGTGACAATAGAGCTATAATTTTTTAGAATTTTTGACTTATATATTTTAACTGACACGAAGAACTTGCGATACAGAGACCAGACATATTTTTCTCCTAACTAGACCAAGAAAATGTTAGAAGAAAGTTCATTGATTTATCAAAATGCATAACAGAAATACAGAAACAAAAGACCATAACCTAGGTTTCCTGATCCTGTTTTTTCCAATAAGCAAAAATGTGTGAAGGTCCTGCACAAGCATCAACTCAATGTGGACCAAGACCTAGAAATTAGACCAGAAGCTATACAACTCCTAGAAGAAAAGATAGAGTCAACACTTCAGCATATAGGCACAGAAAATGACCTTCTAAATATGACCCCTCCCACCAGCTATACCACTCCTTGGTATTTATCCTAAATAATTAAATCATCATACTACAGTTATACATGAACATCCATGTGTAGCAGCCCAATTCATAACAGCCAAACTATGGCACCAGCCTAGATATCCATCAACAAATGAATAGATAAAGAAATTGTGGAGCATATATACACCATGCAGTTTTATAAAGAAAAATGAAATTATGTAATTTGCAGGAAAATGAATGGAACTAGAAACAATTATGTTAAATGAAATAAACCAAACTCAGAAATCATGTTTTCTCATGTATGTGGAAACTGGAGAGATAAAAAGGAAAAGAAAGTTGGGGGGGGCAGGGATCTCATAAAAATCAAAGGAAGCTTAGTAGAAGAAAGAAGCCAGGGGGTATGAAACAAGAAAGGCGGGGGGATGTGCCAAATTATATTGTTATGATATATGCATGTACAAATATGAAAAAAACAATCCTGTCATTATGTACAATTATAATGCACAATAAGAACGTGGAAAAATATGTGGAGGGAATTGGTCATATTTTTTAAAAGGTATTTTATCATCATCATTTTCAGATTCTATTCTACCTATAGACTCAATAAAACACATATTTCTATTTTGGTTACCATAAGATTTCCTAAATAATATCTCATCTTTCCATTCTTTCTTTCTAAGATAGCTAAACAACATGACCCTGACCTCTCCCTCTAGCACCCATCCACAGTATTTCAATACCATCATTTTTCTTGCAATGAACTGCACAGGTCCTGCTGACTCTCCACAATAGTGGCCACAACAGCTCCTATATGTCCATTTAGAACCTGGGAAGTCTGGTGGCATTTGCTCACATTAGTAAAATGATTGCTTATAATGTTGCTTCAGAGACTCAGGGAAAAAACTCTGCCATTCTATTTTATCTGTTAAGAATTCCATGTTGGCAAAACATTGTTCATAAATTCAACTTAAATGATGCAGAGCAATTTTATAGAACCCAATATTAGAAGGAATATGAAGGATCCAGAGATGTAGGAAACATTAGTCTGCCACTCCCTTTATCTTTCCTTATCCTTCTAGAACCTCACAATATCTTTTGCTTTTTTTTCTAGGTGTGTCTATTTTGCAGTTTGTTTGTAAGGTCACTAATTTTTCTAATTGCATGGTCAGACATTACTTTCCTAAAATTATAACAGTCCATAATGACTGACTGACTAAAATTTGCCAATTGAATCACTCAGTTTTTGTGTCTTAGTCTAAATTACTCGAACATCTGATGGGAACAATTTGCGTTCAATCAGTTGCCTTGTACCTCCTGCTCTTCAGCTCTATCCAGAATGGCACTCAGGCTCCCTTTCCAGGATTTGGGAACGTTCAGCTGCCTCATGGGGAATAGGGTTTGAAATTGACCTTAATTCTAATATATTATTTTTCGCAATTGGGAAAGGTGTTTTATGGGATTAGAATATTCACATAGGTTGAGCCAGAAATTGACTTCCAATAGTTTGTGTTACAAAAAAGGCAGAGTTGAGAAGTAATATTTATATATTTTGCTAGCCAGAATGATATTTATAATAATTAAAAATGGGAAATCTAAAATAGCAAGGACAGAAAATTCATTTGAAAATATTCTGAGTTATAGAATACAATGAACATTAAAACAATTTAATTTACTATTTAATGATAGATGTAATACTAAAAATATATGTAAGAAAATGGAGTATAAATGTGTATTTAGGCTAGAATAAAATGAATAAATAGGTGTGGAGCTCAGAACAATGCCAGATAAATAGCACTTAACCCTTATTAGGTCTTATCCCAACTGATTTTGTGAATGTTTCTGAATATACATACCAACATGTGCTTGCATGTATATGAAAGTAAATGTGTGCATTCCTCCAAAATCACCAATCCCTTTGATTAGCAAATTAATGACACATTTCTTTAACTCAGATAGAGCTCTGTCTTGCTTGGTATAGTAATCCTCTCAACCCTTCTGGCTCCAAACTATATTTTAGCATAAAACAGCTTGGCACTACAAGAAAGACCAGCTGTATCACCATGAATCTGAGATATATTAATTCCAAATGTTAAGGAAGAAGGAAAGAGAAAGAAAGAAAAGGAAGCTAAGAAGGATATTGGCTTTGTTCTGAGTGATTCTCATGTACTTTTTAACAGAACATCATTAATGGAAGTATAAACGGGAAAAATATCTCTAATAAGCAAAGAATATAACCTAAATTACCAGTCACACCTAGGAATTTTCAAAATATTTTTCCTGTTTTATCTTAAAGTTTCACAATGTTTTTCTACTCTGATCCATAACACACATGTGAATCTATTAGTATTAAAAACAATGTTTCTTTCCTCCATCAAAAAAACAGTTTGTATAAAACTGATTATGAATAGAAATGAGTAGTGCCATTCATGTCCCTTAGACTTACATAATTATTGGGACACTACCATGTGTCCTTAATTGTAATAGTGCAGAATTCTATATTTCTGATTCTATAAAAAGTGTTAAAACCAAGTTAGCCCTAGACATTCTCAACATAAGGGTAATATTCATTGAAAATAAAGGGGTAAAGTGAATATCAAAAAATCACATATTCAGCCAAGTTTATTTTATAAATAGAAACTTATTCTAAATTATTCAAGGACAGGAAAAATAAAAATAAAGTAGGTGGGCTTAATGCAATTTTGACTCAAAAGTTTTACAGCATATGAATGTGAAATGAAACAAATTTGTGAGCTCAAAAATGTTTACATGGAACCAAAAGACAGTAAACTCTAAAATCATCTACAATAAAAATATGTGTAGGTTTTAAAGCATAGTTTAAAAATGACTGAAATTTTAAAATATATTCTATGTGTGTGTGTGTGTGTGTGTGTGTGTGGTTCTCAATATGTATAGTAATTCAGAACCGCAAAAATGGTCAGCCAGGCTAAAAACTTGTACATAAATATTTATAATCAATGGAAACAGAGCAATTGTTTTGTGAACTTTAAATATTTTTGTCAAATCATTAAAAACTTACACTGTGAGTTAAGAGATATGTAAAAAAAAACACAGTAAAGATAATATTTAAAGTTTTTACTCTAATATTTACTTAAATAATTTTAATAATATTTACTTTCAATATGTTACAACAATGAAGTCATGGAACCAGCTTACATGTCTGTCAACAGATGAACAAAGAAATTATACTTTATATACACCATGGAGTTTTAGTCATAGGAAGAATCATATTCTGTCATTTGCAGGAGAACGGATGGAACTACAGAACATAATCTCAAATGAAATAAGTCAGAATCAGAAAGTAAAGAGTCATGCATTTTCTCTCACAGGTGGAAAATAGTGAGGAAAATGTGGTGGAAAATATGGTTGGAAAAAAGGGAATTTCACAAAAGTAGGATGGAGAACAATCAAGTAGAGGATGGGTGTCAAGGGGAGGGAAGAGGGGAAGGAAAAGAAAGGTACTGAGAAAGTAAATTGACCAAATTATCTTATATGCATGTAGAAATATATTACAATGAATGCCACTACAATGTATAATTATAATGTACCAAATTTTTTTTAAACATTGTGAATTAAAACATTCTATTTTATTTAAAAAATTAGGAGTTCAAAGCCAGCTTCAGCAATGGTGAGTCACTCAGCAACTCAGTGAGACCCTTTCTCTAATAAAATACACAAAAGGGCTGGGGATGTGCCCTCTGAGTTCAATCCCTGGTACCAAAAAAAAAAAAAAAAAAAAAAAAAATAGGAGTAAATCTCAAGATTAGTTTAAATGGTGTTCCCCTCTTCTGACATAATTTATAACATTGGGGGTGCATAAATTTTATGCCCTGGAGAATCATTAGATTTCTTCATTTAGATCATTGTACTTATTTTCTGATACTGAGGGGAAAATTACAAGCTTAATGTCTTAAAAGAATATAAATTTATTATTTTTAGAGTTCAGTAGGTCAAAATTCTGATACAGATCTGACTAGGGTCAAATGATGATGTTAGCAGGACTTTCCTTTTGGGGTCTATATAGAAAAATTCATTTGCTTGCATTTTCTAACTTCTAGAGGCCATTCTTTGATTCACAGCCTCCTTCCACCCTCTTTCAAGCAACAACATTCCATTTCTTTGACCATTCTTCTGTAATCACATCTCACTCTCATTCATTTTGCTTCTCTTTCCAGTTTTTTAATGACCCTTGTAATTACACCAGACCCCATCCCCAGATAATCCAGGATAAACTTTTCAAATCAACAGGTCAGCAAAATTAATTTCATAGACAACCTTAATTTCCCCTTTTCATGCAACCTAATAAACTCATGGGATTTAGATATTAAACAATAGACATCTTTCCTAGAGTCATTTTTCTGCCAACCAAAATCACTTTCTAACATTTTTATCTTTTTTGCTCTCAATGTTGTAAAACCCAACGAAAATTTCTTTAAATTTTTTGCCAGAGTACTTCATATACAACAACTTCCTCCATTTCATCACAACCACTTTCCTCATTTACATCCAAAATTTCACCTTCATTAAATTTGTTTGGATGGATAGAGTTATCTCCATTATAGCCACTTAATGATCCTATATCTTTTTTGCATAAATTCCCCAAGAGATTGCCTTCCAAAAAGCACAAATCCCATCAATGATAAATATCTGATGATCATCATAACCACCTGCTTCTTAACTAATCCTTAGAATTTGGGGACAAATTTCATAGCAGCAGTCTTATTTGTGCTATTAATTTTACCAGATACTTTAGCCCTAATCACCAAGTCATGCCAACTTTTGAAATGATGAAACCAGCAATTACCACAGCAGCAAATGTTCTTCTTCAGATTCCTTGTAATTAATTAACATTTTCTTTTCATGCAGTACAGAACTTCACTTTGGCTTGAATGCTAGACAAACTGATTGTGACCTTTATTTAAGTACAGTCTCCCAATCAAAATAGAAGTAAATGCCCCATTTCAACCTAGTACTCTCTCTTCCTGCTGAAATTTCAATAAAAATGATTAAAGCAATTTTACCTTGTTTTTAGTATATACTCTACTTTTTCAATATGATTCATACATAGCTTTATGCAAGCCTAGGTCTTCCCCTATATTAGCTTCCTTTTGTCCTTTTCAACATTTTCTAATCAAATAACTTTATCAAATTTTGTTTCTGTGTATCATCTTCACCTTTATTACTCAATCCTTTCCAATTATTTATTTTTGTAAAATATAATGTAGATAATATCATTAGGGTAAATAGGCAAAACAAATTCATGCTTTGATGTATGTGCATGAACTGAATAAAAGAAGAGAAATTACCAATTATCACTACATTTTGAAAGTGGAAATGTGACTGTTCATTGATCGTGACACACACCTAGCGTTACCTATTTTATAGGTAGTCATCTGTGAACTAAAAGGCTTGCACCAAAGTTTGTACTTTGTTCAATAACTCACAGAATGCCACAGTAAAAAATTTAAACAAAATTATTGGGAATTGATGTAATTGGACTAAATGATGGTAACTAAAATTCGTACATGTCAGAACTGTTAAAGAAAGGACTGCCAATATATGTATAAGACATGTGTATGTGTGTGTGTGTGTGTGTGTGTGTGTCTATATGTGTGTACACATATAGATGGTTGTGTGTGTATATATACATATTCAAAGTTAAACTTTTGATTTTAGAATATATATGTGTATATATATACACACACACACACACATATATATATAAAACACACACACACACACACACACACACACATACACATACATATGTATTCTAAAATCAAAGTTTAACTCCAAAAACTTAGAAAAGTAGGAGAATGAAACATTAAATGTTGTTACCTGAACATGCTTGAAACAAGAAGGAAATCATACTACTTCTCTTGACTCTGTCAATTTAAGAAATACAGTTTAAAATGATTTTTAAAAACAGAAGAAGCCGGGCGCGGTGGCGCACGCCTGTAATCCCAGCACTTTGGGAGGCTGAGACAGGAGGATCACGAGTTCAAAGCCAGCCTCAGCAATGGCGAGGCACTTAGCAACTCAGTGAGACCCTGTCTCTAAATAAAATAAGGGCTGGTGATGTGGCCCAGTGGTCGAGTGCCCCTGAGTTCAATCCCCGGTACCAAAAAAAAAAAAAAAAAAAAAAAAAAAAAAAAGGAAGAAATCACTAATGAAATTAAAAAAGACAAAATTAACTTCCTAAAACACTTAAAATGAAAATAAATAAATAAATAAAATGCAGGGCAGACCGCTCCCATAGTACTTCTCCCCTTGAAATATTCCCATTTGAAAACTAAAAACCAAGAAAAAAGAACAACAACAAAAGAAAAAAATAGGCCACAAAGATGGGAAGGAATAATAAATGTTATACAAGAATAAATTTAACAACAGTGCTAATAAATGTAAAAAATATGAAATACAAGTAGACAGGAAAACTTTAATAAAAAGAATGAGTGCTAATCCTATTTCTGAAAAAAACTGCTATTGTAAACACCCTAATCCTGAATGTTGAGGTCCAAAAATGTAAAAATGCCTAAAGTCTAAATTTCCCGGAATTAAAGTTCCTAAATCTAAAGTCCCCAAAATCACAATCCCAGATTAAAATCCTAACTATTGAAATTCTGAAAGCCAAAATCCTGAAAACTGAAATTCCCTTGGAAAAAAGAGGTTATGTAAGAGGAATAGACTGCTGTATTCTGGAAGATGAATAGGTCACACAATATAGTAACAATGAAAATTTCATTTAAAAATGCATAATTTTTCTGTATTGGCATGCCTTCTAGCTGATGAAATTCTAGGAACTTCTAATAAATTAAAATTAAATTTGCCTGAAAAAGCCAGAAAAGTTAATGACTGATTAGAAAATGAATGCTATGCAGGTAAAATAAGATGGCACTTAGCAACAATGTTACTTTTCAATTACAAGTATTGTTTCCACCAAATCTGTGATCTGTACATAAGTACACTTAGAATATATTTTTGCGAACCCAAAACAATGTAGACAGATGTCACAGAAGATGCAAAAATTTAACAGCAAATAACCATGTTGGTACATATCAAATTATAGAAAATTTTCAAAAAGAAGAGCACCATTTAGAAAAATGAATGTAAACACATTCTCTGAAGAGTCATGCATTAAAAGGAAAAAGCAAAAAGCAGTTATTCATCATAACACAGGACCTAAAAATACAATAATTAATCGTGAAATTTGGCCACCTCTTACAGACCAGCTCCACGCAACTGCCCATAATCTATCCCTATAATACAATTTTTCAAATGTTGAATTTTCTTTTTAGGTTTTTGGGGAGAAAGTTGTTTATTTTCTTCTCTCTCTCTCTCTCTCTCTCTCTCTCTCTCTCTGACTCTTGCTCAGTCTCTGTCCCCCCATCTCCCTCTATTTTATTTATTTTACCCCACTTCAAAGAAGTTAGAATATATGTTAAGCATTTTAGTTGATTATTAAATAACTAAAAAGAACTATTAAGATTTAGAAAGCAATTACCAAAAAAGAGCTTTGCATATTAAAAAAGAGCAAAAACTTTGGCATTATTTTCAGATAATATTACATAGTAGTAGAAGCAAAAATATTCATTTTGATTAAAATCAAAATTCAAAATACCAATACACTTTGAATTAGAAGTTAAAGAAATAAAAAGCCTTCTTCCTTCCCTAAAATAACTTAAATGAAAGGTAATTAGAATCTATACCCATCCAGTTACTAAAACTTAACATAGACTTAAAATAATCAAAGCCAATACATTGCACATACTACTTTGTATTGAATTGGCAATCACTATAATTTAGTATTGTGATACAAATTGGTATCTTTTAAATGTTAACTTGTTTTCTCACTTTTAGTTAATAATATTGATAAAGGTTAATGTTAGGATTCTTTTTGTGTGTTTTATTCTTTTGTTTTGTTTTTTGTTTCTGGCACTGGGGATTGAACCTAGTTCTATTATTATTATTATTATTATTATTATTATTATTATTATTATTATGTTTTTTAAATTTTGAGACAAGATCTAAGTTGGTGAGGTTGTCGCTAATGTTTAGGTTGACATTGAACTTGGCAATCCTGGCTCCTGAGTAGCAGAATATTTTTTTAAAAATGTATAAAAAAGGAAATAGATTCTATTAGGCAAAGAAATATTTAACTTTTTTTTTTTTAACTCATTACAAAAGCACTACATTTGACCATTGGAAAACGAAGGAATCTAAGATAAGCCAAAGGCAAAATAAATGTAAAATCCCATAAGCATACCTCTTAGAGATAACTACAGTTAACATTTTATAAATTTATTTCCACATGTTTTTTCTATGCATATATGTTAAATGTTTATATTCTGCTTAGTAACCTAAAATTTTTAATTAACTAATATCATAAACATCCCCTAATACCAATGGACATTTATCTAAAACATCATTAATTAGATAAACAGTGCTGTATTTTATTAATGCACTATCATATATTTAACACCAATTTACAAATATTAAGAGATTTCTCCCCTCAATATTTATATTATAATAAGGTTATAGTAAACCTTTTTATAATCTAGTCTCCAGATTTGAAAACCTGTTTTAAGAACAAATAATCAATGTATTTCTGATTGTTGCATGTGCTACATTAACTAATGTATTCTGTCAGGGTCTTAAATGCACCTACATAGTTTAATTAAAAACTACATTCACTAAAGAAACTCCTGATCTGCAAAATATCAACAATTACGAAACTCTGGATGACAGATTAATATGCTATGGTCTCATTTCATTTCCCTTTGCCCAAAAAAAGGGACTAAGAAAGAGATATATGGCCCTTAAAGCTAGGAACTCATAGGGTACCAAATAGGCCCTGGTTTTCTCTTATTGGACATAAACAAGGTTACAGAATATGTCAGAAAAGGACACATGTGACCACACCTCCATGATGGTTCACCCACAAAATATGGCCACTCCACAATCATGCCCAAACACAGATTAAAAATATGAACATTATCCAAACCACAAAAATGACCCCAATATCATCCCCTCCTGCTTAATACAAGTGCTGTTTTTTGGCCAATTAATGTTTGCCTTCATTCTTGCTGGTCCTTCTGGATAAAGATTAACAAAGCTAATCATAGAATTACTAGTACTTCCTGACAGCATGCCATCCAGAAAAGAGCCCTGCTTCTTTAAATACTCCCTAAAATCACCCAAATCAGGATAATAAGCCCAAATCCTATAACTCCTCTTAATAGCCTTTCATTTAGACACCCCACAGTTTTCCATGATGTGAGCTTTTCCTCATTACAATGAGTCATAATCCCAAATTGTTCAAGCACAGTTGTATTACTGGTGGTCTTCCTTTAGAAAACATTGACACTTAAAGCAGAATAATTTCTATAACACTCTGAGTACTTAATAAATGTGACCAATTATCATTATAGAAAGCAGTATATTATAAAAATCTATGGATTTAGAAACCAGACCTGTGCTTTTTGCTATATTGGTCATAGTTCAGATTTCTCAAAACCTCAGTTTCTTTATCTCTAATGTTCATTATAGCAACACTTTCCTACAGAACAATTAGTATGATTAGATGAGCTCATTAGATGTGGCATTCATTTAATGTTAATTTTCTTCCCCTTATCTTCCAGTTTGCTCTACAAAATTTATACCACATTTCTAAAACAGTAAACAAATTCTCAACAGAACAATCCATTTGTTTTCAGTTCTATCATAGATGCTCAAAATAAGCAAAAACAAAGAAATAAATCCTTCAAATAAGTGGACATCATTTATGCAGTGCCCATTTTCTTTTTTTCCATACCATGGGCTGCTATAAACCCTCAGCAAAGGGTAAAAAAAGGAGAGAGCAAAAAAATGTAATCTTACTGCTTGACCAAGGTAAAAGCAATCAGAACTAGACAAAAATATTTCTTAGCAACCAGATAGCAACTTATACACAGTCATTCCCACACATATCTAACACATGACTGGATGTCATAATAATTTAATTTACATATTTACCATTTATTTTTTTTAACTGCTCTTTTTTTTTTTTCCATTCAATAATTCAAAGGAAAAATGGGGTTGGGGAAAAGACTACAGGCCATATTGAAATCTAACATAAATGTGCCTACTGAAAATAAAATTCAGTGAATAAGTTCCATGAACACCTCAATTTTCTTGCTTCAAACCTCAGATTAAAGGACTACAACAAAAATGAAGCATAGGAAAGAAACTTCGTCCAATAAGAGTAAACTTTCAGAATATAGAAAATATCTAATCAGTTTAATTTTCCTCTTTTAAAGTACTTAACAGAACTTTTCATGATTTAAATTACCTTAACTTCTGATGAAAATAATATAATAAAATATCAACTTCTGGATCTACAAATGTTGAAATAAAGAAATTACTTAGCAAATAGGAAATAAAAATAACTAAGGAACAATGAATTTTATTTGGTATGTTTTTACAGAGTTATCATTTTGTGATTTCTTGAATCTTTCTGATATTTATAATACACTTAAATATATATTCCAATTATATGCATATGTAATATGTATATTCTATAACACTTATTTTCTTTATATGGATATATGTGTATTCATTCTAACATCAGCCATCCTATACTATATACTCACATAAATTTAAAATTCAACATTTATTTAAATGATTTTTAAGTGTAGATTTGTAGATTTCTTATACATGTTTGTAATTATTAAATTACTATTTGTCTTATAAGCTTAGTATTTACTGGTATTTGTCCTTTGTCTTCAGGAAACTGCTTAGAAAATTTAAGGGTGAACAAGACAACCATAAAGATCCACTCAGCTTAATTAAACTTTAGATAGGATTCCTCCTGACCTCCCTTTTTTAAGCTTTTACTCTAGAAAACATAAAATTATAAATTCTTTCTCTGCCTCTTTGAGATGTAAAGTTTTTCAAAATTTCTTTCCAATTCCACAAGCTAGAAATGTCTTTCTCAAGGATCTGGGAGAGATGTCTTTTAAATTAATGAAGGTAGCACCCTTGTCTGTTAGTCTCTTTTAGAAGGTACCAGCATAATTTTGTTGGATGTCAATTAATAAGCATAGATGACCTAACCACAGAGAAAAGTGCAAATCAGGAATAGCTCGTTGTGTTCAACACAAACCATTGATCTCCCCGCCTTACTATCTAGTAGTACTTTTCTACTAACTCACCTCACCATTTAAAAATCCTCCTGCCCTTAATTCTTATAGTCAATCAGACACCAAAACCTTCCATTCACTCTTTTTTTTTATTCTAAGTTGTTATAAATGACAGCAGAATGCATTCCATTTCATATTACACATATAGAGCACATTTTTACATATCTCTGGTTGTATGCAAAGTATATTCACACCATTCGTGACTTCATACATGCACTTAGGGTAATGATATCCATCTCATTCTACCATCTTTTTTTTTTTTCTTCACCCTTTTGCCCCCTTCCTTCCCCTCCCTCTCCATTGGCCATTCTTCCATTCACTCTTGAAAACTACTTTTCCTATCACCCTTACTCAGGAACTCATCTCCCCAGGGCTAAATTATTTTAATATCCTCCTTACTAGTAATGTCCTTAGATAACATCTGTAAGCATCAGAGCCAAGTCTGGTCAAATTACACAAAAAATGTTTTTTTGTTGAAATGAGTAGCTCAAAAGATCACCAACATAACTCAAACCTACATTTGAAGGCTAAACACCCAGGAGCTGCAGCATTATGTTGCTTAATTCCTGACATTCTTGCCTCTGTTAGGTACAACACTACTCCTTGCCACCAATTCCACTAATCCTGACCCTGGCATATCACTGCCTCTGCTTTCTCTGCGAAAAAAGATATAACTACTGCTGTTAGTGATGCTTAGGGATGTCACTGCTGCTGCCACTCAGCCCAGATGGAGTATGGATCCTCTGGGCAGCCTTGTTAAGTAACACCTAGTCTCTAGCTGCGAAGGACATTAGGAAAGTAAGTTTTTGTGTTGTTGTTTTTTGGTTTTTTTTTAAACATTTTCTCATTATTACAATGAGAGATGAGTTCTGCCAAAAAAGATGGAAAAGCACAGTTATTGGAAAGTGTTTGTAGTTAGGCTCCCTTTCTGAGGCTTCCAGCAGGCTGTTTTCAGAATGCAGCCAAGGTCATAAAAACACTGATTCAGTGTATGGACTCAAGGTCTTAAACATTTACTTGTGATAATGCACCTACTTATGTAACCTGTTGACAACGTGCCCTCTTTGTTTGGCCTGCATATTAAAAAACAAAACAAAACAAAAACAACAACAACAACAACAACAACAAAACCTTTGGAAGGATGCAGAGGGCTGAAGACTAGAGAGGGTGGGGGGGGGGGGGCTGCTGTAGCCTCTGAATAAAGCATGTCTACTAACTGTGACTTGCATCTTCTTCTACCTGTTAGGATCTCGAATCTATTTTCCAGGGTCTGAGCCTGTTCAAGTACCAAGCTCTAAAATAATGGCAAAACCCCACAGAAGTTCTCAAAAGTTTCCTCTCTTCTTAATTTATAAAAAAAATCTTATATTGTTTCCATTACCTTGCTATGCCCTTGCTTTCACAATCTCACTGGTTCTCAGCAACTGAGAACTAATTCCTAAACTTGGCATCTATGACCCTTTATTATTAGGCCACATGTTAACTACCCAATTTATTTAGTGTATATCCTGGCATTTTATGCAAATTCAAAGGTAGTGTTTTGCATATGTTCTATCCTATGCCTGGAATTCCCTTTGCTCTATTTTTCTGTGTAAATAAGGGATGATAAGTTAATTTCAACTCTAGTGATATTTGTGATGTAAGGCAGTGTCTTCTTGCAACACTAAACTGAAAATGATTAATATTGCTCCCAGGTTCAGTGGGAATATATGTAATTAATATTATCAGAGAAGGAAGCTATCCACATGCAAAATGTTTGCCCTCCCTGGTTTAAATATATTCAACTTGTGAAATTTTAGTCAAATACAACCTCTTTTAGTAAGCCCTGTCCATCTATTATAACTTACTATGCTCACCTATGTTAAAAAATTAGACTGCACTTCTGTTTTCATACTCATTTTGGCACATTCCTATTTTCACAGTATAATGAACACATTATATCTGCATGTATCATGTCCCATAGATAGTAAGTTTCTAAAGGATAAGATTCTTTTCTTTCCTTCTTTTCCATGCCAGCACATAAATCTATACTTCGTTTTCAGCAGATGGTCAAAAACTTTATTTACTGAAGGAGCAAATACTTACGAATGGGAACTGACGTCAGGTTTCGTCTTCACATTTAAGATGTTGGGATCTCTAGTCTCCACGGCGACTCCCGTGATGTTTTATGCTGTTCTTGCTGAACCAAGAGTTAGGAACTCACGTTCCTAACACACTCTTGGCAATGATCCTAGCAGATGAATTGGCTCAGCATCTCAAGCGGATTCCCTAAAGTTCCTTGGTGCCTTGCAGCTGCGACAAATGTGTTATTCTTGATTCCCTTGGCAAGTTTCATTACGCTTTTCTCAGGTACCTGTTCTTGCACACTGCTTCAGAAAATTCACCTGTTATGACAAATGTCCTCTCTCTTCAGTTAGTCAGTGATTCAGCAAATACTTTAATCAGGCATTTCATCATCTAAATCATTATATGCATTTTCTGGTCTATTGTTGTATAACTGCATGCAGTTCTTCTCATTGTTCCAATGTGTTAAGCAAAACAATGTCTCTGATCCTAGAAAGGGCATGGTGTGAGAAAATTGTAATGTTTTCTGAGTGTTTGAGTTTTTAATTTTGAACATGTGAGTATATGTACCCACTGATTCCTGATGAATCAGCAGACAAATTGGGGGGAAAAGACGTGGACCTTAGGGAAATACTGTATTTGTGTGAGTAACCATTTTCTATAAAACATAATTTTAAAGAAAGCATAGCCTTCATCACTAGATTTAGCTTCTGACAAAATAAAATGAACAAGGCTGGGGGTGTTGCTTAGCAGTAGTGCACTTGCCTGGCATATGTGAGGCACTGGGTTCCATTCTCAGCACTGCATATAAATAAATAAAATAAAAGTCTATCAACAACTAAAAAAAAAAAAAAAAAAAAAATGAGCTGGTTGCGGTGGTGCACACCTGTAATCCCAGCACTTGGGAGGCTGAGAAAGGAGGATTGCTAGTTCAAAGCCAGCCTCAGCAATGGTGAGGCACTCAGCAACTCAGTAAAACCCTGTCTCTAAGAAAATAGAAAAAAGGGCTGGGGATGTTGCCCAGTGGTTGAGTGCCCCTGAGTTCAATCCCTGGTACTACCCAAAAAAAAAAAAAAAAAAAAAAAAAGGAACAAATCTTTATTCAAGTAACAAGTTGTGCAATTGTTTTGTAATTTATTCAATGAACAAATGAATACTAAGCATATTCTTTTATGTTCATGCATTTCCTTATTAATTTTTAGCTTACTTAAGGGCATTTTCATTACCACAAACCCTTTCAAACCCCTAAACTAGTAGTCCATTCACAGTCTACTTTTTCAATATTATTACCAACCAGTCATATTCTATTCTTCACCATCCTGGGCACTAGTGACTCTACACAGAAACAAATTAGTTTCTTCATCCTGATATGCCACTCTAAGTCCCTCTTTGCCAGACCATTTTAAGCTGAGTCATCAAGAACCAGCTCATCTGAACTCATCTTCAGTGAAGCTCTCCAGAGATTCCCATGCTGACTAAAAATGGTACACTAAGTTCCCATAGAACAGTTTTCCATTAAAACAGACTATATTTTGTGGTTTTTATATTACCTGTTTCCAAGAATCTCGATGCCTGGAGATTGTAAGCTCCAGGAAGCCAGACCTTATCTTTGTGTTCCCATTGTTAGACATACTACATGAACACATGTGAGGAAAAATGTAAATTTGCTGTCATTTTTGTTAGGCTTTCATTATTCTAAAAAAAAAAAAAAAAAAAAAAAAAAAAAAAAAAAAAAAACAACAACCTACAATGGATAGTACCTTCCCAATTTTGGTGAACTGTATTTCTTCAATAACTTGTCCATTGAAAATAAGTCAAAATGTTAAATAAAATATGAAAAGCATCATTTAAAATACATTATTCAACTGGCAAAAGAATTAGAAATCTACAGAGACCAAAAGCAAAGCCAATGGACAGCCTGATTTTGAGCTTCTTTTTTAATTTCTGCAAGGCATAAAAAGTATCAGAGGTGAAGTATAGAGTAAACCCAACTTTGTGGGTCTGCTAAGAACACACAGTAGGGTTCTGGAAACCTAATGCTCCATGTTCAATGTGAGGGCAAACTTGAAATCAACCTGCTTTGCATGAGGGACGAACAGCAAATGAGCTTTCCTTTTCCTATCTTATTACTGAGGAGAGGAGAAAAAATATTCTGTCCCTATTTTTCTAATCACAATTTCACTCACACTTAAATTTGTCCCTCAAAAAATCTTGAAAATTCTCCAAGGGAAATCTTAATATAAAGTTACTCCAGGGAACCTGGCAGAAGAAAATAAAGTAATTTTTAGGATCAACAGTGTTCTCAAGAAAGCATTGAAAAAATATTTCAAGAAATGTAAATTATAGCGTAAAAGCATAAGCCACACAAAGTCCCAAACCATTTTTAGATTTTGAAATTATCTAAAGTGTTATATATAACTATGCTTTTTTTAAAAGAACTGAAGAGAAATAGGAATTTGATCACAGAAAAATAATAATAAAATAGTGAATTTTTCCTAGATAACCTATACTTTCAATAGGCACTCCAATAAATTTATAAACAGGAACATTAGAATTTCAGTATGCATGATCTAACATAGTTTTGTATGATAAAACTTTCAAGTAGGACCAAAACTTATCTGGAAAGGAATAGGAAAAGGAGACTTGCCATACCAATTCTTGAGAACCATTAAAAAGATTATATAATTGATAGTGTATTTAGGTACAGAATAGAGAAATAGATCCAGAAACAGAATGGAAAATTTAGACTACAGTAAAAATGCATAAATATACTGCCATGCATCAACATAGATGAATTTTTAAATGTGATGTTGAATATAAACCACAACATGAAAGAAGTGATACATCATTATCCCATGTACATAAAGATCAAAATTATTTAAAATTAAGTGAAATATATTATAGGAAAACATTCACACATGATAAAACAGTAAAAAAAAAAAAAAAAAAAAAAAAAAAAAAAGGACAAAAGAATAGAAGACACCAAAACATGAGAAAGGATAATCATGATGTTGAAGAAAAGAGGGACTAGAATAAGGAATAAATAGATAGTAAGAATTCTAAGAGATCAATCACGTTTGCTGGGTGTGGTGGCACAAGCCTGTAGTACCAGCGACTCTGAAGGCTGAGGCAGGAGGACTGCAAGTTCAAAGCAAGCCTTAGCAACTGGGAGGTACTAAGCAACTCAGTAAGACTCTGTCTCTAAATAAAATACAAAATACGGCTGGTGACGTGGTTCAGTGGTTAAGTGCTCCTGTGTTCAATCCCCAGTACCAAAAAAAAAAAAAAAACAGTCATGTTTGTGTCAAAATACTCTTTATGTCTCTATTTGCATATGGCACTATTTGAAGAATTGGGATATAATAATAAATAAGCCAGATTAAATTTTTACTATGGTGTGGCTGACATTCTATTTTCAGAAATGGAATAAATATCAAGCACATCTTTTTATTTTACTAATAAAGAAGTTGAGAAATAAAAAGTCAAGATGACTTTTATGTAGTTCCAAAACTTGGATAAAGTTCAGACTTAAACATGGAGTATCCTGATAATCAGTGCAGTGTTACTTTCATTACAAATCCAGTTACATAAATGGAGAAGAAATACAACATAATAGAGAAATAAAGAGAAGGATAAAAGATGGAGAGATAGAAAGACACACATTTGTAAATATACCTCAACAATTACAAAACAAGATAGTATATTCATATAAAGATTTATCTGTTGGATAGCTTGTATTCTCATATCTGAATATTCTCCATAAAAAGTCATCTCCTGATAAATAAATTCATTAAATCTCATTTTTATCATACATAGTGACAGAAACTAAAATACTCCTTTCAATACCCCAAATTAAATGGAAGTATTTTCATATCTACAACTAATCAAGTAATCAAATCAATCATAGTAAATTAATTAAAGGAATTCTTAGTAATGACTTATAGACAATAGTAATATTCCTTCTTCTTTTTTTTTTTTTTTTTTATTTTGCCAAGAGTAAATGAAACTCTAGTCAAAGTTAGGAAGCTTTTATTAATCTGGAAAGAACCATGTCAGGGTAACACCTCATATTAAAGAAAGAATATTGACTGTGTATTTTTGTGCCTGTGAAATGAAAGTGTCTAATGTACAATTGAGTGCTTAAAATTATATATCCAACCTAATGCCAGTTAATAAAGAAAACTCTTACATAATAAAGTGTAACCCCTACCTCTCTTTGTTTTTCTAGGAATGTCATGCTTTTTATGATAATTTAATAATTAACTAATTAAAGGGTTTATTGGAAAATTACTCAGCTCATTTTATTACTTAATTCCAAAGAGTTTTCAGTGAAGAACTATTAGAATATGACAGATGGGCAACCCTTCCCCCCAGAGGTTTCCATATCCTGAGCAAAGCAACCTTGTTTCATTTTCTGGGCAGGATGTTTCTTCCCCAGACAGGATGTTTCTTTTCCCCAGACAGGAGCCAATAGGCTTAAAGGTCACCCTGTTCCATGGGCAAAGAGCCAATGGTGTTGGGGTTGCTCTGATGCACCCCCCACCAGAAATCCCTATATAGGGTCCTGTTCGAGAGACTCAGAACACAATAGCTCGTCGCTGCTGAGAGGAGGAAGCCACTGACACAACAGCTGGACCCTGTAGAGAGGAGAGACTCTCAGACAACAACAGCTTGTCCCTGCAGAGAGGAGGAAGCCACTGCACCAGCCTCAGACCCATCGCCTCCAGCCAGATGGCAGCTGCCCTAGCCAACAGCTCCAGACCCACCATCTTCAGCCCAATGGCAGCTCCCCAGCCAACAGCTCCAGCCTCCAGCCAGACAGCAGCTGCCCCAGCCGACAGATTCAGAGATCCCAGCAGGCACCCATTTTCCATTCAGAGCTTGCACACTCCCCTCTCCCTAGCTCCCCTCTCCCAGCACCTCTTGGACCTTTGACCAGAGCACCTCTTCGACCTTCAGAATAAATGATTATTCAATAATTGTAGATAGTTAATTTTTTTTTCATTTTGGCTTTTATGATGTTTTAGTTTGCTTTTTGTTTATTTGTTATGTGGAATTAGCAAAAACACAGGTTATATTTTGCTTTGGACCAACAAAAACTATAAGAGATGCACTTTATCATACAACATGTATTTTTACAAGTGCCAGTCGATGACAGGGAAATACATCAGAATTGGAAATACTGTCAAGGAAGAACACAATCAAAAATACAAAAACAGTACGTTGATATATCTTTCTTAAAATTTGATTTTTATAGAAATATAAAATGTTGCATACGACTACAAATTATGTATGTTATTTAGTAAATTTAAAAGAACTTATTAAAAAGTCCATGAATCTGTCATAGTTTCAAATTATTCAGCCTGTAAGAGAAATTATTTTAGTTATTTTCCTTTTCTTTGTAAATAAAATTGTGAGTTTGGACTGTCAGATCATCTCTTATTCTGAGAAAAAGTTACTCACAGAGATTCACAGAAATCAACATAACCCAGATTTCAAAATTACTAGATGAAAAAAGTACAAGATATTATTTTTTTTCTTATTTAAGATCTCAGATAAACTTAATAGTCTGAGGAATATAGCATTTTGAAAAGCATACAGTGTTAATGTCATCATTATTTATACTGTGAGTCAGAATGGCAGGATTACCAATAAACTATGAAAGTACTTTTTGACCTGGAGATTAAAATTAATATGTTCACAGATTAACTAGTCAACAGCTGTTATAATAACTACTTCTTCTTTATTTGACTCTGTACTATTTGTACTGACAGGTATGGACATAACTATTCAATCATATAACACTGTATCATTTGAGGGTTTGAGGTTTTCATAGAGAGCATGAATCTGCTTACTCAACAACGTTTAGTTTTACTTTATTAAAATCTCAACATTTCCAACATGATTAGACATCACCACTACTCCTGTGATTCTGGCATCCTATTTAGTAAGACATACAGGACCATAAATAATTATGATACAGTGTAGAAAGTTTTATATTCAAAGTATTTTGAGAATACACTGACAGATACTATGCTAATTTACTCCTCAACCAGGCTTACTCTTTTTGCCTGACTAAGTTCTTCTGGACAGCTGAAAAACATGGTTAACTAGACCCTAGTACAGGCAAGGATTACTCTGTGGTTCAGTTCTGGTCAGTGAAATGTATTCCATTTTCTTCTTCCTCTGACTTGGAATGTAGGTGCTTGTTTTTAGGCCACCTGAATTGCAACTGTGAGGACAAAATCTGCAAGCCATGAACCCATACAAAACACATGTTGATTTCTCATATCAACACATATCTACTACCCTTAAATCCCTTGTTATGCAAAAAATAAAAATCCCTCACTTATTTTAGCCACTGTTCTAGAATGTTCCGTCACACACAGCCGAACACAATTCTCAGTGATGCAACAGAGAAGGATGGATGTTGGTCTGGGCAAAACAATTTTGTATATTATCCCCAAAGCACAGGCAACAGAAGAGAAAATTGATAAATGAGATTGTATCAAACTATAAAGCTTCTGAACAGCAAATAAAACAACACAGTGAAGATACAGCCTACAGAATGGGAGAAAATATTTGCAATCACTTCAACAAAGGATTAATACCCAGAACATATAAGAAACTTCAACAACTGAATAAAAACTTCTAAACAACATAATCCAATTAGAAAATAAATTACCTGAAGAAGTATTTCTCAAAAGAGGATTGTATAAATGATTGGTAAGCATATAAAAAATACTATCTTTAGTCATTAGGGAAATGAAGATCAAAACCACAATGAGATACCATCTTACCCCAATTAGAAGGGCTCTTGAAAATAATAATAAGAAATGATGATAAGGATTCAGAGAAAGGAGAATTCTCATATGCTATTGGTAGAAATGTAAGTTAGCACAACTATTAGTGAAATGGTAGGGAAATTCCTCAAAAAACTAGAGAGCTACCATATGACCCAGCGATCCTACCACTGAGTGTATATCCAGAGGAATTGAAATTACACACTATGTAAAAGAGACATGTGCATTCCCATGTTTATTGCAGCACTGTTCACAATAGTCAACAGATGGAATCAACCTAGGTTACAACCAGTGAATGAAAGGATAAAGAAAATATGTACATATACACAGTGAAAATATTATTCAGGTATAAAAAAGAATGAAATTCTGTCATTGTATCAATATAGGTAGAGGAGGAGGCCACTATGTTAAGTTAATTAACTTAGGAACCAAAAGACAAATAACATATTCTCACTTATATAGGGAAGGTAAACCATGGATCTTAATGAGTATAGAATACTATTTACCCAAGTGTGGGAATGGTGTGAGGGAGGGACAGATGAAGAGTGGCTGGACAAAGGGTTATGGTTGGATAGGAAGAATAAATTCTGATGTTCTATAGCGCAACAGAAAATTTAGTTGATGACAATTCATTGAATATTTCAGAACAGAGGATTTTGAAGACTGCCAACATAATGAAATGACATGTCAGAGAAGATATACCTATTATACTAATCTAATTATTATATAATATATGTGTGTGTTACAGTGTATCCCCAAATATGTACAGTTACTATGTGTCAATTAAAAATAAAAATATACCAAAAATAGAGAAGGGTATGAAGGGGAATTTTTTCATATGAAAACTTGGGGACAGAACTGGAAAGAAGTATAGGAGCTCAGAAACCCAGGGGAAGAAAACAACAAAGAAGAGAGAACACTGTATGTGTTAAGAATATATAGATTTCTGGGAGTGGTTCAGAAATCTAACAGAAGGACATAAAGAGAGAAAGATGGTTTAGATTGATAGTCAGAGGTCATGTTTTCAAGATAGGACTACGAACTTACTATATTAGACTCTGTTATCAACTTGACACCACAACTACTTGCTTTGAGGTTCTATGTTAAAGTTTTGGTGTTTTGTACTTCTTTTTAATTTTGTTTTCATTTTTCCACACTAGACCAAAAATGTACTTTTAATCTGACTTACAAATAAAATACAAAATAATTTTGCTTGGAAAACATAAACTAAATACACAGTAAAACAAGATACCTTATATTCACAAAGTGAAGTGAAAATCAGAGGTAAAAGAAAGTTGAAAAAAGACATGGGGAAGCCAGTTGAAGCTATTATTGTTTGTCACTTCTTGTTTCAGGTGATGACACAGAGAAGGATGAGGTTCAGTTTTAGGTCCTTATAGACGTTTCCATCATTTTGGTGTTGCTACACCAATTCTTATCAGAAAATGAGATTTGATACTGTGGGATGAAAATGTTGTAGAATGGAGCTTTCCTCTTGGTTGATGTTCCTCTTGTTTACTTTTATGAATATTTTTATATGGTTCCAAAAGGAACATTTTTAAAAGAAAGCTTTGTTATATTACATTGCGGTAAAGGACAATATTTTCACATCTGAATTGACGTAAAAGCTTTTAAGTCAGTGGTATCTAGTAATTGGTTTGGCTGCTTTTTTGGCTTTTTATCAATATGGATTAAAGGTTACCAATACACAGAATTATAGCTTGATTTAGAAGGTAAACTGGAAGCCATTATTCTCAAGAGGTCATGTAGATTAGCATCAACAGCTCAACAGACCACCATGAATTCGCACTTTATGACTGAAGCAGCCAGTAATCACTATGGGGACTTGATGAATTCCAATTTTTTCACCTTCTTCAAGAAGCCATTAGTAACTATTTCTGCTTTACCTTCACAGATACTTATATCCCTAGCTCCTTTGACATTAACACCATAGCTCCTCTGACATTAACACCAAGCCGGAGTCCTGCAACTAACACTTTATACATAGTGTCTCTTCTGTGAAAAAACAAAAGTTGTTACACCTGGTAAGAAATGAGAGGAATTTTGGTAGTTTTTGTTTCTTTTGCTTCTCCTCTATGCTCTTCTATTCTCCCTCTACACTCTGACTAGAATACTCGTTCAAAGTATATCTTAGATTACAATTCCATGGCTTCACACTACAGTGGTTTTCTATAAGCCACCAAAACTTGGCCCCATCAGACTTGGAGTAGAATAGCCTACTTTTCAGGAAACCATATAAACTCATTATCCAAACCATGCATACAGTCAAGCGTCAGCTCCTTCATTGCCCTTATTTGGAACCTAACATTTAGTCGCACCTAATTTTTTTCCCCTAGCTTAACCTGCCTGCTTTGGTGGACATCTGACTATCCTTTTCCATGGAATTAGCCCAATTTTTACCTCAGTAAATTACAGTTCATTGATTCCAGATACAATTACAGATGCCCTTTCTTTACAATCATTTTCAAACTTTTCTTTCATTCATATTATTAACCCTCCTATATGTTCCTTAACATTTATGCATATTTCCATTACAGGTTTATCATTTTTAAAATTAATTTTTTAATTTCTCTTCCTATCCAACATGACTTTTACTCTTAATCTTTGAAACCTCATCGTTTAATTTAATAATAACAAATTCTAATACTTTTGAAATTGAGAGCTATTACTTTTAGGTGAAAGTGTTTTAAATGAGTACATAACACTCTGCTTTGCATGTAGAAAATCATGGGAAGGTGAAAGACTGGAGTTAGAAAATACAAAAGTGATCTAAAAGAGTTGCTAACTGTATGATTGGAACATATATGATACAAGTAACTACATTTCTATATAGAATGGTTGCAATCTTTTACTGTGTCTCTACGCATCCCCTTGAGATCCATATATTGCCAGCCATCTACAGTGTGAGAGCAGGGTGAGTTTCCCACTGAGATTTAATATCAAATTAACTCCCTTGAGCATCCAGAGATTACGATTCTTTGATTACTAGTTCAATACTACAGGAACCTCTATATTATTGCAAATTTGTCCACATAAAAGACATGAACTCAAAGAGGTAAGATCACAATGTACTTTGGAGTCAGAGCCACTGAAAAGCTCCCAGACATCAAAATATTTCTCTTAACTCAATTACTAATACTTGAGAAATAACATTTGTCATCTAATAATTAGAGATGAGAGATGAGATGGCCCTTATGAACTAGCAAGCTCATTTCTACAAAGAAACTCCATCTAGAACTTCACTGGGCCCTCAATTTTTAGAAACTGAAAATCCCACATATGCCATCCAATCAAACCTCCATCTCAGTACTTAACACACTGACATTTAAAATACTAACATTGTGTTTTTATTCATTTTAAACCTCTAGTGAAGTAAAAACAATATTTGAGGGCTTTTTTTTATTCTAATCTTTATTATATCACCTGCATTTACTTCACTCGCTTAAATCAAATGGAGCTGGGTAAATATGCATTGAATGAAAAGATAATATCCAAATAGCCCTACTAATTTAAGTTACCTCATAGTATCTAAAGGTCTCATCCATCAACTTTTTTGATTCCAACACCTTCACACATCAAAGTCTTTGAGCCCTTTCCTTAGTCTGTGAATTAAAAATTCTGAATTCACAATAGCTAAGACCCAAACTGGGATTAGATGTCACAAGAATAAGGAGCAACTCATTTTGGACACAAGATTCATCATTTGATACTATCTTTTATCTAAGGAAGCTTCTGAAACCACGTTTCCTTCCCGCTTCTCTACTACCCCCATCTTTGGTCCATGATAATCATATTTTTCTGATTTAAAGCATCTAAAAAGGTTACAAGCACCTTAAATAACTACTACATAAAGATTTTCTGCTAATGATTTCATTAAAAAACAAACATTCATTTTGGGAATCAAATTTTAGGAAAAATATCTAACCGAAAACCCTTGGGCATGAACACATTTTCAAAGATGTTACCTATATTATCAACATTCAGGGTTAAAAATTTTATATATAGAATATACCAAAATATGAAAAATCTTATATGTATGAAAAGTCAAACATAGTCACTCACTTTTGTTCATAAGCTGCATCAAAATAGATGTAGATCATAATCCTACCAAATCCTGATGATATCAATGGTATCCACATCGAATTATATATAAAGAAGAGAAAGCATGGGCATATGAAAATAAAAGATATACTTTTATGTGTATTTCCAACATGCAGCCTTTAATAATAGCATGTAAGAGTTTATCTCCATGCATCCTCTTATCCCTCCCAAAACCATACAGAGAAGTGACATGATGATACTCTGCAACATAATGTGCGAGATAGTTGTGTGATTTACACAGAGAGAGAACTAATTGTATAGCCTGACTCTGCCCCCATACTGCAGAGTTTAGGAGTATGCAAGTTCTTAGAAACTTTCCTTACCTGCAAAGTTAGTCTTAAAGACAGCATCCATATCAAAGGTTTGTTATGAGGGTTTTAAAATTAATTTTTACATTTTTATTTTTTAAGGTTTAAATAAATGTAGAATGATTAGTATAGGATTAGCACCTATAAATATTTCAGAGTATTATAATTAATACACCAGAATTGCTAACTCAAATTGGACTGGTACTCTGATCTTAAACTGGCAGATATGGCATGCTAGTTACAATAATCTAAAGTTTTCTTGGAGAATGAATAACTGAGTTTAGTTTAAGGAATACTTCTCAAAGAAGAGTGATTTAGTGATTTTCCGATATCTCTGGTACTCTTTAATCAATGAAGTTTGACATACCTAACACTAAATGAGGTAACATTATGATAGGTTTTCAGGAATTCAGAAGTCTATTTCTTTATCTCCCCCTCTCCCAGAGTGTAATTCTTAGCATGAGCTCAATTAGAAGCAGAAAAAATTAAAGCATGACAAGTAAGTAAATGGTAGAAAATATTCTATTTAAGATTAAAGTTTTATCTTTGCAGGTCTTGGCAATTTATTGTCTGTTTAATTGAAGATTATTTCAAAGACTACTTAATGAATACAAGTTATTTCATTTTTTCCTGTGATTAGAAACCTGCATTCGCTTTTAAGCATGGACTGAGCCATTTTTTCTGCTCATTTCAAGGGCATTTTAGACATATTTATAATTCAGTCTTTTATTGTAATTTCATGTGGGCAAAGCACAAAGAATTGTCTGTCAATAAATGTCTATTGAAACCTTAGGACAAAACTTTAATAATAAGTGGTATTTTGAAAAAGAACATTGATATATCTTTAACGTAGTAACTTTTGACTGTATTGTACCTATCTAAGCTTCCACTATTAAAAAATACCTGAGAAATAAAGGAAGAATTAAGGACGAAAGATTTATTTGGGGCTCACAGTTTCAAAAGTTTCAGTTCATGGTCACTTGGTTCCTTTGTGTCTAGGCCTGTGATGAGGTAAAGTATCACGGCATAGAGCACATGATAAAACAAAATTGTTTACTATCTGGTAACCAGAAAGCAAAGAAAGAAAGGAAGGAACCAAAGGCAAAATAGACCTATCAAGGGCATATAACTAACTAATGACCTATTTCCTCCAACCAGGTTCCACCTTCTGAAGTTTCCACCACCTCCCAATAGTCCATTAAACTGTGAATCCATAAATGTATTAATTGATTCATGATGTCAGATCCCTCATGATCCAATAACTTCGCCAAATCCCCCTTATGAACACTGCTGCATTGGGGACCAAGTCTTCAACACATAGGCTTTGAGGGGGACATTTAAGATACAAGCTGTAACAGTACCACTAACTCTATTTCCTCTTGTTAATGGGATAAGGGGAAAGTCCTCCACATTAAACTCTGTTTTATTGATTACCTTTGAGAACAATAGACTTATCTGACTTCCCTTAGAAAACATGTTTTTACATCTAATAAGTATCAATGCATATTTTTTCACAGAGAAAACCTTTAAAAGGATATAACCATATTGATGAATTTACTCTGCTCCATACATTTCTGCAATTAAGCCCAAACTGGTCATTCTAGTGGCACAGAATAAAACTAAGTGTTGCATGCAATCACAGAAATAATGGTAAATCTAAATCTCAAAACTTCTTATTGAAGATCTTCATTTCAGAATTTCATTAAGCTCTTAAAGAATATTGTACTTGTAAGTAAGAGAAGAAAGAGGCTTCTAATCTGTTAGGATCTAGTATATAGTGTAATTTCTATAATGTATACCATCATATGAAAATATTAAGCTAAAAACATTTAGTTATTTGCAGCTACCTACTTCCAAATAAACAGAAATATTATTTGAGTATCAAAGTTATTCATTCTTCTGGAAAATGTGATTTTCATTCTTTTTTTAATTTCTAAACTTTTCTTGCCACTTTTTAAACACCATATCCTTCTTGACAATTTTCAAGTGAATTATTGAGGAAAAAATGACTAATGAAATTAGGTTATCCTAATTAGCTTTTCCTTTTAATCATTTAGGATGCAAATCAGATGATTTTTAGAAATAATACTGACACTGCCAAAATGTAATTGGCTATAAACACTGATAGAGTTTATTGCTGTATGCTTCATGTTCAATTATTTTACTTTGATATTGTCATAACAGAATTACTCATTAGAGTTATATCTATCCATATTCTGCAATGTATCTGACATTAGAAACACTTTCTGCTTTAATTTATGTAGTCAGTGAGAATGCTTGAATCTGAGGTTAAAAAATAATAATAATACATATTATTTAAGAACCAAGATAAAAATTAACAGATTAAAGAAAATCTTAGTGGGGCTGGGGTTGTGGCTCAGCGGTAGAGCGCTGGCCTAGCACGTGTGCGGCCCGGGTTCGATCTTCAGCACCACGTAAAAGCAAAGGCATTGTGTACAACTAAAACAAATAAATAAATATTTGAAGAAAAAAAATCTTAGTAATAGAAGTAGGTCCAGAACTAAGGAAATGGTTTTTCTTGTGACATTTTTCTATTAATTTTTTTTGCTTTAGTCTGATCAAATAACATTAAATAATATTTATTATGGAAATTAAAAGCTCTGGGGATATGTGTTCATGTGGAGGGTATAGTAGGTATAGATAAACATAAAATGCACAGTGGAACTTACAGAGCTTGGGGATAAAGAAAAAAATCTTTTCTGTTCTATATCAGACATGTCAAGTTTTGTGACAAAGAAGTAAGAAATCATAGTAGATCCAAATGTCCAATTTTGAACCAAGAGTTTGGTTGTCGAGATCTTATCAATTTAACCTTCTGGAAAGAAATGTAATGTCACTCAAGCTTGAAGCAGAGTAAGTGTAAGTTAATATGAAGGTAAGTATGTTGATGTACTGTCATGAAAAGTCCTACTTTTCTCTAAGCTTACTAAAGGTCAGAGATAGAAAAAGTAATGTTTTCTTTTCCCAAACACATAGCAATCTAAAAACCTGAGAGGCAAGGATATAAGAAGGTTTAAAAATACAAATTGTTTTAAAAGACATAGTGAAAATTAAAAAAATACTTTAGTCTATAATAGGAAATTGCTATTTCTGATAGATGAATTCAATGAATTCATAAAAATTCATAACTATGAAAAGCACAGATGTATAAATATTCAGAGTAATGTCAAGTTAAAAAGTTTAATAAAAGCTCATATTATAATTCAGTTTGAGAGAGTCTAGAAGAAAACAAAAAATAAAATAAAATAAAACAGATCATGTTAATGGAATAAATAAGGTTTTCCCTGATAATTCTCTTTGGTATGATTTTTTATTGATTTAAGTTACTGATGATCCATTTAAAATAGCTAACAAAAGAAAACTAGAAAAATTCTCTTTCCTCTTCTAAGTTAATTTTCTCAGGTATTTTGTCACAGTAACACAAAGCTAATAGGCATACCCTAGCCCTCAACCCTTCACTATCCAGTAGTCCAAATGACTACTTCTAGCCCAGGAAATATAAGCATATGCACACTTTAAGAGAAAATGCACTATCTCCACACTGTACTCTACCATCTCCCAACAGAATCCAGAGAATAAAGAACAGTACTCCAACATCCTAGATGGCCAAAGACCAAGTCTCCTAATCTCTGCATAGAAAGCTCCTGTACAATAGAATAATCTGCACCTGACCTAGACTATTACAGGAGCAACAATAAACACCTATTAAGTGTAAATTTTTAGATTTATTTATTAGTAAATGCATATAGCTTTGTTTGGTTAGGTTGGGTTATTTTGGTTTTCTTTTGTTTTTTTATGTTTTTATTTAATGTTGTCTTGACACAATATTTTGGCCCTGGCTAAAGGCTGATCAGTGTTCCTTTTTGAGAACTGATTAAGGCCACATTTCAACCACTTCCCTTTTCAGAATTTGTACCTTAAGTCATTAAACATATTACCTAATTTCCCTGGACAAGTCTTTATGCTCCCAAAGCACACAAAATTAAGTCAGTACTCAAGGAACTCAGGGAACCTAGGTAGCCTCACTTCCTTATAATACATAAGCTGCCTCCTACAGTTTCAATGTGCTATTACCCTGTCTCCATGTATAATTTCCTCTGTGGCCATGCCTGGTGACATTCTCTCATTTGGAGTGGAAAGTAACAAAGAATTCTACCTTTCATCTATACAAGTGGTGTCTCCCACTGTCGTAAAATCTTAAGTTTTTTTAAAATAAAAAAACATGAATTCAATGTTATCTTTATGAAAATATATCCCTAAGATTCTTTCAGTCATTTAGCAATCACTGGAATGTTTTTCCCCCAAAAATACTAAATATTCATTATGTTTAGTAGTTTGTACATTTTCTAAGACACATATTTTTATTAACTTCAGGAATGACCAAGTGCATGTGCTATTTAACTAGCAATTGGGTTTACTGGGCTTCCCAGCATCTGCATTTCAATGTGGTTTTGTTCTTGTCTCATATATATCTTTGTGGAAAATATAGTAAAGTACAAAAATCTGAATATCTTTGTGAAAAACAATCTTTGGTTGAAAAATAAAACTTCAATGAAAACTGAACAGAGTTAACATGGCACAAGAAATGACTCTTCAACGAAAGGTTTCAGAAATAAGTTGAGAACCTGTATAAATATATTCATATACTTGAATTTCATGTTTTTCAAAGGTACCAACCAAATCTCTCCAAAATCATAATATCTAATCACATAAATTTACATAATTCCATTTTCTTTTCGTGGTTTTCTTTTTCTTATGTGTCACTTATTTGAGAGATATGAATTATTTAAGAATAGAGGATGATTAGAGCAATATGAGACTCAAATATGGAAAAAAAAAAACACAGTAAACCCTGATATCTATTCATCCTATAACCTCCTCAATCCATGTTTGGGGGGGGGGATGGGGAAGAAAAAAGCTCATCTAGGACCTTTTACCTAAAACTGTGCCACCTGGTATTTCCTTAAACTAGAGTAGGAAATGTGCATTACTTTGTTTCCTAGAGATTTTGGAGATTAAAGGTGGGGCTAAAAGCCGGGCGCGGTGGCGCACGCCTGTAATCCCAGCACTTTGGGAGGCTGAGGCAGGAGGATCATGAGTTCAAAGCCAGCCTCAGCAATGGCGAGGCACTTAGCAACTCAGTGAGACCCTGTCTCTAATAAAAAAATCCCAAAAAAGGGCTGGGGATGTGACCCAGTGGTCGAGTGCCCCTGAGTTCAATCCCCAGTACCACAAAAAAAAAAAAAAAAAAAAAAAAAAAGGTCAGGGCTAAGTGGCTGGGGGAGGAAATCTAAGAATAAAAGGGAAAGAAAGATTTTTAGAGAGAAAGATTAAAGCGAGCTTTTCTTCTTGTCTTCTTAGCTTAGAGTCTTAGCTTAGAGAGAAAGAAAGATAGAGCTTAGCTTCTTAGAGAGAAAGAAAGATAGAGCTTAGCTTAGAGCGAGCTTTTCTTCTCTCTTCTTTCTTCCTTCATTCTTTCTTCTGTCTTCTGTCTTCCTCAGGAGCCTCGGCCTAACTCTGACCAGTCATTACTTCTTCTATCTGGTTTCTCTTCTGTCTTCTATCTGGTTTCTCTTCTGTAACCGCTCTGCCTACGTTCTGGCCGCTCTGATTCTTCTGACCGACCGAGTGACTGCCCGGCTGACTGAATTCTCCGTTCTCCTAACTCGGACCCGCTTTCACCCGGTTATATACCTTCAAGTTTTTCGGGTGCCTACAGGTGCGTCACATACATATCAGGTGGAACTTATGGCTTCCAGCTAGCTACAACAGCCCTTCCTAATTAGGGCTCCTTCATATTCCTTCCCTTTAGTTTATCTAGTTAATTCTTTTATTAAAAGAACTTCTATAACAATAGCTTTGATGAATTATACAATCATTGCTTTAAACAATCAAGTGACTGACATGATATAATGTGGTGGCTAAGGTCATATACCCTGTAGTCAAACTGTTTCTGTTTGCATTCCAGTTCCTCTACTTGTTGTGTGATCTTACCTATGTCACTTTACATACCTGGTTGGAGTTCAGTCTGACCCTCTAAAAAATGGAGATAACAGTAACCATACTATTGTAAGATTAAAGGAAAAAAATGGATGTATATTAAATGAATATGTAAAGTGCTTAAAACAGTGCCTAGCACTAATTAACTGTTACCTATCACTAATATTTGCTGTAATTGAAAGGGTGAGAGTGTGGAAATTGTAGCATTATAGCTAACTCTCTACATAAACTTTAATAAGTTATTTACTTCTCTAGGTCTCCAAATCCTTTTCTATAAAATGAGAGATTGGGGCTACATTGTTTTTCAGTTCTTTCCTAGCTCTAAAGTTTTGAAAGTCAAATAATGTCTTATAGAAATCATTTGACTGCCACTTTAGTCATTACCCACCTAATGCATCCCTTATAAATGCTTTAACAGACTATGAATGTAATCTTTAGAGTTGTACTTTGTTTGGTTGAAGGTGACTGCTGAATGAGTTAGCCACTGTGATCTTCCCATTTTTTCCTTATATTAAAAAAGGAAAGATGTCATTTGGTTGATGTTCCAGCAAAAAACAATGAGTATTTGGGTAAGGTTGTCAAAAGGAGAGATCATCAAAAATACCTTTTTCTTTCAATGTTGCTTTCATGTAGTACTGCAGACACAACAAAATGATGTCTGCAGAAATTAAGCTGCAGCATAATACCACCTAGAAAACAATATTAGTCAATAGTCAACTTTTAAATGTAATTCTTTTAATACTCACATATAGTAGTGTTTAACTGCTGTCATACAGTTTGCCATAGATATTTTCCATTTTTTTAATCACTCAAAATATAAGATACAGATGGATCTTGTTCCATGAAATCTCTGGTTTCTTTCTCCTTCACTGACCACACAGGCAATATTCATGAATCACAAAGCTGAGACTTAACATCTTCTTCAATTAGTACTGGACAATAATAATTCAAATATTCATTTCTAAAAATGGTAACATTATAGATACAATACTGAGGAAGGCAGACAGACACTTATTTCATAGGAGAATAAAGCTAATGGTGATCAGTTATACATTTCACATATTTTTCATGGGTCAGGAGACAAATAGGTTACCTCTTACTTTTTGTTACTTGAAGTGCAGGCTGTTGTAAAGGAGAAGAATATATAATTCAAGATTTGCTCAGGTCAGATGTAAGCACTGAGATAATTGTTCTACCTGAGCTTCCTGTTAAAGCTGAAGCAATAGACTCCAGGCAGGACTCAATCCTTAATCATAATGTAAACTAACCATAATGTAAATAAATACAGATAGTTAATTTTTTTTTCTTTTTTAGATGTATATATAAAACATATTTGGGGGGTGGAACATTGGTTTTATTTAAAATACACCTCAATAAGAATTCGGTGGGACAGAAACTATAGAAGAACTAAAAATTCTGCTAAATTGGGAGGTTATTATTGATGTTTCTGTGGAAGATATTCAGGTCAAAAAAGACTTGAAGTGTAATGTTAACTAGGAAAGAAGTTGGACATGATTTATTTATTTATTTATTTATTTATTTATTTGGTACCGGGGATTGAACTCAGGGACACTCAACCACTGGGCCACATCCCCAGCCCAACCCTTTTTTTTTTTTTTTTTTTTTTTTTTTTTTTTGTATTTTATTAGAGACAGGGTCTCACTGAGTTGCTAAGTGTCTTGCCATTGCTGAGACTGGCTTTGAACTCACAATTCTACTGCCTCAGCTTCCCAAGTGCTGGGATTATAGGCATGCACCAAGGCTCCCGGCTATTTATTTTTATGTGGTGCTGAGGATCAATCCCAGGACCTCGTATGTGCTAGTGAAGCACTCTACCACTAGGCCACAATCCCAGCCCCTAAACATCATATTTAGATGCTGACAAATGGACCCCTGTTCATGATTTCTTTGTGCCATGCCTCTCATTATAGGTTAAGAAATCCATAGGTCCAGGGACATTAGCCTTTTTGGTGCCTACCCTCTCCCTCCTACAGCATGCTCCGTGTCTACAGTCACGCAGAACTCCATGCCCAGGAGGTCCTAGGGCATGGAGTTCTGGGTGACTTTTGATGGCTTTTGCGGTTTCTTCTCTGATTTGTTCCCATAAGGGCAAACATGACCTATGAGTTCATCTTTAGGCTTGAGAAAAGGAACCAAAACACTTTTCTGGGGTAATATAGCAGTAGAAAATTATGAGATATACAGGTTAGAGGGTCTATATATAAATGGGTGAGGACCCTGGCAGGAATGGATGGAGCATGAAGGTTGAGCATACACATCCATTTATAGTCCTGCCTGAGCTTTATAAACTTTAGGACTGGGCCTGGTGATGCACACATGCTTTAGAAAGATCACTCTGGCTATGTTGCAAAAAATGGAGCAGAGACAGAAGAGTAAAAGCATACTATTTTTAATCTGTTGAAGTATTACAAGAAAGAGTTAATATTCCGGGAAAGAGCTAACACAGGGTTATGACAGTGGAGATGGAGGCAATTGATGAACTGGCATTTGATTAATATGAGAGCTAAAATGGAGAGAGAAACTAAAGATTACACCCAAATTTTTGATTTTCACAACTGAAATGATGGTAGCTGTTATTTCAATAGGTATAATAGCAGAGAGAATAAAGTTTACAGATAGATTACATTGAGTTCAATCTTTAAACTTAAAAGTTCCTGTGGAAATCAAGATGGAGATGACCAATGCAGCCCTGAATTTTAGGAGATAAACAAAGCATGCTGGAGAAATAAATTGATGACATTAACAAATTGAGAGTAACTGAAGCTCCAAAGTGAATGAGGTCATCTGAAGACAAAACAGTTAGCAAAGCAAACATTTAAGTGATACAAACTTAAAGAGGACTCTACCACCAAGTGTGTTTTCAACAAAGTTAATAAAACCTATCAATAGAGATAATACTTTTGTGCTTTAACAATCAATACCACCTACTAATCCTGAATGCATAGCCTGCAAAGATTTTTAGCTATTTTTAAATATATTTAATTATATGCGATACATGAGTCATTGTAACTTATTCACTTGTAACCAATGATGTTCTATAAATTGCAATTTTTAGTAGACATAAAAATATACCTTACTTACTAAGTAAAATTAAAGTGGAAAGTAGCTGATTATATTAATATGCATTTGTTTTTTGTTTGTTTGTTTGTTTTTTGAACTGGGGGTTGCACCATGGACACTTAGCCATAAAGCTACATCCCAGCCCTTTTTATTTTTTTACTTTTGAGACAGGGTCTCACCAAGTTGTTTATTGCCTAAGTTGCTGTGGCTGCCCTCAAACATGTGATCCTCCTGGCTTAGCCTCCCGAATAGCAGGGATTTTAGGCATGTGTCATAGAACCAGCTACTATTATGTAATGTTTATAGTTGGTGCATTATGCTCAACATCACTGGCAATTAGAGAAATGCAAATCAAAACTACTCTAAGATTTCATTTCACTCCAGTCAGAATGGCAGCTATCAAGAACACAAACAACAATAAATGTTGGAGAGGATGTGGGGAAAAAGGCACACTCATACATTGCTGGTGGGACTGCAAAATGGTGCAACCGCTATGGAAAGCAGTATGGAGATTTCTTGGGAAAATGGAAATGGAACCACCCTATGACCCAGCCATCCCACTCCTGGGTCTATTCCCAAAAGACTTAAAAACAGCATATTACAGTGACACAGCCACTTCAATGTTTATAGCAGCACAATTCACAATAGCTAGGTTGTGGAACCAACCTAGAAGTCCCTCAGTAGATGAGTGGATAAAGAAAATGTGGTATATATACAAAATGGAATTTTACTCAGCAATAAGAGAGAATAAAATAATGGCAAGCCAGGCGTGGTGGCTCACGCTTGTAATCCCAGCACTTTGGGAGGCTGAGGCAGGAGGATCGCGGGTTCAAAGCCAGCCTCAGCAATGGCGAGGCACTTAGCAACTCAGTGAGACCCTGTCTCTAATAAAATACAAAAAAGGGCTGGGGATGTTGCCCAGTGGTTGAGAGCCCCTGAGTTTCAATTCCCGGTACCACAAAAAAAAAAAAAAAATAATAATAATAATAATGGCATTTGCAGGTAAATGGATGAAGTTGGAGAATATAATGCTAAGTGAAATTAGTCAATCTCAAAAATCCAAATACCGAATGTTTTCTCTGATATAAGGAGGCTAGTTCACAGTGTTGTTGGAAGGGGGTACATAGGATCAGAGGAACACTAGAATGGTCAACGGAAAGGGAGGGGAAGGGAGGGAGTAAGGAGGGAGGCAGGGGAGGAAAAAAATTGGTGGTTGAATGAGATGGATATCATTATCCTAAATGCATAATTGAAGATCTGAATTGTACTTATATATTTTGTATACAAGCAGTTGTATGTAAAAAGATATTATACTTGTGCATGATGAATAAGTAAATAAATAATTTTAAAAAATAAATTTACTTACTCTTCATTGAGTACCATATGCCAGATACCATGTTGAGAACATTTTACTTATAATTTCATTTAGTCCTCATGAAGAACATATAAAATAGTCTTTTTTACAAATTAAAAAAACCCTGTATTTCAGAGAAATAAAATGACTTGTCATAATCACAAAGTTCATAAGTAGCAAAAGTGGAGTTAGAACATTTTTTGGTATCAGAAAAGAAAATAGAGATAAATAAGAATACTCTTAGCAGATAATTTAAGCTTGTGTGCTTTTTCCTTACCACCATGATTTACAATAAATAATGTTAGGGCACCTATAGGTTGATTTTTTCATGTGCCCACCACTGGAAAAAAATACAATCAATTTTGACTTGCTATTTCTTTCTACTACATGATAACTAAAATGTAACTAAGTTTCAATTGACACATTTAAATATTAATTTATTTGGCATAATTGCCAACCAATACTTGACACTTGTACTATTCAAAACAAATAGAAAAAAATTAGTAATTAAAGAATTGAGAAAATGACAATTTGAATATGTGAAAATTCCTAAAGAATTATAATAATAATCCAGATTACTTACTAAACCATGTATAAAGCAAAATCATGAATAATGTTAAATAAAATCATAGGCAAATTCTAAGGAAAGTAAATATTAAGTAAAATTATTTTAATTGATCTCATTGATTACTACCATACAAAGTGATACTAAGGACTTGAGATATATTTCTATACTTAATCCTCCTAAAGCTATATGTATGCTATAAATGTTCAAATGAATTTTTTCTTTAGACATAACAGTAAATTTTAATATCATTCTTATTCAAATCATCATAAATTCCCAATTGTAAGACATAGTTAATGAGATACTTTGTTTTTTTTTTTGTGTGTGTGTGGTACCAGGGATTGAACTCAGGGGCACTCGACCACTGGGTCACATCCCCAGACCTTTCTTTTTTTGTATTTTATTTAGAGACAGGGTCTCACTGAGTTGCTAAGTGCCTCACCATTGCTGAGGCTGGCTTTGAACTCGCGCTCCTCCTGCCTCAGCCTCCCAAAGTACTGGGATTACAGTCATGTGCCACCGCGCCCAGCTGATAATTTTGTTCTTAATTACTTTAATAACTCATAAAAGCACCTCAATATACTATGTTAAATATGAAGATAAAATATCTAAATGGTTTCTGCTACCCTTGTTATGACTTGATCATGTTATATAATAATTGGGGGACAACACTAGAAATGTAAAATGGATCTACAATATCAATGAATGAACACTTTCTAGGAGTCAAACAATAGAAACTCAGACAAGAAATAGAGAATGTAGTAAAATTAGAGAGAAAAATTTTACTTTGAAAAGATGAATTCAACAGAGATGTTCCTAAGTAAACAAAAACACCCATTATTCTATTTTGAGGTTGATATATAGGCACATACATTAGGGAGGAAAAGGAGACAGAAAAGGAGAGAGACATTCTAGAGAGGTAGACAAATAAATGAAATCAGTCACTTCTAAGTATTGATTTTAATAAACATGTTAAGCTTTCTCTAAGGTATATTTTTGTATAAACATTATCATCAATAATGAAATTCTATTGATTCAGAATCTCCCAAAGCAAAATACTTTCTTCATGTACATAAAATCTTCTATGATATTGCATCAATTTTTGTACATTCCAAGGATTTCCAATACATAAATTACTCTTTTAACATATTGAGCTTATTTCCATACTGTCTTATTTATTATTATTATTATTATTATTATTATTATTATTATTGTACCAGGAATTGAACCCAGGGTCATTTGGCAGCATCCCCAGACCCTTTTTGTATTATATTAGAAACAGGGTCTTGCTGAGTTGCTTAGGGCCTCACTAAGTTGCTGAGGCTGGCTTTAAACTCACCATCCTACTTCAGCCTCCTGAGCTCCTGGAATTACAGGGGTACACCACCATACCCAGTTTATTTATCTTATTATTGACTTAAATTACTGTTGGATTCCAGGCAGAAGGCTTCGCCTTCCAGGCAGAAGGCCACACCTCCCCAGGTACTTTGTGAAAAACTACAGCTCCCAGGATCCTCAGCGGGACCAAAAAACCTGACCAGCAAGTCCCCTCTCCACTACCCCCCCCCCACCTCTTCTGGCCTATAGGACAAGGACTCACTCCAAGGGGGTTTTATGGCCCCTACTCTATTTAAACCAGGACCGGACTGAGCTCACTCTCTGTTCCTGCTCTCTGTTCCCGCGTGTTCCATCTCCCGTTCGTTCCCTGCAGTTTGTCCCCATCCCCTCCACGTGTTTCTTTGGTAATTCAATAAACCCCTTTCCTTTTCCTATACGACAGTTCGAGCGTCCGTCCCTCCTGCAAATTTCTCTAACAATTACTTTGTATACTTGTAAGATTTTAAGATGCACTAAGATACAGTAAGAGGAGGACAGAAGGAATAGGTTTAGTTTTGACAAGGTGTCAAAAGACTAAATAAAAGGAAAAACTACATGCTGCCCCTGTTTGAAATTTCATGATTTAATAACATTATAGTCACAATTACCTATACATTCAATTTTTAGTAGGTTAATTTAACTAACCTATTAGGTAACTAACTCATACCTTAGAATTTTTTATATTAGTCATTTAAAAAGTCTTGAGATAATCTCTGCTGTATCAGGCACTGTGTTTTGTGCTCACAGGGCAGAAATAAACAAGAAGTTCCTGATCATATTGAACTCAGAGTCTATGGGGAAAAAAAGTAAAAAAAAACAGTGATTTCACTGCAGTATGTTAGTGGCTCCCATAAATGCATGCTCAGGTGTTATAAATGCAACAAAAAGAATGAATTTGTTGATTAGCCAAACAGATCCAGGAAATGTTCTCTGGACAGATTGCTTACTCCTCAAGTAAGCCCAGATGCCTTAAAGAACTTTCTCAAGCCTAGAAGAAGGATACGAATTTGCCATGTAATATAAATAGCACATAAGAAGACAAAGCACTGAGTTAGTATCAAGAGGGCAAAAACTGGAAATTAATTAAAATGATATCAGTAGAAGGTACATACGGGGAAGTAGAAAGAAATCAAGCTATAAAAGGAGGTAGTGTTACCGCCTATTGCTGGTGACAAGTTCTGCTCCCCCAAATGTTGAAGTTTGAACTTTAGAGAAGCACAGAGGCAAGCATATAAAGCAGAGTTTATTTAGTAGGGGGTAACATAGACTTCTCTCAGGAGGAAGAAGGGGGCCATTGTTGGTATCCAGGTATCCCAAGAAGTAAGGCAGTTCTGCCTTTTTTATATGACCTAGGCTTCCTTTGTTCTCCTGTCTTCCCATTATCTCTCTCTTTCCTGTTTATGTAACCAGGCCCAGAAGTGCTGGGTGGGATGGCCAAATGGTGAGAAGCTGAAGGGGGAAGGGCAGGATGGTGCGGCCTAGGGCACATTAATTAACAACTTTATAGCTCCCTGTAGGGAGGGACAATTCCTGAGACAGGTTACCTTGGCAACAGGTTGGGGCAGAGCCAGGTTCTTGATAAGGGTAGAGGAAGGGCTCTGAAGGAATTAACATTTTAATCTCTCAGAGGACAGCCTCCAACTTCCCAGTACTCACTCAAAATTGGCTTTCTTGATCTGACCTGATTCAATTTACCTATCTATACTGACTGCCTGTCAGATTCTAGCTTCAGTAGGAGCCTTTTTCAGTAAAGTTGTTTGAAAATTATCCTGAAACTAAAAATCATAGGAGAAATTTGTATATTTATCTAAATAGCATCTTACATGATTAATCTGGCTGCATGTACTTTCACAAGAGATTCAGGTATCAGATAAGTGAATATGTTCTTACAAGGACTTAAGTCAGAAATGCAGACCAAAATTAAGGTAAGTGTAGTGGGGATGGATTAGAGAAGAAATGAGAGTAATAGATTGCATGCAGAGGGGTGACTGAGAGGCCGCTGATGGATATAAGTTTGCATAGGGATTCTCTGATGACGAAGTTACAGGTTAAGGTGACAATCATCATTGGCATAGTAACTGCTGATGAACTATGCTTTTGGAATATTAAGGTGTCATTGATCAAGTAATGGCAATATGATTCTCAGATCTGAATCTGAAGAGAAAGTTTAGAATATATTAAAGAAGCAACATGATATAAGTGATATAATTTGGTTTAAGTCAACCAGGAAATGTGGGAAGAATGAGAACAGATGCAAGGAAAATGTCTTATTCTTTCACTCAAAGGAGAAAACTTTTTTAGATTTAACTATGAAAAATTGAATTTAAGGTTTTTCAGATGATTGAAAATCATTTCTTTTTCAAATGTAAAGAACTCACTCAAATCCACACATCAAGCTGTCTCTAATTTAAACTGAAAATAAAAAAAGAATAACCTTTTAAATGAGTGTGATTTTTATCAGACTTTTGAACTAATCTTCACATCATGTTCAGAGGCAAGTCCATCTTAAAACTAATGAAATTTAAATGTCAGGGTCTCTCAAGCAGTTTCCTTGCAAGGTCTAGGAAAGGGCCCACTGGTATGATCATGAAGTCGTGTAATTTTTTGAAAAGTTGTCAAAGTAAGATATTTTAATGGCAAATGGTTAAGACCACTGCCTTTTTCTATTCAACTCCTCCTCTTGTGAGTCCACAGAGGATACCTCTGGGAATCTGTAACTAAGGGAACTTGAGCTACCAATATATTTAGCTTGAGTTTACTGGCAAATATTTATGTGAATTGGTCACTTTGTGCATAACTAGATAACTGCCACCTGGATCAGTATAGAAATGAATCCTAGAAATATTCCTCCACTCACTAACTTTAAGATGTGGCAGGACTGAAATCATATTAGTATAGAAAGCGCCTTTGGCACACCACACTATGAGCTCAAGGAAGACACTATGATTGCAAAAGTCTTCAAAATCTTACCCATATATTACAAAACCTTATTCATATATTTCCAAAACCTTTCCCAGTTTAGGCAAACAATTCTAGAAACTCATGATATTTTTTGATCATGAGTTATAAAATGAAAAACAATTCATAAGCTATCAAAAATAGTTTGATCAAATGATAGAGAAAAAACTAATTTTTTCTTTCCTCACTATAGAAAAAAAGATATTAAAAAAACTTTGTAATATGAAGAGTTGGTTAAAGTATACAGCCAAATTTAAGGAAGAAAAAATATTATAGAAGGTATCATGCAATTAATGGAATAAATATCATGCTAATTTTCTGGATTTCTTTAACCTAGTGGTTTTGGACAAATTTTAAATGCAATTATATATTTTACTTTTTCATTCTAAGTAGATGCTTACTTTTTTACTTAATTATTCATTTTTAATTTTATACTACTTTGTTAAACAGAACTTCTTAAATTGTATAAGATTTAGATATCATAAAATGAGTTCTTTCTTGATAATATGCTTGTTACTGGCCTAGGGAAAGCAATAGTTTGAAAACTTTTCTTCAATGGTCATTATGTTGTTGTTGAAAAAATAGGCAAAAATATATTGAATATTATTTGTAGATATTTGTGGGAATTATTTCTAGATTTTTACTAATATGATTGATATGACCGATGACTAATATGACTGATAGGACTAATATCTAATGTCTTTAATGTTTTTTAATGCACAACTTAATGTCATGATAGGTTAACACTCTTTCAAATATATCATTGTCATATAACAAATTTACATTGATTTTGGAATATTATAATCTATAATCGTTGTTTTAAAAGTATATTGGCACCTGGCACTGTGGCATAGGCCTGTAATCCCAGGAGCTCGAAAGGCTGAGGCAGGAGGATCACAAGTTCAAAACCAGCCTCAGCAACAGCAAGGTGCTAAGAAACTCAGTGATACCATGTCTTTAAATAAAAACACAGAAAAGGGCTAAGGACATGGCTCAGTGGTAATGGTTGAATGCCCCGGAGTTCAATCCCTGGTACCAAAAAAAATATATATATATATATATATGTTAGTCTATTTCACCCTTTTTGAAGAAACTTATCTGGAAAAATATTTAGTTTTATAACACAGAGTATATTCTCCTTGTTTTATTGCTGAAACAGAAAACATGATAATAAATTTCTTGAAAAATTTGTTATTATTGAGAAAAAAAGAGATTTGTAAAAATATCATTTTTTGTTTTATTCTGCAAAGACATATTACTGACAACATAGTAGACCCACTCTTAGGTGTCTGTGAAGGACAAAAGGGCCATAAGATTCATGAAAAACAGCATTTTAATATATTAAGCATAATTCTTGCAGGCACTGATATTTAGAGACATGAGAGAAAAAGTACATTTTTTAAAATGTCAATCGTGCAGTTTCTGCAGGTCTAAAGCACTTCAAAATTGCAAAACACTCCCTAACAGAAAATAGGAGAGGCTTCACCTTCCTATCAGAATAGAAAGGATGATTTCTAAACACTAAATACTTTCATAACATTTTTCCATAATGCTAATTGGACATACACATATTTTTCTTTTGAAGTCATTATACTCTTATTTATCAGACTCAATATTTTAAATATTTTAAACTTTTTTCTAGGGCATTCCAATCTCTTTCATTTCAAAGTTCGCAGCAGGTCAAGATGCCAAACTTTAGGGCATCATATTCTGAGCTCCAATACCAAAATCTGGGAGGAGTTTATGTGAACTATAATATTAGTGGGTTGAATTTAAAAATCCAATTAGTGTCACACCTTTATTCATAACCTGCCTTTAACTCTAAGTGTTTAATTCAGTGATTCAATTATTATTTCCTTACATATGCTATACTATATATTTACATAGAATACCTCCAACCTCCTTCATATAAATTCTAGCATAAATTAAAAAGTTAGTATACATGAGGATTGCCAATAAATGTTTAATTTTTGCAGCTGAAACTCAATATCTTCTTAGGCTACTGTTAAAAAAGTAATAATTTCATCCCTAAACTAAAGCATTTTTAAAATTTCTCATTGTAAAATTACTACTTGAATTCTTATTCTGGCCAAACTAAATCATGAAAATTAAACTTCTAATTCTCAAATAGATCAAATACAATTATTTTTGACTTGATTATTAATTGCAATTACTATGCTTATTGTACACAAGAAACTACCTGAGGCTTTAGATAATATTTGACCTTGAATCTATTGATTAGCAATTTATTTGTCCTGGCAACCAAACAATTAAATTTCAATCATTCTATGTTTGGCTTAAAGATATTTTTCCTAATAAAATATATTTAGACTACTTAGCCTGCTACATTTTTCAAAGTTTCAGAATATTCTTTATCAAGGTATGGAAGAAAATGACATAAAGGAAAGAAATAATACTTCAAAGACTTCATCTTAATCTTTGTAGCAAGAAAATAACTCAGGATTTCACAAAGGATGAACTAAATTGGCATCCTGCCATTTTAATACACTTCTGTATTATCCTGACCCTATCTGTACACATTGATTGGAACATTGTGCTGTGTGTTCTTTACAAATGTCTCAGGAAAAAAATGACCCTGCAGTGCAACAGTCATTACAAGACAATTTGACTAGTGCTTAGAGGTCTTCAGTTGTTGAAAGAAAAGAGGGAGATTATCTAGAACTAATAAGGTGGCAATGACATTCAGAGGATGAAGATAAAAGGCAAAGAAAAAAAGAAGAAAAAATAAATAATAAATGCAAGGAAATTGTCAAATCTTCATTTTCTCCCATGAGTTAAGATTGATGTAGGATTATAAAATAATTTCTCAGTCCATTGCGGTGGAAAGTATTACAGTCAAATACAAATGCATTTCTTTGTAAAGTATCTAAACTGCACATCACAACTAGTCAGACAACTAAAAAGTTAAATCATGCTAGAGAATAGCAGTGAATCATTTTTTTAAATAAAATGAGAGCATATGCATTTTAATCATGAAAAACACATTAAAAAGTGAGTCAAAATGAGTATATCTAGATTAAATAAATATCTGGGTGACTAGAAACCCTGAAAATTGTGATATATGCTTTCTTTCTTTTTGTTCTTTTTAGTTAAACATGACAGTAGAATGTATTTTGACATATCATACATACATAATGATGTAGCATTACACTGGTTGGGTATTCACATATGAACATAGGAAAGTTATGTCTAATTCATTCTACTATCTTTCCCATTCCCATCTACCACTGCTTCCCCCGTACAATCTGGTGAACCTCCACTCCTCCCTCCCCATCACTTTTTGTGAGTCAGCATCCGCATATCAGAGAGAACATTTGGCATATGGTTTTTGGGGATTGGCTTATTTCAATATGCATGATAGTCTCCAGTTCCATCCATTCAACAGCAAATGCCATAATTTCATTCTTCTTTATGGATGAATAATATTCCATATTTTCTTTATCCATTCATCTATTGAAGGGCACTTAGGTTGGTTCCGTAGCTTAGCTATTGTGAACTGAGCTGCTATGTATTGATGTCATATATGTCAATATAGTATGCTGATTTTAAGTCTTTTGGGTATATGCCAAGGAGTGGGATAACTAGGTCAAATGATGGTTCCATTCCAAGTTTTCTGAGGAATCTCCATACTGCTTCCCAGAATGGTTACACCAATTTGCAGTCCCACCAGCAATGTACTAGTGTATCTTTTCCCCCACATCCTCGCCAATGTTGATTGTTACGGGTACTTTTGATAATTGCCATTCTGATTGGAGTGAGATAAAATCTCAGTGTAGTTTTAATTTGTATTCCTCTGATTGATAGAGATGTTGAATATATTTTCATATATTTGTTGAAGAGATGTTGAATATATTTTCATATATTTGTTGACCATTTCTTCTTCTGTGAATTGTCTGTTTAGTTCCTTTGCCCATTTATTAACTGAGTTATTGGTTTTTTTGGTGTTAAGTTTTTTGAGTTCTTTATATGTCCTGGAGATTAATGCTCTATTTAAGGTACAGGTGGCAAAGATTTTCTCCCATTCTGTAGGCTCTCTCTCCATGTTCTTGATTTTTTTTTCTGTGAAGAAGTTTTTAGTTTGATAAAATTTCATTTATTGATTCTTGGTTTTACTTCTTGTGCTTTATGAGTCTTGTTGAAGAAGTCAGTTTTTAAGGAGACATGATGGAGTGTTAGGCCTACATTTTCTTCTAGTAGGTACAGTGTTTATGGTCTAACACCTATGTCTTTGGCCCACTTCGAGTTGAGTTTAGTGCAGTGTAAGAGATAGGGGTTAAATTTCCTTCTGTTACATATGGACTTCCTGTTTTCTGGCACCATCTGATAAAGACGCTATCTTTTCTTTAATGTATGTTTCTGGTGCCTTTGTCTAGTATGAGATAACTGTATTTATGTGGCTTTCTCTCCATCATCTATTTTGTACCATTGGTCTTCATGTGATATGTGCTTTCTGACAGAATATTGGGCCACTAATCCAGGCACTGACATATCAAGTCAATACAGCATCCTCAGGGATAGAATAATAGTATCATCTGAGCTCCGTGCAGTGAATTGGTGAATGCCCCCAGAGGTGACTTGTTCCCACACTAACCTCTTTAAAAAGAGAGAGAGAAAGAGAGAGTATCATGATGTCTCTAAAAATAGTAGAGATGTAAAGACATTCCTAGGTTGAGTATAAATTGTGTAAGCAAAATCTCACATTTAGTTTGTTTTTTCATGGAGGAGAACTTTGTGGTTACAAGGAAAACATGCTTTTTTTTGTTCATCTTAATATTATAATAAGAGACTATATCCCTCTCTAAATCATAGATGTAAGCAATCAATGCACTTTTCAAAATACTCAAGAGTCTATATACAGCTGATTTGAGTACACAAGGATGTTTGAATTCCATAAATATTAGAAATAAATAAAGATATAAATTGTATGAAGCTATCATTCTAAATATCCCCACATTTACTCATAATTTTATAAGTTTGTGAATGTATGTTGAATGGGCTTATTAATGGATGAAATGGGTCCAATTTTAAAGAGGGCTAGGAAATGTTCCCTCAAATTGCCTCATTTATATCATGGAAGTGATCTATAAGATATTAATAAGAAAAATATACTATGTTATTCTGTTTAATGGCCATATGCATTTGTGAGAATCATATACTGCCACATTGTGTTATAACAGGTGAGGCCATCTCACTGTTCTCAGAGCTGCTTTTCTTTCAGAAACCCTGATGCCATTCTTACACTGAGTGATTAAGTAACAAATTTCTAAATAAGGTGTTCCAAACCCTCTGTGTCTGGGAGACAAAAAAAATAATAATAACAACAAAAATCCCTGACTCCCAAGCCAGTAATGCAAAAGATATTTAAAAGAATCCTATACACTCAGATGATTGAAGAAAAAGAGATTGGGGAAGAATAAATCTCACTAGAAGACTAGATACACAAATGAGAATTAGAATCAAATTAAACACAAAAATAAATCAAAATGATAAGAAGTAACACATTCCTCTCTATAATAACACTGAATGCAAATGGTCTCAAATCTCCAATTTAAAGACATTGACTGGCAGAGGGATTAAAAAACAAAACACAAATACTTATTGCCTTCAAGAAACACACCTCATGGGTAAAAATATTCACAGGATAAAACCAAAGGATGAAAAATGATATTTCCATGAAAATGGAACCCCAAAGCAAGCAGACTTCAAGACAGAGACAGAAGAAGAAAGTCATTACATATCGGTAAAGAAAATTGTGCAAGAAGCTTTAACAATAGTAAATGACCCAAACATGAGTGCACCTAATTACATTAAGCAAACACTATTTGACATAAAGGCTCAGGTAGCCCCCAATACAAAAGTGGTGATTTCAATCTCTCTCTCTAATAAAATCAACAAAGTTACTATAGAGTTAAAACTTAAGTCAAATGTACTTAAAAACACCTATAGACTATGTCATCCTACAATGGCTGAATATAGACTCTTTACAGTTTTCTTGGAACTAAAGATCATACTTTAGGCCACAGAGCAGGTTTTAATAAATACAAAAAAGTTGAAATAATTACTTGTATCTTATCAGATCATAATGGAATGAAATGAGAAATAAATAAAAAGGGAAAACACAGACACTGCACAAATACATGGAGATTTAACAAGGCACTTATGAATGATGAGTGGGTTATCTAAGAAGTAAGAGGAGAAATATAAAAATTTTTACAATCAAATGAGAATAGAAATATAACATACAAAATCTTTAGGACAGAGAAAACACAGTTCTAAGAGGAAAGCTTATAGCTATGAGTACCTACATTTAAAAAGAAAGAAATCAGAAAGATCCCAAGTAAATAACCTAATTATATATCTCAATGTCTCAGAAAAAAAAAAAAAAAGACAAACCATTCTCAAAACTAGTATAAGGAATTAAATAATAAAGATGGGAGCTGTAATTAATGAAAAGCATTAAAGAATAAAAATGATCATTGAAACAATGAGTTGATTTTTGAAGGGATATACAAGTTAGATAAACCCTTAGTAAACTAACGGAGAGAGAGAGAGAGAGAGAGAGAGAGAGAGAGAGAGAGAGGGAATTTTTAATAAAATTAGAGTCAGAAAAGGAGGTAGTAAAATAGACATTACTGAAATGGTCCCGGAAATCCAGAGATGGTTAGGGAATATTTTGAAAACTAAGACTCCAATATAGTGAAAAATCTAGAAGAAATGGACAAATTTATATACACTTACTACCTACCAAAACTGAACCAAGAGAACATAGAACACCTAAGCAGACCAGTAATAAGAAACAAGAATAAAGTAATAATAAAAAGCCTTCCAGCAAAGAAAAGACAAGGACAAGAGGGATTCAGAGCTGAATTTTACACAGACTTTTAAAGAAGAAATAATACCTTTGCTCCTCAAACTATTCCATGAAATAGAAAGTGAATCAACACTACCAAACTCATTCTATGAAGTGATCATCACCTATACACCAAAACCAGATAAGGACATTTCAAGGAAAGAAAACTACAAAATACTAACCTTGATAAACAAAGATGCAAAAATCCTTAATAAAACATTAGCAACTCCCATTTAAAAGTGCATTCACAAGATTATATACACCATGATCCAATTAGTTTCACTACATAAATGCAAGGTTATGTCTAAAATATGCAAATAAATAAACATAATACGCCACACAAATAGAATCAAGTACAAAAATCACATGATCAATCTCAATACATACATAAAAGACTTCATAAAAATTCAGCACTTCGTCACCACAAAACCCTGAAGAAACTAGGTATAAAAGGAATTTACCTCCACATCATTCATCCTGAATAAAAGTTAACTCAAAATAGATTAACCAGAAAATTTAGAACTGCTAGATGGAACATAACGAAAAACACTCAAACACAGGACTCCAATAGCTCAAGAAATAATATCAAGAATCAAAAAGTTGGATGGCATAAAAAAATCTTCTGCACAGCAAAAGAAACAATTAACAGGACAAAACGGGAAACTATATAATGAGAGAAAATATTTGCCAGATTTCTTTCTTACAAATGATAAATTTCTAAAAGACTAAAAGAACTAAAAATAAAAAAATAAAAAACCTCAAAAAAGTCAATAAATGGGCAAATGAATTAAAGAGACACTTCTCAAAAAAGAAGCATGAATCACCAACAATTATATTAAAAAATTCAACATTTCTAGTCTTCAAGGAAATGCAAATCAAAACTACACTGAGATTCCATCTCACTATATTCAGAATGGCAATCATCAAGAATACAAATAAGAATAAATGCTGGCAAGGATATAAGAGGAAAGGGAACACTTACACACTATTGGCAGAATCTAAATTTGTTTAGCCACTATGGAAATCAGTATGGAGGTTCCACAAAAAATCAAAATGAAACAACTATATGATCCAGTTATACCACTCCTGGATATCTGTACAAAACAATTAAGACTGTATAGAGATACATGCACTCTCATATTTAGTGAAGCACATTCACAATAGCCATTATGCAACCAACCTAAGTGTCCATTAATGGATAAACAGATTTTTTAAAAATATGGCATATATATATACAATGGAGTTTTATTCAGCCACAAAGAACAACAAAATATGTCT